>JASAOG010000247.1:0-320000 GCA_030265305.1 Biomphalaria pfeifferi
GTACAAGTTAACAGCTAATTATCAATTAGGTCAATAATTTGTCATTGTGTTTGATAAAATTGTTGATAGGAGCATTTAGTACGCTTCTGTTAGTGACAAAAGCAGCAGACCTGGAAAAAACAGTAAGGGTCAAGGTCGTGATATTGGATGATCCAAAGGAGATTGAAAAACTTAACTTTTCTACAGAAGAGCTGGTATCCTTGGTTCATAGTGGGTGTATTTGGGTCACCATAAACTCCCTTAACTACGGAATGTTATCATGGAGAACAACAAATGCTGGATCACCTACCGCTGAGTTAGTACTTGCAACACGTCACATTGTTTACATCAATGCAAAAAGCAATCACTGATCTAATCACTGATCAAAATCACAATCACTGATCCCAATCACTAACACTAATCGCAATCATTAATAACAATCACAAATATACGTTCAAGTCTGCGCAAGACAACATGGAAATGACTCGCAACGAGTGTCTAATCCCTCGGTTCGATGAACTGCCGAGTTCGAGGCCCAGCAGATGTATGTTGTTTTATTTAAATATATCCTAGAACTACATCTAATGAGAGTTTGGCATTCGATAGACATTTTTTTAAGTCTTTGTGCTGGCCACGCAATATTATAATTAACAATTAAAATATATTTAAAAAAAAGAAAGAAGCATTGCTGAGCTTTGACCCAGTCCAAAAAAAAACAAAACAACACCCTACTTGAATGTACTTTAGAGTCAAACAACGTTGTGTGTGTGTGTATACACATGACATTTAGGACAATGATATATTTTAGGAATAGCATTAAAAAATACTACTACATAATTTGGCATTATTTCAGCTCTGGTCCCAAGTCAGCACCCATCCATCATGAGATGAGAACTTTTATGTCTAAACCTGTATCTGCAGTCCTATTGGTGTCATCTCTCAACTTATCACAATATCCTCCACACGTACTTAAATAAGAGTGTAGGGGAATAAGATGGCCAGTTTACAAAAGGCATTCATTATAAGAGATACGGCTAGGGTTACCGGAGACATAAATGGATAAAAGATAATTTTTCTAGGCATATCTTCATGTCTACGGGTTTTTTTTTTAATTGTACACAAAAAAAAAAGGGAAAACCACGAAGAAAAACGAATAAGACTAATTTTTCTGTTTCTTTTCCACTTTGAAGAATATAGAACAAATGGTTCAAGACGAAAGGTCAGGAGAGTTTAAATATTGTTTACTTATATTGTAGTGGTTTGGAGATTAAAAAAAAAATAACGGCAAAGTTCAAAAGCATTCCGTTTTTTTATTTATGTATTTTTTGGCGGGAATCTCATCGGACATGTAACCCACATACGAACTATATGTTCATTTAAAAGAAGCTGTTCCTGAGTCGTGTTACATCTATGTTGTAGAGTCTGTGTAACGCGAGAGAGTAGATCAAACAAGAAGAAGGGAAAGTATCAGGATAAGATATGCAATAATTAGACGCACATTGAAAGGGAGACCACTTCAGATTTCATTATTTCAATAAGGGGTTGGTTTGTTCCAGTACGTTGCCATGACAACCTCGCCCCAACCACTTTTAAATAGTGTGATACACATTATACAGTCAGAAACATGTGGCGAAAACAATATCATTCACATCTGAACAGAAGGCGGGAAAGAGGGGCTGGAGATTCTGGCGCCCCAGCATATGTTATTGTGTCTCCCAATTAACGCAGAGATTAATCACAAATGTGTGTAAATTATTCAAAAGCCATTAGACCAAGTCCAGTTTTATAAATACACATCTATATCCCAGGAAGATAACGCAACTAAACAGAGTGCTGCAATCATCGACAGTGATTTCAGTATATATATATTAAAAAAAAAAAGGGAGGGGAGGGGGGGGGGCAGTACCTGTACTTTTGTAAAATATGAAAATTTTTCAATTTAAAAAAAACAAAGGCCAGAGAGAGACAGAAAGGCCCAAATAGTGGCAAAGAAAGAAAGCCAACAAAGGAGGCTAAGAAAAGAAGCATTTAGCCCAAGGATGCCCATGATGAAATAGGTTAGTGAAAAGCACAAATGCTGAGATTTCCTAAGTAGAAAAAAAAAAAGGAGTGAGAGCAGTGAGAAAGATAAACAAATATATACCATGATCAGGGCCGGTCCTACAGATTGTGGGGTCCCATGCGAAGCGGATTGCGCAGGGCCCTGTATAAGTAGGGATAAGGATAATTAGTGAAAATTAAGATTTTGTACTAGAGAATAAATTCGTCTTTGCATTTTATTCATACTTTACTAAGTACAAAATCACTGTCACATTAACTTTACGAGCCATCTACAGTAGATGGCAGTTTTCCAACAAAAGGCCGATAAACATTCAGATCTGCCTTTTAGATTTACCATCGACTAGCTAAATATCCCTTTTTTAAGATGTGAAATATATTTAGATTTATATTTGTGTGCCAGTGACTATTAAAGTAAATTAAGTATTTGAACTTCTTGTTTTGGTTCAAATTTTTAGTAAATGGAAGCTGACAAAGCTGTTTTTTTCTAAATTGCAAGTAGGATTGGCGTTTTCCATATTGAATGACCCCAGAAATGACAATTTTGTTTGTATTTAAGGAGTTTTGCATGCGTTTCAAAAGATTTTAATAATTTCTGATTTTCATGACTTTTTTTTGTGTGTACATTTTGTAATTTCAGGAGAATTCCAGGAACCCTTTAATAATAAGTTAAAATGGTTTAATTTAATAATTTGCACCTAGAATTTGTGCGGGGCCTATGAAAGTGCGGGACCCACTGCGGCCGCATACGTTGCAGAGGCCGAAAACTAGCCCTAACCATTATTAGTGCTATTGGTCTCTTTTCCACTTCTTCAGTCAGAGCGCTACACTACTTTCTGATTGATACCTTACATTTTAAAACGTCTGCTAGCGCTAGGCTCGAGGTTAAATCAATTATGCATGACGTTTCAATTTTGTGGCGTCCAGACAAAAAATGTGGATTTGATGGTGAGTGTACACGATTTAATCATACTTTAGAGTGTATATATTAACAAAAAAAATATTAAAAAAGTAAATTCTATGCATTTATCCCAACGACAGATAAGATTTAAATATTAAATATGATTACAAAAACTATAATTAATGTCGGCTCGTGTTTATATTGAAACCCATTTCTCGATCTGGTGCTAAATTAGATGCAGGTTTAATTTCATTTCATATTACGACCAGACGTAGTAACCTCGTAAAAATAGCTAAGCTAATCTAATAAGCCTTAAGGAACACATTTGAGACGCGACGGGCTGGGAGGAGTTTCGCAAGAGGGGGTATGGGTGGTGGAAGGAGCGGGGAGAGCACCCCACAGGCATCATCAAGTCAAGTTTATCTTTTTTAACGCTGCCTTATGTCGCCCTAGTTTCTGGATTCATTTTCAGGTCACAACCTGGGGGTATATCTTCCTGGCTGCCCCCTTTGTCTATCCGCAGGATCGCCCTCCCAGGATCGCCCGCTTTGAGGTAACCCTGTGGCGTTACACGTAGCGAAAAATCTGGAAATCGCGCTAAGTAGATTTTACAGGCACTAGTGTTAGACGTACGAAGAAACCTTTTTTTTTTTTTTTTTGAGCTCAAGTTTGGAAGGAACGGCAGAAATACAGAGATGGTTGAGTTGTAGATCTGTGTTTTAACAGGCGCGGGGTATATGTCTCATTAGTAGGAAGCTGTATGTCTCATTGTGCGAGAGTTATATGTCTCATTGTGTGTGACCTATATGTCTTATTGTGTGAGAGTTATATGTCATATTGTGTGTGAGATATTGTGAGTGAATTATATTATTGCGTGAGAGTTATGTGTCTTTTGTGTATATCAATAATGCTTTATTGTGTGGGGGAGTAAGATGTCTTATTGTATAACAGTTTTATGCCATATTGTATGTGAGTTATATGTTTCATAATGTGTGAGTTATATGTTCCATAGTGTGTAGCTATACCTCTTATTGTCTGGGAGTTATACTTTTTGTAAGATGGAAGTTTAACTTCTTATAAGATGACAGTAATATATCTTTTGGGACTAAAAATCCTAATGGCTGGTAGTTATCTCATATGATACATACGTTACTTCAAAAAAGATGATTACGTCCTACGCGTTAGATCTTACAAAGAGGCCAAGCTTCCACTTTAAAATCGATATAATGGTTCTTCTGGGAATTCTGAAGCGTTACATTACGCATGCGTAGATAATCAAGTCTAGTGCTGGTTCATAAATTAGTGGGCTACTTACGAAAGAAAAAATAGGAATAAATTGTTATGGGTCAGTTTAGACCTCTGAGAGTAGACTGAACCTCTATCATAGACGACTTTTTAGTGAATATAGATTTAGAGTAATGAAGCAGTAGAGAGATATGAGACATTATTCATGAAGTTTATTACCATATAAATATGAAGTTCATTACCATATAAATATAAATTTAATTACCATATAAATGGGTGCGAAATGAAATAGAATAAAACGAATGTAGCTATAATACTCTGTCGAAATGCGAAGACAATATAATCCCAGCCGTTTAAAGTGCTCGTATATTGGTGCTCAAGTTGAAGATCCCAAAATAAAAAATCCAAGTCTTCACCAGGATTTGAACCCGAGATTCTCCGCAGTCTCCGGTTCGGAATATATTAAAAAAAAAAAAAAAAGAGAGCGTACGTTACACAAATAAAAAAAACCTAGTAGGCAGTGGTAAAGGGCAATAACGTCTGCGAAGCAACAAAAAATGAAACTAAAATCATGTAAAAATAATGTCATGGGGAAGCTAGCACTTGGTAGATCAAGACTTACATCGTAGGCCGAGTCCATTTTTAAATGACTTTCTCGTTATCTCGGGCTGCGAGATACTCGCAACCCGAATCACTCGTAGCCTGAATCACTCGCAACCCGAATCACTCGTAACCCGAATCACTCGCAACCCGAATTACTCGTAACCCAAAATATTATAACGAAATATAAGAAATATATAAAATAAAATATTATTTTACATATTGGGGCCTATATAAACTTGACTATGCATCTGCCCAAGACCCCTTTTTTGAGTACTTATAGCTAAAGCAACTTAAAGAGAAAAAAAAAAATCAGCATGTTGAGATGCCGAGTAGAGATTAAGATTTCTGACCCCCCCCCTCCTCCCTATCTAGCTAGGCCTATTGTAGGCACAGCCAAAGTTCATTTCACTACAGTATTCATTGTTATTTCGTTTCATAATAGTTAGGATTTCAATTTTTCTTTTTTTATAAATTCTAAAAACATTCATAACTGGCATTTTCTGGAGAAACTCAACAATGTCAAGGACGCTACATTGTTGCCAACTTGAAAAAAAAAAAGTTTCAAACGGAAGAGTTTAGAAAATCTGATTCTGCAGTGCTAAAACATGTTTAAAAATTATTCTATAATTTTTAAAAAAATTTACTCTTATTTTATTCTGTACACCGGATACACCAAAAAGCTTGCAATTTATAGTTCTTCCGCCATAGATAAACATCTCTGATACGTCTAAAATTGCAATATAGATATACAGAGAGAGAGAGATGGATGGATGGATGGATGGACGGACGGACGGACAGACAGACAGACAGACAGACAGACAGATAGATAGATAGTGTAAGAGGTATGGATAATAAGCCAAAAATTTAATTTAATTTTCCTCGTATCCTAAATATCAACTTCTCAAATAAAGCACAGTCCGATTCTTTCTCTGGAACTTTTATTGGGCTAACTTGATGCTACTTCTGGACTAACGAGGGTGCGATACGGTCAGCACAACGACCAGTCTATATTATTTTCTCTACCTGCCTCTGAGTGCATTAAACAACCTTCAAAAATGAAAAAAAAAAAGAGTTTAAACTAGCTTTAATATAATGAGATATTTGTGTTAGCTCTAATGAGTGTTTATACAGCGATATTAATTGCCAGCCCAAGGACGCTAAACCAAGAGTTTACTATAGAGAAAGAAGTGAAACTAGATCTAGCATTGTTGTGTCTGACAAGAGAACAGATAGAGCGAATCAAAACAAAGCCACGATAGAACTAGACTTGATTATCGAAATATGGCTGAGTAGTGTAAACACAAATCTAGCTTCAAAAACATGTGTATTTTACCTTACAAACTCAGTAGCAATAAAAATCGAAGTAAGGTAATTAAATCGTCACGTGATACACGAGACAAGGTTGGAGAGATATTAATAGACGTATACGTCATACATCAAAATACTTCATTTTCAAAAAGAGGCTCATATAGTGTTTTTTAATGGTAAATACAAGGACTCACATTATGGGCAGGCTATTCAGATGGGAGACGGACATCTTATGACGAGATTATAAGACGGAAAATCGATAGGTTCACTTGGCATATTTGGGGATATTTTTATCTCAAAGTATCAGATGAGTCAATATAAAGATGGTGATAGTACAACCATGATATCAATATGTAACTTTTATGTGTGTTGTGTAAACAGTAATTACGTGACAGACGTAGACGTCGAAAAGAGAGCCTAAATCTACCACAGATGGGCGACGGTTACATCTGTGCGGATGTGGCAAAATATGTAGGTCGCAGCTGGGAAGGGGTAGCCACGTGAAATTCTGTAAACATTATTATTAATTATTATTATTAACATTAATTATTCATAAAACACTGAACCATAATCTTCAAATAGAAAAACAAAACCTAATAAAAATATTCAGAAAGACACAAAGATAAAGGAATATGGCTCGCTTCATATGCTAGGACAAATTTGTGCAAATGCTTCTTCTTCCCTAGAGCTATTCAAGCATGGAATGGGTTGCTTTAGTCAGCCAGGAAAACTAATGACTTGACAAAAATTTAAGTCATTAGTTAACATGCATGACTAGATTGGCGTGGGAACACGCGTAGGACGTAATCATCTTACTTGTTTGAAGTAACGTCTGTATTTTATAAGATAAGATAACACAAGACTAAGCGATTCTAGATAAACTTTGCTGCACCTACACAAGTATTATTGTTATGGGTCTCTAAACTCTATTGTTCCAAGTAACAATGTGATGCGAAGGAAATAGTTCCATTAGAGATTAGTGACGGGAATGATAGGCAATCCATCAGAAGTCTCAAGACCAAATACCTTTCAACATATATCACGACAGAAACTATTCGCTCTTACACTTATTGAAATTTGCGTGAATTCAGGAAAAGAGTTTCTTATTGAGTCATCGGTGTATGCATCGAGAGCCGGAGTACTTACACTGGTTGCGTACAACTAATAGAACGGCTCCAGTTGTATGCACTTTGGTTTCTTGGCTAAAGTTCTTAAAGAATAGTTGAACCTGACCTGAGAGAGTGAACTGGCCTCTGTATTTGACACGAGGCTGGATGCAGACAATTAAATTAATTCTTCGATAAGAAGGGGGAACATTGCTCACTTGTTTATAAACCAAGGAACAGAAACTAGATTAGCCGCTGAAAGAGAAATGTGATAAGACAATAACATTAGGGGCAGGGTGGAGAAAGGAGATTTCATGACCAGTCGTAGAAGTCGGCGACCACCTTTGGCTGACAACGCTTCCTCATCTGGTCATTTTTCTTAGAACAAGATTTGTGGGTTTGGGTCAATACAGCTGTGAGTTCAGTTAATGAATTTAAGCAGGTTATGGGAGAGGGGTGACAATTAATCAGCCTCGAAGAAATAATGAAGTGGAAACTTCAGTGGAAAATTAACTTTATTGAATAGGCTTAAGACAAGTTTTAATATCAGTTGTCGCAACTTAACTCAAAGAGTCGATCAGAATCCAAAAAAAAATATTTAAAAAAAAAAAAACAACAACAAAAATAAAAAAAACAAGAAACATAGAAAAAAAATTTAATCAGTTTAAAAGAAAACGTCATTGTATATTAAACAGTGTTGAATTAAACAGAAGCCTATCTGATGATGTTTTAATTTAAACTCTAAACTTTATCCCAATAGCTGTTAAGAAAACCAAACCTAAACAAACTTTTCTTCCGTTTCTGACGCCTTTTTTAAATGCATTCCGAAGATGCCGAGTGTAAGATAATAAGAATACAGAGTGAAATAACACGAATTAAAGTGCCATGAACATCTTATGTAGAGGTTCTCAAACTTTTTTTTGACTCGGGGACCCCTCCGGTAGTCAAAGCTTGCTCACAGACCACTAAGTGGAAAAAGTTTTGGCGAAGAAGGTATTGTTTATTGTATACAATTTACATCTCTTTGCCAACCCTTCGGTCGGTCGTCCCTGTGGACCCCTGGGGACCACAGTTTAAGAAACACTTTTCTAAGGAGCGTAACACTAAAAGAGCAGACGAAGTGAGGGGTATAGCAGTGATGGGCATTCACAGACAGCCAGATAACCAGTGGAGATGATTTGAATTCCAGAAAGGGCGTAAAGTGGACATTGTAATTAAATATGATGCGTTGATGCACTTGAAATTTATTTGTACTTCTATTGTGTCTGGCTATATTAATCAGGACTTGCAAATTCTGTTCATTGCCAAATCAATTACTAAGTAATTTATATAATTGGTCAATAGACACACGCTTTCTGATTTAATAATAATGGCAATGCCTTCGATTCCGAATATTAAGGATGAGTGTGGTGTTTCACGTGACTACTCAAACCCAGTTAATAAAGTTTCCCTTTCAGACCTTGCGATCTATGGGGCAGTTGCGATCTACATATTCTTCCGCATCTGGTGCAGACAGTCCTTAATATAATCTTTAGTTTAACATTTAGGTATCTTAGTTTGATCTAGATTTCTTTTAATTCCATCGCCTAATTTTCTACACAAAGCCTTATCTCCCCTTTTGCTTAGAACATTTTCTATATAAAAACGAAATTGTAAATCACAACGAATTAACTAAGTATTTTTTTGAATTTGTTTTTAGTGATTCATGTGTTCTCACTGAGCATGAGCTTGTATGCACAATTTTAGACGATGATGCAAGCTAAACACAAGAAAGACACAGTAAGTAGGCTAAATATAAGCGTTGTAATATCAGATCAAATATATAAAGTTAAGTTCCACATAAGTTCTGCGGTCTATAGGGCAGATGAGGTAAAGGTCATCTGTTTCTGTGGCCCACAGTTAACGAGGGTGTCATGTGTCCGGCGCACTTTTCTTCAACTAATGTCAGGTACCAATTAAAGCTGGGTGGACTCAGAGGTGCCATTAAGATCCCAAAATTAAAAATCCAAGTCTTTACCAGGATTTGAACCCGGGACCACCAGGTTCGGAAACCAAGAGCTTTAACACTCATCCACCGCGCCTACGTAACCAAATATATAATGAGATTTAATTCTCATTCATACATTGTTAATGTCCTTTAGTTGTTGTTGTTTTTTTTAAATGATTAGTGAACAGCAAATATCTTAGATAAACAATTATCAATGAACAGCGCTGTTAATCTTTGAAATTCTAAGACTGATATTATTTTCTGCAGTTCGCTGTTAATGCTGGATTGGATTCATTAATCATAAGCTTTCAAAAAACAAACTAACAAAATCACAGACTGCACAACAGGAAGGTGTAACGTGCGGTGTTGGCATCATCCCCCCTCCCCCCGTTGTGCTCAACATCTCAGCAGACACATTTGTGGAAGGTGGTGTAATTGTGGAAGGTGGTGTAATTACACCTTACGTTAATTACCAGGATTTCATTGAGGATAACCCAGTTCTGGTTCCGACGACCTGGTTTTATGTTCAGCTACGCACGTCTAGCTTGGAGGGGAGAGCGCGGGGAGCTGGCAAAAGACGAAGGTTCATAAAAAAATATATATACACCAAAAAGCCATAGCCTACAGCCAGGTCTGCCAGTGAAATCAAGAAACCGACTCGGGTGGCCGTGGCTCGTTTAATTTTTTTTAATTTTTTTTTGTATTTAGTGGCAAGTAGAAATGTTAAAACGTCAAAAATTTTTTATATATATAAATAATCCTTTAACTTTAACCCTTAAAGTGCTGAGCTGTTTTACAATGAGTGCATGCAAAATAGAATTACGATTCTGATGCTTAGAGGCCAATCTACGACACGCGTTTAAAGGGTTAAAAACAACTTATCTAAGAGGATGAACTCCGCACTCACAACTATATTCCTCAATTATTTAGAAGTTATTTTCCCTTTTAGATATCGAAGAAAAGAATTATATAACTAATTGTTTAATCTTTTTGGAATGGTTTTGTTAGGTACACTGGATAACTGTTTTTAGTTTCAACTTGATACGAGAATGGATGTTGGAGAAATAACGTGTACAATTATATAAGGGGGACTAAACCTAACATATTTAGCAATATTTGTAAATAATGAAGGATTACTTTCACTTGCTGGTATCAAATAATTCAAAACAATCACATGCTTCGGTCACATGTCCTGGAGACTTTATATTTTTTATTCACTGTAAATTGTATACACTGTATGTCCCTGTTTGTATGTTAAAATTATCAAGATAAATGTGCTTAATATGTGATAGATTTTTTGATTAACATGTTGTTCTTTTTTAAAGCTACATTAATTTTTTTTAATTTACCAACTATATTTAGATACATTAGAGAATTTCCTATCTGTAGTACATTTCAGACCAAAATTGTCATTATTTTGTTTTTTAAAAATCGCATTTATATTTTTAAAAAAATAGGGGAAGAAGGTTAACTTTGGGAAGGGAGGTCTTTAATTCGTATTTTATGACAACTGTTTGGAATGGTTCCTTCCATGTGTTGATTCTCTTGCATAAGCTTAATCATCGTGTGGAACGATCCAGTCACTTCGAGAATTTCCTAACGGATCAAAGTACTCATGACTCCTGACCACGTGGCAACCTCAAAGTTTGATTACACGAGTAGGTCAAGTTCTACTGTGCCATATGTGTTATAGACCCCCCAAGGTCTTCAAGAAAATTGTAGTCACGTCAGTCAATTCCTGTTCTCTACTTCAGTCACGCAGAATCGATACCAGTCTCGGTAAACTTCACCCGGATTTTTGTGTTCCTTCAAACCGAAATAGAAATAATGATTCTTGGCCAACTTTTCAAATCTAGGAGGACAGTTACTGATGCAATGTTAAAGAATCGGTGTGGCCCCAAATCAATGCATTGTGTTCTCTGGTGGGTATTCGCAATTCAATGATGCACTTTCAATGTCATTACTCTTTGCATTTGCACCGTCAGTACTAGGCGCCCTCTCACGGCACTTTTATCGTCAGTACTGTTTGCATGTTCACCACCAGTACTCAGTGCGCTTTCAGTGTCAGTACTCAGTGCACTTTCACTGCTAGTACTAAATGTATTTAAACCGTCAGTACTCGGTGCACTTTCATTGTCAATACACTTTGAATTTTCACTGTCAGGAGTCTTTGAATATTCACCGTCAATACTCAGTGCACTTTGACTATAAGCACTCGATGCACTTTCACTGTCAGTACTCGGTGCACTTTCATTGTCAGTACTATTTGTATTTTAACCGCTAGTAGTCGGTGCACTTTCGCTATCAAAACTCTTTGAATAGTCCCCTTCAGTACTCAGTGCACTGTGACTATTAGGCTCTCGATGGACTTTTACTGTCAGTACTTGGCGTAATTTTAGAAACTCTACGATTAATGGAAGGTCACTTAAAAACGAGCTAGACCTAAGTCGTATGCATCTCATAACTTGAATGTACTAGCGTTATGCTCAACTTAAAAAAAAAAAAGGTCGATACTTATTGTTATAGTTACAATACTAAAAACAGCTAAAACAAAAATGTGTTTAAGAAGTTTAACTAAAATATATGGACTATAGCACACATGGCCGGTCCTACAGATTGCGGGGCCCTTTGCGAAACGAATTGCGCGGGGCCCAGTCTGGGTATGGATAATAAGTGAAAATTAAGATTTGGTATTAGAAAATAAATTCATCTTTGCATTTATTCATACTTTACTAAGTACAAAATCACTGTCAAATTAACTTTACGAGCCATCTAAAGTAAATGGTAGTTTTCTAACAAAAAACCGATGAACATTCAGATCTCTCCTGATCAGCAGCAAAATATCGCTTTTGATTTTTTTTAAAGAGGTCGAGATAGATTTAAATCTATATTTGAATGCCAGTGAGACAGTGACTATTAAAGTAAATTAAATATTTGAACTTCTTGTTTTTGTTAAAATTCAACGTATTATTACATTTTTATTAAATAACAAGGTTACAAAAGACAGTTTGTGTGGAAACACAAACTCAAAATCTGCCCCCGAAGTGGTCCACCCATGCAGGCTTCAATATTTTCAGAAAGAGCATCCGAATGAAATTATATCAAAGACAAATGAGAGATAAGAATCGAGAAAGAATGTTAACAGATCTTGTGTAGTGCCCCAACGGTCCAGCAGATCAAAGGATAGGTGAAAGTGAATGTAAAGTTAGATGTGAACCTGGCCTAACTAGTTCCCCTTATAGACCTTGTGATCTATAGGGTAGATGATGTAAAGTTCATCTGTTGTTTTTTTTGTGGCCTAAGGATAACGATGGTGTCATGTAGCCAGCACAACGACCAACCGTCGTTACTTTTCCCCAACTAATGTCAGGTACCCATTAGAGATGAGTGGACTCAGAGGCACCCAAAGATTCTTAAGTTGAAAATCCCAGTCTTCACCAGAATTCGATTTCGGGACCCCCGGTTCGGAAGCCAAGCGCTTTACCGCTCAGCCACCGCGCCTCTACTGGCCTAACTGATGTCTTATAATTGATCTCATTGTTTTGAAAAGGCTCAAGCTCCTAATCGAATCCTAAAAAAAATATAAAAAATCCGCAATTCATAAATGTTAAGGAAAATGACGTTTACAAGATTACTATTCGTTTTAAATTAGGTGTAACTTATAATGTAATGCATACTAATTAGCTTTTTCTCTTTAAAAAACTGCTTGCATAACTGATTTTAAAAATTAAGAGTTTTTGCTTTCAGAAAAAAAAGTAGCCGTTGCATCAGAACTTTGAAAGGTCTAAAACATTGTGATGTCGGATTTTCAATATCTTTTCTAGTTTACGAGATCTAAACGGGACAGACGGACAGACATTTCGCACAAAACTAATAGCGTCTTTTCCCCTTTCGGGGGCAGCTAAAAACTGATAATGTCGTTTTTTTAATCGCGAGGGGGATTGGCCTTTTCCATATTAAGGACATCCCCGAAAGGACATTTTTGTTGTTTGTTTATAAGGAGATTTGCATGATTTTTTAGATTTTAATAATTTATGGAGAATTTCATTATTTTTGTGTGTGTATATTTTGCAATTTCAGGAGAATTCTAGGAACCATTCCATAATAAGTTAAAATGGTTTCATTTAATAATTTACACCTAAAATTCGCGAGGGGCCTATGAGAGTGCGGGGCCCACTGCGACCACATAGGTTGCAGTGGCCTAAGACCGTTCCTTCCAGTGAATATTTTCGTGACCCCATTTGAATTGATCTTATGAAACTATCAGGACTTAAAATGGTAGAGAAGAGTAAGAATTTGTTTTGCTTTAAAAAAAATCATTTCAAAATATTCAGTAGATGTACTCCTCAGATCTAGACAGTACAATCTTGAAGGAGGACTAAAAATATACAGCCTAGATGTAGGTAGCTTAGCAACGCAATAAATAGGCAAAAATGATGTTCAGATTTAAAATGTTTGAGAAAAGATCTACATACATCTATGATCTGCAGCTTTAATGTTAGATCGATTTAAAATCTATGGAACTGCAAATGTTTCTTAGACAGATGTCGTAATAGAAATCTATGCTGTATTGATTTTGATCAATCCACGATCTGTGAAACAGCAAATATTTCTAAGACGGGTGTCTTAATACAGATCTATGCAGTATTGATTTAGATCGATCAACGATCTATGAAACAGCAACGGTTTCAAAAGATGAAGGTCGGAACCTGCGATCCGTCCACCTGAGGAGTGGCATTACAGGATGTTCGAGTTGGTCTGTCCTATAAGAAGGCATAATGGAAACACTGGTTCCCTGGACATAAGTTCCCAGAACACTGGTTGCCTGGACTTTACCTAAGATTACATAAGAGAGAACTGCTCAATCTGGGAAACTGTACAGTTCACCTCAGATATCTAGGGTTAGTTAGTTTACTCCATCCCTATCCAGAGGATAACGAAGAAATGGAGAGAGACAGACAGACAGAAAATTTAATAAAAGATGGTTTAGCAAGGAGGATAGAATATATGTTTGGGTGCTGGCCATTACATTTCTTCCCTCAATACTGATGGGATAGGAAATATTATTTCGCAAGACACATTATAAAATGAATCGTGTGTGTGTGAGAGAGAGAGAGAGAGAGAAAGACTAAGTAATTATCCCATCAGTAAATCCAAAACCTTAAAGTTAATGTGTAGACGAGGCGTCAAAAAGAAGTCAAGATTTAACCAATTATCAAACATACGTACACATACCTACATCAAACATAGTTGCACAATTCACAACCAAACAGAATTAAGTCTCATTATATCTAGGTCTACGAGTAAGCATCAAAGTGTGTATGTGTGTGTGTGTAAAAGCGTTGAGTGTATATTTTAAATCGAATTTTTAGCACAATCTATTACCCGAGATAATTTTTTTTTGTTTCATTTAGATCTAGATCTAGAAGTACAATCCATCTTTTGATGCTTAGTCTGTTGGAGAATGTCAGCGACCTTTTGTCGTCTGGTGTCTGCTTCAGGAAGAAATCAATGACTTGCGCTTTTTGATGTACTGGGGGAAAGAGTCAGAAATAGGGGGTGGGGGTGAAAGAGAAAATCCTAGTTTTAGGCGGACAGGATTCACATCAGGCAAAAACAGCTATACCCCCCTCCCCCCGTCTTTCTTGTTCTGTCGAGATTTGATTTGCAGCTATTTTGAGATTTAACGATTTGGGAGTGTTTAAGTTTTAAAAAAAAAAGCTTGTAGTTACGAGTTTAAAATACTCATAAAAAAAGATAAGTAAACAAAAAAAAGTATTTAAACCTTTAAGCACATTCCGTTTATATATCTTTTTATCACGAGGTAATATAGTCCTTACATTTAAGATAAAAGAAGGAACGCTATTGCACAGGGGTATCAGGTCTTTTTCGGAATGGGGTCCATATACATTTTTGAATGTGTGTCATGGCCCTGATAGGATACATCACCAAGAAAAAAAAGGCTTAAGGAAACTTTCGCCAGCTTCATCAAACACTCCGAACATACGTTTTGAAGGGCGCTGCGTCAATGGCAGGATAGCACTGCGTCAATGGCAGGATAGCACTGCGTCAATGCACGGCATGTACATGCTAATAAATAGAATAGAATGGGACACGTCAAAAGACCACATATCGAGTAAAGTGAGACACATCTTGTTTAAGACACATAGGGAGTAGACCGAGACCAATCGTTATAGATGGCCTGAACACTGACCTGCAACGTCACGACCTGTGGGCAGCTTAGACCAATATCTTGTTGCACGTTATAACGACGTAACAACGAGCTATTGGTCTAAACTGCCCACTGTTTTAACCTTGCAGGCCAGTGTTCAGGACATCTATAACGATTGGCCTCGAGTCGACTTGTATACTTGTATAAGCTCATAGAAAGAGGAGACCAGTGGGAGATATACCTTAAAACTTGAAGTATCGAGTCTACACGTGTGAATAACAAAACTGACTTGAAACGGTACACCACACAGATATATCACGTGACAAGCAGCTTAGGGACAAGTGGAATAGAAATGATTATATATAAAGACAAAAGTAACCCACACCTTGCTAATCGCCAAGACACGATGTGTCCACAATAGTTTAGAACATATTTCAATGCATAGATTTATTCAAACAGATATCTACTATTTTTAGTTGTTATTGTTGTTTTTAATAGGGAGGGGGGAAATTGAAATGACGCATGAGGACGACAGAGAAAGAAGGAATAAAAGATTAACACTTTACTCTTTGGTCATATTTTTTTAATTCGGATTATAGGCCTACTTTTACTCGCAGTAAAAATAAAGTTAACACTGTATTATAGTCTGGCAACTAAGGCATAAAATAAAAAATGCTGTTAACTAACTTATATTGGACTATGTGCGTTTTTTTAATAAGCATATTGAATACTATTGAATAAGTTGTGATGACAACAATATGAATTAATCATAACTACAACACCTTCTCTGTACAGCTATGAGATATGGACCTTGATCGCATTACACGGAACACAGCTAGTGCATATGTGTACTCAGAATGAAGTGTGCTGTCACACAGCACATAAAGAAAATAATGTGCCATTTCTTTTCCTTTTATGTGCAGAGTGTACTGGGCTTCATACGAGGGTTAACACTTACAGAGACTAGATCTTATATACAGGTGTTACACGGGGCTAGACACTGGTGCAACGGTAGAAGAAAGAATGACTCTACTTAGGAGGTGTAGGTGTGTAGAATCAGGTGTGTAGTCCCCCCCCCCCACACACATATCATTGCTGGCTGCACCTACCACAACCACTGCCCACACAGTGCAAGGAACAAAGTGGAAATCAGGGTTAGGGCGCCACATGCATGTCCAGGCGAGTAGAAAAATAAATCTCCAAGGGTGCCAGAGCGTGCTAGTAGCAGCCCTCAACACCGACTTACACACACACACACACTTAATGCACCAACAGCATGCTCAATATGCAAGGGGCAGAACATACACTCAATGTACAAAAAGGGGGGAGGGAACATTCACTGGGATAACCAACACATTTAACACATAGGGCATACAATTATTAGCAGTGGCGATGTACCAGTAGGTCAGGGTTTCAGAATAAGGTGCTCCCATTTAAGAAACTATACATTTTACTGTTTTGTTTTAATATTGGGTAAATCTGTATCAGTATTTCAATGAACTGTGCACCTTTTACAATTAATAAAGTCATTCTACTCTGGTTAGGGCTTCTTACAAGCAATTGTTCATTGACATCTTATCTTATCTTATCAATTACTGACGTTCCTTCTATATACGTATTTACGTGTCAGTCTATTAGAGCATGTTCATCAGAGATTTAAAACTCTGCTAAGTCATTGGTCTTCCTGGCTTATTCAGCCAAGCCGTTCCATGCTCTAATGACACTAGGAAAGAAGGAGCAATCGTACTATTGTAATGACACTCAATGCTTGTAGGTGTACTTAAAAGTCAGAAATGACTGTCGTTTCAAAAGGTCCCTGTTAGTCATAGTCCCCGGAGCATTGAACGCCTTGTACGCAAGTGGTTATTAGTTTATGTTAATATATCTATAGGTCCCGTTGAGATTCCAACTACCTAGGTAGCTACTTGAGAATGACCCATTGAAAGTCGTGGTTTGATAGACCAGGTACACATCTCTCTCTCTCCCCCTCCGCCTACTGCCCGTCCTAGTGACCTGATTGATAAGGCTTGCCTGTGAATGGGGTTACGCTACGCCTCTTCCCAGTGTATGTCCCCCCTACGTCCCGTGTGACTTTCAAGATTTATAACTGCAACACAGACGCAAGGTGCGTACGTCATGTCTGACAAGAACACGACCACAACGGCCACACTGTAAGGTCGTAGGGGCGGGGAGGGGGAAGACGAGGACATTTCATTAGCTAGTTACGGTAAACAAAAGGTAAACAGCATTCCAGTGTAACAATGTAACAATATATTTTGAGGAGATAGTGTCTAAATATCACAAGACTTATTACAATATAAAGAGCTTATAATGGGGTGATCGGAGAACAAGACAATAAAAGAAATGTTATACCATTGAGTCGGTGACTCGAGGTGGGGGGGGGGGGGGTGTGCATGTCCATACCAGAATGAATATAAAAGAATAGGGGGGGGGGGGGGAAGAAGAAATGTCTTTAATGGAAAACTATTAAAACTCAAAATTATAATATACAACTCTAAAACAAATAGACGTTAAAACAGTCAATATACAACAAACAAAAAGGATCATTGAACATGTGCTGTATATTTTTACATTTTGATTTCCAAATAATTGTCCCTGCATGTTATTTGGGCTGTGAACGTCTATCCGACTTTTTGTGTGCGTTCTATGGTAGGTGCAGAGTCGATTCTAAGGGGCGGAGAGAATGACCTCCCCTCCCAACTCCTTTCTAAATGGTTGTGAATACCAAGTAGCATTTCTAAATACTCAGCTAATCTTAATTTCACTCTGACTAGACATTATACATTATATAAAATTCATTGTTTCCTTTATATACATGTTTAATACTATTAGTTAACAGTTTATTACATATCGTGGGTCAGAAGAATGGAGCGATGAACGACAAGAGAGGCGCATTACTATCAAACGTCAATGGACGTCAACTCAAAGTTATAAAACTCGAAAGTGTTCCTACATATCATGTTGCGTCAATCCCGTAGAGAGGTGTGTGCTTGGTATGTCATTGGCTCGGTCAGGCCAGAACGTGACGACAGCGGATACGCGATCGTCAGACCCTCCTCTCTCCCCATCCTGTTAAATAAGTACGATCTGAGGACAAACGCTCTGACGTAATTGTCCCACCACCCCCGTTTCCAGTGACCACAACCAAAGACAAGGCGAACTTGTCAAGCTATCTGGTAAACAACCAGGTGGGTGTCGACTTCAGCGTTTCCATGGAGCTGGCAAAGTCTTATCCTTCCAGCCCCTTTTTAAGAGAGGTCAACTAATGTTTACATGTTTGACCTCTGATTCCGAAACTAGCTTTCCTTTTCCTCTACCTCTCCGAGTTGGGTGCAAGGTCCATCAAGTTCTAACAGGCTGGTAGTTATCAGTTAGTAAAATTATAAGATGCATGTTTATCTTTGTATCATACATGTTAAGTAGAACATTTTGTGTTTTAAATGTTTCAGATGTTTCTTCAGAATTCAAGATTATTACACCCTAGCTCAAACTCACCGCATCTCAGCGCAGGACGGCTGCGGGCAGGGTTCGAACCCGGAGTCGTCAAAACGACAGTCCAGAGCGCATTCCACACGACCAGGCAGCCAACCATTTCCAAGACATGCACATTTATACGTGTATTGATGTGGGCCTGTTTAGCCTCGTTGTTTTCACTTGTGCGTTATCAAGCGATTTTCTTTTTTTTTTTTTAATGATTAAAATCTGTATTATATATGCTGAGAGATTGTTATCGACCTACATTGTGCATTATGTAGCTATTAATGACGGCCAACGTCTGACAACAAAAGTCTTCCTAGTCTAGTCTCTAGCTTTAATATGCACACACCAGAAATTAAAGCCAATGTCAGGGTCAGATGATTCCTATTGTAAACAGCTTTAGAAATCAATACAAGTGCCCTGCTACAAATGGGAGTCTACGGTTTATCGTCTACAAACTAACGTGCTTGAATTCAGAGAAACATTTACACGTCCAAAGACTGGTTTTAAAACCCATCCTATTAAAGACTTAAATCGAAGTGCCCAATGCCACGATAAAAGAACAATAATTATAAGTTCGGCTATAGCTAAGCTCACCTTTTAGTTATTAGGCATTGACTATGTGGTCCAGTGACGTTTTGTTTCAACGGCTTAGTGGGCAGTACTGAAATACTTGGTGGGCAGTACTGATATACTTAGTGAACAGTACTTGAACACAGGGCCTTGGGTTTGAAAAGGGTCTCGCGTGTGTTCTTTATCTAAACACAAGTACAACGATAAAAGAATTCTGTTTCCTCCATTTGGGGAATTAACAGAGATTCAGCATTCCAAAGTCCCCACTTATCCCTCCCAATAGCTTGAAGCCACAGTGGGGCGGAGGGGGGAGGGGTTTGATGGCTAAGCTGTACAGTTGTTAAAAGTACGGGTCACAATGGAACTAGATTATGTAACGTGTTGCTATTTCACTCCAGATAACAAAAAAAAACCCAACTTAGTGGCACGTCACAAGAGTGCAAAAAGCGAAACTCTTTTTAAAGTGGTTGGTTTTTAACTATTAAGTGGTCTTTAGAGCAGATTCGGTAGCTGTATCGGGGTGGGGGGGGGGGGGGAGGGGACCAAGTGCAGACCACTCAACTTGGACCGTACGCTATTGTTGTGAAGTTTGGCTTGGAAACAAGTTGTGCGGCCGTAAATGTAAATAAACCCCATCTGGTCTCCCATGTCCAGAACTCGATCTAGTTCTAGTCAGTGGGGCTCAAACCACCGCGGGGGGTGACTTCTCATCCAGTATCGTTGTACGCTCTGTGTGGGTCTCTGTACAAATGTACACATGTCTGCATGTTTCTTAGTGAACTATGTACATAGAGTTGGACTAGTAAGATGTACAAGGCACGCTTCACTGTCAAGCCCCTCAACTGCCTTTCATGAATACATTCCAAGATGTCTCATATTGACATTTACAATATTTTCAAGTGACCTCTTGGTAAAATGTGGCCGAAACGGACCCACCCGGCTCATGTCTGTCTCATGAATGTCATCGGTTTACCAAGGCAAGGTCTGGACAATAGTATCATCTTAGTGAATATGGAGAATGTGATTTGGACCATTTTCTTCTACTTAAAGACCAAAATTGGAACTGCGCTCGTCTGCATTTAGATACCAAATGAAATAATGCTCAGCTTTGATTACGAGCTCACATGGGGGCTTGAACAACTTAATGGGGAGGGGGGTGATCGATTCATATATGGGAGGTTTCATCAACTCACATGGGAGGTTCGAACAACTTATTTGGGAGGTTTGAATGCTATACAAGTAGGTCATAGTATGAAATCCAAAGCCTACCAGATCTATATGTTCACATGTTTAAAAACTATTTTTAAAAAGGCTTTACCCCCCCCCCCCCCCCAAAAAAAAAACAAAAAAACTTGAAACATAAATACCACGCACAACATAGTAACACAATCTTAACAAAATCAACTTACTTGATAAATTTTGTGTGACCGCCTTGGTCACGCCCTTGGATTTTTTCACAGGGGCGGCGCCTAGCTCAAAATGTAATCCACTTTTATCACCGTTATCCAACAGGAAGAATATATAGCTTTTATTGATTTGGACACTGGTCAAACACTTTGTTTGGGATTTGGGGGAAAATATCCTTAAGTTTAGCTTATTCTTTTTCCAGTGCTTTTTGAAGAGGGCATCGCCTTTATAGAAATCTTTCTTTAACTGGATGGACACGTTGTAATTCACTTTATCCGGGCCGGCGTCTCCGGCCTCTGTCATGGTTATCACTTTGGCCTCAATGACCACGTCCGATGTTTTGGTGTGGTGGGCCACTTGTTTTGTACTTTGTTTGCAGTTGCCGTTTACCACATGGACAACGGACAGAATGATGCCTAGAATCACCAATCGAACCCGAAACCAACGCATAGTGGACTGTTGGCGGGGGATAATCTCGAGCTCCAAAATCTTGAAGGGGACGGAAACACCGCCAAGTCGGGGTTTGGGGGGGGGGGGGTTATATATTCACGAGCCACAGAATTTCAAACGCAGCTTGAGGTGATACAAAACTGAGTGTTGAACGGGTTAAGTTACCGGGGTAGTGAGGTTGTAGAAAAGGTTGCTAAAACCACAAACTGTTGACACACGACTTCTGCTAGTTACAAACTGTGGATGACCCATTGTTAGAACAACACGTCCTTCTTTACGTCATTAGTGAAACGTCTTCGCAGACGTGACTAAATAAGAGTGAAACATACATTAGCATCAGAGCGCAGAACGAAGAGATGCACCTGTTGATCCTAACAAATGAATCGCGATCTTCGAACAACTATTATATATATATATATCTTTATAAACACCTATGTAGATTCTAACCTTTTAGAATACTACCCTAAGATATGGTGTGAGGTCTGTATGGTGTAAACCACTGCGAGTTAGGATAACACAAGTCCTTGAACTCTCAACTTGGATACGCTACTCTTTTCTGTTGTCGTCAAGCACGCTTTTCCCCTAACAATTGTTAAACTTAGAACAGACTCAACTAGGAACAACTTTATCCTTGTTCCCGCTATTTCATTGACAACTCAATGTAAATCCAACTTCCTGACGAGGTAGCCACGAAGAAATGAATAAAAAACAACAACAACATAATAAACTACTAGACCCGCAGTCTTGGTCAAGGTTCGATCCATGCGGAACACTATTTAACGATCTAGTGCCGACCCAAGAAAAAGCTACCGGTTAGGTTGTAACGTGGCGGGCCAGAAACGCGTGCTGTAAGGCCGCTTAGCGGCGCTAGAGTTACTTTTACCAGATCACACACACAGCCTTGCCCGTCCGTGATCAAATCAAATAGTACACTTCTTTCCCCTTCTTTCCTCTCGCCACTAGTTTCGGGAGATCGTCACCGGGGGGGGGGGGGGGGGGGGGGGGTGTTTGCTGTGACTTGAAAGAACGCTCTCACTTTTTTGTTGGGATCAGCTATGCTGGTAGT
This sequence comes from Biomphalaria pfeifferi, assembly GCA_030265305.1. NCBI lineage: Eukaryota > Metazoa > Mollusca > Gastropoda > Planorbidae > Biomphalaria > Biomphalaria pfeifferi. The sequence continues at coordinate 22,354 of JASAOG010000247.1, forward strand.
TGATGTGACACTAGAGGCGAGATAGGCGCCGAGACGGTGTTATCTCATTAGGGAGTAACGATGGCCCAAACGCAATACACTTTATGCATATATAATGAGCTAGAGATGTTACACTTGGAGAGCCCATTGACTTAGGAAGTGATAAGATAACACAACGGGAGAAGGAGACGTTTATACTCTATGGATAATTGATGTTAAAAAATGATTGTAGTACCATAGGCATAGAGCAGCGGTTCTCAACTTTTTATGCTCACCGACCCCTTTTTTACAATCCCCAACTCTGACGCGACCCCCCTCCCCCCACACACATAAAGCAATAGAAGAGTAGACAATAACAATCCACATTTTCGATGGTCTTAGGCGACCCCTGGCAAATCGTCAATCGATCCCCAAGGGATCGCGATCCACAGGTTGAGAACCCCTGGCATAGAGAATCGATGAACTAAGTATTTTGTTTAGGCGGCTTCCTAATCGTGTGGTACCGGTATGTACCATAAATAAAAATGATGTTGACAGTCAACGGTTGTAAAGAAAGAGCTCGTTAGCAATAACGGAAACGTAAATGAGATATAGAAAAAAAAAAGAAATAATCCGAAGAGAGAAAACGTAAATAAAAAACTTAAATAACTAATCGCTTCATTTTCAATTTTCATGTCACAATTTAAAAAATGTTTAGAAAATATTTTAAATAAAAAATTCACATAAGGAAATAATAACAAGATTACAAAGAGAGTTTGTGTTATCACACAAACTCAGAGGCGGCCCCCACCGGAGTCGGATCCCAGTCAGATCCGCATATTTGCAAAGACTATTCAAGACGTCATTTAATTTTGATGGTCATAAGTAATAATGTTTCAAAGTTTCATTTGCCGAGGTAAAAAAAAAGTTTTTTTTCTTCTGTTATACATGTTTCGGGGTTCCTTCTAAGTTAAAAATAATTAACTTCTCGCTGGACGACGGAAGATGGCAGCGAGCAGGGTATGAAACCGGGACCGTCGAGATAATCAGTTCAGCACGCTAACCGGACGACCAGGCATTGCCCTTAATAACAAACTGGTTACAAACTATTAGCCTATTATTGAAAACAAAAATTACACATTACGACATGACATCTGCCGGATATGTACAATATGTCAGACGAGCGATTGTAGATAATATTTCAGCATTGATGTGTAATTGGAAAAAAAAAGAAGAAAACAACAGATGTATCTCGTGCTTGTACTTCGATGTCTCAGCCCCACAGTTAACAACAGAGCTATTGGCATTTTCATTCAAATGGAACTAGAATAAAGATGTAGATTTACCTAAACTAAACTTTTGATATGGCACTCTTAAGATCTACATCTACTAGATCTAGATCTAAAATATAAATTTGGAATAATTTAGATGTAATTTAGATTAGATTTATGAAAAAAAAAGTCTAGATAATCTATCAATGCACTAAATGCAACATTTAATTTAAAAATAGTAGATTAGTTTTAGTATATTATAACATTGCAATATTGATCTAGACATTTGGAAATCAAAATCTACACTTTAAGTCTAGAAATTGGAATTGTATATATTGATCTAGTCTATATCAGGCTAAATTAGAACTAGAAATTCTAGATTTAGAATCTACAATTTTTATTTTAATTAGAATATAAATCCAGATCTAGTATTGAAAATCTAGATATTCTGTAAAAAAAAATCTAGATCTAGTTTTAAAAAATCTAGATTAAATCTAAATCTAGCTATTACGTCTTTTTAAAATACGAGTCAGATAACGAGGTTTAATAAACATTACTATACTGAGCTGTTTTAGTATTTCATTTGAAGAATTAATTCCAAATGACGTCAATAGGAAAAAAATCCACTACGTCACACGGCCTAGTTAGACTAACCAATGTCTTCATCAATAGACCTACGAGCAAGTTGTCGAGGGTTCAATAACATTGGTGCACCCAGTGAGTTCTTGTACGTCACAATGGGCTAGGAACAAACATTGTGTTTAGTAACACGAGAGATTTAAGGAGGGTTCATAGTCTATGGCGAATCGAGTTCTACAAGAATTCATTTAAAGATATAAACGCGACATGAAGCTCTTCAAAATCGACACTGGCAACTGGGAAGAGGTGGCACTGGACAGATCCTCATGGAGGGAAAGCATTAAAGAAGGGTCAAAGACTGCAGATGTCATACACAACAGAAGCAGAAAGAAGGGTGAAAATGCAACGGCGCCTGGTGATTATATATGCCCAACCTGCGATCGCAGTTGTGTATCAAGGATTGGCCTCTTTAGTCACACAAGAAGTTGCAAAGGGAAAAGATCGTCTCTCGAGACGTAAAATGCCACAGAATATATATATATATTATATATTATATATATAAGCATTAAGAAAACATTAAGAAACTGGAACATACACAAAATAGAGCAGTGAGATTCATAACAAAGGAATATTCACATTTGACTACAGTAACACCTTTAGTAAAATCACTAAATTTAGAAAGCCTTCAGGATGGAAGACTTAAAAGTAATGTAGCAATTATACATAAAACACTGAACCAAAATCTTCAAGTATAAAAACAGACTTTAATAAAATACTCAGAAAAACACAAAGATAATTAAACAATTATTGTTCCATACGCTAGGACAAATTTGTACAAATGCTTTTTCCTCCCTAGCGCTATTAGAGCATGGAATGGGTTGCCTGAGCCAGCCAGAAAAACCAGAGATTTGGCAGAATGTAGGTCATTGGTTAAATGCGTGACTAAATGCATGACGCAAAGGACGCAATCATCTTCTTTTTTGAAGTAACTTCTGTATCATATAAGATAAATTTGTTTTACGTTGAAAATACGGAACAATTCTAATAAGCGGACGGTCCGATCAACCGGTTTCAAATGTATAATAGGATTAGATTCTGTAATTTAGGATTCAACCCTAATAAGCTGCTGGCGTCATTAATAACTAGATTAATAGCTAGATTCGATTGAATTACAACAGAGACTTTAAAAGATGATTAAGTACTTTATTCGCCTTTGTCGAGGAAAGTTACTAATTAGTTTCGTTTTAAAAGGAATGTCCTACCGCTGTACCTGTTCCACCCTTTCCATTCTATTCCGTAATAGTCATTGAGAACCCGTTTAATTGCAATGCAGTGGTGTAGGCTCTATTAACCAAATCAATGCGAATAAGCGGTAAGCCAGTGTTTATGGCATAGAATGAGCATTTCGGGGTTTCACTTGTTATATAAATGATAAACATTGTAACGATTAGAGCAAAACTTTTCATTTTTAACATTATTTTCTTACAGTTTTAACAAAGGAGTCGAGTCTCAGTGCTGGACTTACTTAACAAAATGTGCAACATGATTTTGTTCCTCAGCCCCAAATCTAAAACCCTTCCACTTAATTATTTAATTTTTGGATTGATCCGTGTATTTCAACTTGATACGAGAATGGAAAGTGGGAGGGAAAACGTATCAAAACGAAATAAGTGGACTAAATTCATATATATATATATATATATATATATATATAATATATATATATATATATATATATATATATAATATATATATATATATATACCCATCTCTCATTAAGTAGCATTTATTCCCCTTATTTTGAAATTTAAATAATTAATCACTAACGATTAATTAACTAATTGTTTTAATTTTTTAATCGATTCATATCTTGTCAGGTTTAATGAATAATTGTGCAAAGTTTTAACTTGATCCGAATATGGGAAATAGGAGAAAAAGCATGTTCCAACTTATTACCTGAATGACAGAGTGAGTCGATATAAACTTTGTAAAAAGGGGGAGGGGCATCGTCACGCCCTCTCTTATTCCCCACACGCCCTAACACATTTATATGCATCTCCCTGTTCTATCAAAAAATCTATAAAGACATAATTGTAATTAAGGCAGACATAAATATAAGTAGGTCAAACATTGCTGTAAAAAGGACAGCCATCGATGCAAGTTGGGCAGACGCAGACTTGAATGTAAGTAGGGCAGACTTGAATGTAAGTAGGGCAGACTTGAATGTAAGTAGGGCAGACTTGAATGTAAGTAGGGCAGACTTGAATGTAAGTAGGGCAGACTTGAATGTAAGTAGGGCAGACTTGAATGTAAGTAGGGCAGACTTGAATGTAAGTAGGGCAGACTTGAATGTAAAGAGGGCAGACTTGAATGTAAAGAGGGCAGACTTGAATGTAAAGAGGGCAGACTTGAATGTAAGTAGGGTAAACTTGAATGTAAGTAGAGCAGACTTTAAGTAAGGCAGGCGAGAATGTAAGTAGGGCAGGGAGAATGTAAGTAGGGCAGACGAGAATGTAAGTGGGACAGGGAGAATGTAAGTAGTGCAGAAAGAATGTAATTAGGGTAGGGAGAATGTAAGTAGGGCAGGGAGAATGTAAGTAGGGCAGGGAGAATGTAAGTAGGGCAGACGAGAATGTAATTAGTTCAGAGAGAATGTAAGAAGGGCAGGAAGAATGTAAGTAGGGCAGACGAGAATGTAAGTAGGGCAGACGAGAATGTAAGTAGGGCAGACGAGAATGTAAGTAGGGCAGTGAGAATATAAGTAGGGCAGGCGAGAATGTAAGTAGGGCAGGGAGAATGTAAGTAGGGCAGACGAGAATGTAAGTAAGGCAGGAAGAATGTAAGTAGGGCAGACTTGAATGTAAGCAAGGCTGACTTGAATGTAATTAGGGCAGGGAGAATGTACGTAGACCAGGCGAGAATGTAAGTAGGGCAGACTTAAAAGTAAGTAGGGCAGGCGACAATGTAAGTAGGGCAGACTTGATTAAATAAGGGCAGATATGAATGCAATTAGGGAATATATGAATATACTAGAGTAGATGTAAAGGTCATAGTAGTTAGAAACGCTTAAATCCAGATTTCCATTTCATTCTTGAACCTTGACTCCGTATTGCTCCTAGATGACTCATTGGGGACATCACTCTGTCTCTTTTATTCTTTTATGTGTTTACCACATTTATAAGCGAATGAAATTACACAAGTACTGTGATTCAACAAATGACGTCTAGATGACAGACCGCAATGCAAAGTAAAGTTCCAGGATGCACAAAGTTATCACTTGAATGTGAAGCACTCTTCTTAAGCACTATACAATTCTAAGAGTTTTTAACTATAAAAAAACTTTTTAAAGTTATGACTTGTTACTTGGCGTCTTCATAAGTTCAACAACTCACTAGATTTTTTTTTTAGTTCTCTAAAGGATTTACAATCTTCTGCTGCTGTTTAGGAGAATATATTGTTTCTAGCAGACGATTCATCTCGGAAAGTGTCGACACCTGATTGGAGGCACAAGGATTTAAAAAATAAAACTTTCATATCTTTGTGCTCTAAGTCTTCCTTTCAGAGCCACTTTCTTGTGCCCGCCAATATCGCTGCCCCAACCGCCGCCATCGAAAATGCCCACTTTTGGGTTTCATTCCTCCCGCCCCCCCCCCCCACCACACACATCATCTCATTTCTCCACTTCAGTCCATTTCAACACCAAAACCAGATATGACGTCTGCATGTCGACAAGCAGAAGTAACTCCTTCGGGATTCGGGTAATCCCGTTGAAGTCCAACCTTCTTACAGCTCTTTGGTAAAGAGTTCAACTACCAGCTTAAGGTTCAACTAAAAGCTTCAACAGTACGTCATCACCTCCCCCCCTCAACACTTACACACACACACACACACAATGTATAAATTAAAAAAAAAGATGGTACGTTCGTTCTTCTAATTAGTTATAACAAGAAAAAAAAAAGCTCCACCTCCTGGCTTATGCGCTGTTACTTTCCCGCCATGGAACATCAAAAGATGATTGACGTACCTATAGACAGCGTATTTAAAACTGCTATGACGTACTTGTTCGCGACGGCTCGCGATGATAGACAAGGTCCAATCCCTGTAGCAGCACTAATAGTCTAGACGTCTAGATAAGTTGTTCCACTATTTGAGATCCTTTTCAAATTTTTGAACCGCACACACAAATGCCACCTAATATATGCTAAACTCAAACTATTCTTTAAGAAAATATAATTTTCATAAATAAAAAAGTTAACCATGCAGAAAATTATATGAAATTACACAATCATTTTCACTATTATTGTAATCTCTATAAATTTCTAAAGTCATGTCAAGCTCTGGTTGGACCAGAATCTAGAACAAAAAAAATAGAAAATTAATTATACAAAGGGCAATAATCATGAGTTTAAAAGTCGTCTATATTTATCACATTACTTACATTCTATCTGTCTTTACTATATTTTGAGTTCTTTCTCTTATTGAATGATTAGCTGGGAACGAATTTACAGCACAAAGGACGACTTATACATAATCTAACATAAGTCATTGAGAATAGGAAATCTCTAAGCTATCAAAAACATTTGACATTCTTTCATTTTCTAAATCTTTCTGTCAATTTTCGGAATGTACAGCTCTAGAAGTGAAAGATGTGGTTAGAAGAAGAGGAAGAAGATAACCAGGTCTTTGGGTTCGCTTTATATATCTCCAAATGTATAAAATTGTATGTGTCAAATATTCATGTTGGTAATCTATAATATAAAGCAAATGGTAAGGTGAATCTATGTATGTCTGGAATAAAAATCAAAACGTTTGAACAATCTTGAAAAAACTTAGCATAAATGTTCCTTAGATCATGGCGAAGACCGTGGTGTATGTTTAATGTCCTTTCTACAACCGGGAGGGGGGTGCAAATTTTTTTTTAAATACCAAAATTTATCTTTATTAAAGAACGAAACTTTTTTACCAAATTGGGTAAACCCGTTTTCACAGTATTTCATATTTGATATGAATGTGTGAGCTGAACGGGTAAACCCATTGTTACACTTTTACTTTCGTTGCAAAATTTGTAAAAAATGTGAAGGGAACATTCTCCATGTTGGACATAGATCTAAATTCATTCCACTAGATCAGTAATATCCAAGCTAAGGCCCGAAGACCGCGGGTCACATCCGACTAGTATACAATAAATGTAAATTCACCAGCAAGGAAGAATAGTAAAAGATATACATTGGGACTCAATAGGAAATTGTACAACTTCGTCATAAAATTAGAACAACTAGCAGATAAGCACTTAAAAATGGGAATATAATTCAAACAGTCAAATGGCCTTAGTGTTTGCAATATTATGCCGAAGAACCAAATACTAAAAATACATATTTAACTCCTAGTTTTAGAAATCCAAGGCTATATCTTAAGATGCATATTATGGACATTAAAATTGATTACATTTATACGCATATGAGATCAAACCCTACATTAATCATAAAAATTCTTTCCCCCACCTTTTTTTTTTCTTTAAATCATCTTGGGTAATGGATGTATTGCAGTGGTCTCCTCAGCGGTTATAACATTCTACAGTATAGATTATATCTTTTCTGTGATTCCTATTACTAAGACAAATATACATTTTAAAGATATATCGTATATCATGTCCAGTCTAAATTAATACCCCAAATTATGTATGACTGCTAGGGATGTACATATGTACATTTTAGTGTTCTCACGACCACGATAGTAGCCCTATGACTTAATTAAATTCAGACCTGAAACCTTCTTCTTGAATGAAAACGAGGCTAAAGAATTCACGAAATAAAAGCATGCTAGTTAGATTTACTTTAGTCTTTGCCCACCGTAATATATGTATATATATATATATGTATATTTAAAAAAAAGGTTAAAAAAAAAAGGTTGCCCCATTCTTTAGAAGAAAAAAAAGTTACGTTGTTATCTTCTCTTGTTTTGGTATGTAATGCGATAATAGAACTCATATTTCTTTAGCCAAGGTCTCTCGCGCTCTGCGTTTTCTTACTGCTAGCCAAGGTCAAGAACGTTGAGTTGCAAACATATTCACTTGGAGTAGACTCATTGTATATTTTGTCTCTCTCAAGGTTTTACTTTGTTGTAGTAGCAGACGTGAGTTCTTGGACCACGGGACAAATGCATGGCTATTAGATGTATCATGTTCAGATAGACAAGAAATGTCCTAAAGGTTTGGAGGAAGAAACAGCGGGGAATTTTTTTTTTCTACAAAGCTTATATCAACTCACTTTCTAGTCTGGGGGGAAATCTTTTACACATCATTTCTCCACTTTCCCGGGGTCCGGGGTTCGAATCCTGGTGAAGACTGGAATTTTTAATTCCGGGATCTTCGAGCGTCTCTGAGTTCGCCCAGCTCTAATTATTTGGGGAAAAGTAAAGGCGGTTGGTCATTGTGCTGGCCACATGACACCCTCTTTAACCGTAGGCCACAGAAACAGAAGACCTTTACATCACAAGGTCTGAAAGGGGAACTTTAACTTTTTTCTTCTCCGCTTTCTAAATTGAAATTTTGAAGCCAGGTATTCCTTGTCGATGACAATATATGAATCAATCAAAAAAAAGAGCTATGATATGAATCATTTAGTCGCAATAAATTGATTTATTTTTGTATAGAAAATGTACTAATCTTAGAGGAGATAAACCTTGCATAGAGAATTAGGTCGTTCGCTAAAAAAAAATTATATTTTAGCTTAGTCGGCGTCTATCATGGATGATCGAGACATAAGAGTTCGTATTCAGACTCAGCAACTATCTTTGAAACATTGCTTTTGAAATGGCAGCACGGAAACCTTCTCTTAGATAACTCCCCCTACCTTTCTCTACAAAATAGATTGTTTCCTAGCGCACTGAGCAATCAATAAATATAAATGTTTTACTAAACAAAAACAATTAATAAAAATATCTCCAATAGCGCAACTTTATTATTGTTAGTTTAGATCTATTATGAATTTAAATCACATGACTGGTGCAAACTAATTGATACAATTACACTCACTTTGCTTTTTTTTTTCTTTTTTTTTAAGTATTTAAAAACAAATTTTTATTTATTTTAACGTCATACAACATAAATTAGTGTTTTCCAAACTTTTTTCATTAACGGAACACTTCGTACAGTATTTAGCGGAACAATTTTTTTTTTTAAGAGAGACTAATTCACATGGTGGTGTACTAGTTAATTATTTCAGAAGTTCCTGGATTATCTATTCAGGTCTCGCGGAACACTAGGGTTCCGCGGAACATAGTTTGAAAAGCACTGACAATAGACATACTAATATATAGACTGGCCTAGGAAACTATTTTGTATTCGTTTATTTTAATATGCTATCTATCATGGTCATGAAGATCACAATATTCGTTAGTAATAAAGGTAAAGTACTCCTTTCAGGTACTTGCGATGTATGGGGCAGAGGATGTAAAGATCATCTGTTTCTTTGGACAACGGTCAGCGAGCAAGGTTTCATGTAGCCAGCATGAAGACCAACCGACTTGAAGTTCCACAACTGCCTGGTCGTGCGGTTTGCGCGCTGGATTGTCGTTCAGATTTATCGGTGGTCCAGGGTTCAAACCCTGCCCGCTCCCATCCCCCCGTCGTCCTGCGGAAGGTTTGGACTAGGAAGTAATTATCTTCAACTCTGAAGGAACATCCGAAACATTTAAAACATTTTACAAAAACATTTTACAAGTCAGGCACCCGTTACTGTTTGGTGGACTCGTCCTTAAAATCAGGAAATTAAAACCCCCAGTCTTCTCCGAGATTCGAACCCAGATCCCAAGCGCTTTACCCTCAGCCAACTCGCTCTCCAATAGCCGTTAAGGATTATGTAAATTTGATTTTACCTAAAAGAAAACGTGAACTCTTCAGTCTTAAGAAACTATATTGTACCAAATTCTAGTAGGGACAGACTCACAAATAAAAGAAACCGTGAACTCTTCAGTCTTATGAAACTATATTGTACCAAATTCTAATGACAATGTACTATATATCAAACAATGAAATAATATGGCTGACATCTAAACCTTGATTTCATTGGTCTCGAGTAGCTTGATCTAGTCACAATCTTAAATTTATCACCAGAGTAGGCACCCGAGTTCATTGTCACGTGATGCGAATCAAACGCTTCAAAATACTAAAGGATAATTATTGTTTAGGTTCGTTCTATTGATATTAAATCTATAACGTTTATTGGAGTACACATAGTATTTAATGCTTATATGTGTGTCTATATTAGTAAAGGTACCCATGCGATTTGTACGGGGGGAAATGACGCAAAACGTCTGTGGCTACGCCCAGTTTATGGCCGACGGAAAGGAGGTTGTCACGTGGCTAGCACAGCGTATGTCATTTACCAATGGACTCCATTCACCAATCGTAAACAAACAACATTTGGCCACGTGATAATATTGATAAAACAGTGGGGGAAAAGTCACGTGACAGCCTGTGTGTATTACGTAATTTGTATAGAAGAGATAGAGAACCACGTGGCTAAATGGTGTTTGTTTACGATTGATGAATGAGGTCCAGTTAGAGTTGGGTGGACTCAAAGCCATCATAAATTTGAGTTCAAATCAAAGTTTGTACAGAGATTTGAATTCGAGACCCATCGGTTGGAAGCCAAGCGCTGTACCAACTAAACCACCATGGCCCTTATGGGCTCTATCTTTGATGCTTACTATAATGTCATCATATTGAACAACAGATACAGATACGTGTGATGCAGACACCCAGCGCTGGTAATTGCTAAAACACACACTATCTGATCTTAAAAACGATTCCTCCAATATTATAGTAAAAAAACCAAAGTAAAGTAAAGTTCCCTTTTCAAACCTTGCAATCTCTAGGGCAGATGTGTCACAGTATCGTTTGAGACTCATTGTGACAAGAAGTGATCTTGTAGTCACTTGATCATCTCGTGCTTTTTGCACGGGAAAGCTATCGGTCTGAAACTGACCACGAAGTGAAAACCTCAGTTGTTACTAAGTCCTTAGTAGAGTGTGGACCTGGATATTTTTCTCAGTATGAATATATATATATATATATATTGTGAAGTTTATTCTGAGTATGGAGCTGTAAGTATGTTTTATAATGCTAATTTTTGAGTGTACATTGTGCCTTATCTTTGCGGCTGGTCCAGCCAAGTAATTTATTTAATAAACGTATCGCCTGCTACCAAGCATCTGTATTCAGTGTATCGTGGCTGTTGTGTAAGTAGTAAACTCTAAAGACATTCGCGTGAGCAGACGTGAAGAGACAGCTAGAGAGATGAAGACATGTCTGTTAACATGACAACACACTCATGAACCCAGAACAAGGGTTACAATGGTGGCCAGTATGGGGAACGAACCCACGACATTTGCGTTATCACCACGATATTGAGGTCATCTGTTTCTATGGTTAGCGGTTAACGAGCAGGGTGTCATGTGGGCAGCTCAATGACCAGCCGTCTATACTCTCCCCAACTAAAATTAGGTACTCATTAGAGTTGGGTGGCGCCCTGAAAATCCTGAAATTCGAAATCCAAGTCTTTATCTAGATTCGAACCCGGAACCCCAGGTTTTGAAGCCAAGCTGTTAACCACTCTGCCACCGCACCACCAAATATTTTTATATTTTACATTATGTTCGCAAATTTCAGTTTCTTCGGTTCTTTTCAAACTCTCTTGAATCTGATGCTGAACTTATCCTAAAATAATATTATTTTAATACCATTTAAAAATTTATTTAATTATATTTAGGTTCTTTATTGTTGCTATGATTATTATATTATAACTCCAATAAAAAATTACTTCCTTAATTTAACCTTTTTTATTTCTATACAAATTCTACTTTTATTCTAATTGTACATATTTTTTTTCTTCTGATTTCATAGTAATTTTATACTAGTTCGAAATTATTTAGCCTATATTCTAATTCTATTGTTATCAAGCATTATTTAAATGTATTTAAAATATAATTCTATTCTAGTTCAACTTTAATAATATTGTAGTTCTATTCTCATTGTATTCTCTTTTTAATTCTAGTTCTATTCTGATTCTATTCTCCTTTTATTCTAGTTCTATTCTGACTCTATTCTCCTTTTATTCTAGTTCTATTCTGACTCTATTCTCCTTTTATTCTAGTTCTATTCTGACTCTATTCTCCTTTTATTCTAGTTCTATTCTGACTCTATTCTCCTTTTATTCTAGTTCTATTCTGATTCTATTCTCCTTTTATTCTAGTTCTATTCTGGTTCTATTATGATTCCTCATGTTTAGAACATAGTTTTATTTTGGTTGAACAATGCACGTGAGTGAGTACATTGACTGCGAGTGTATTTGCACGCACACATCACATTTCAAATGGAACAAACTTGCAGTGACATTGTTTTAGACGATTTCTTTTAGAGATCCCAGCCAAAGAAATTAAAAATGTGCTGAGTACGATTCTAAGATTTTAAAAAAACGTTAGAGCGTTGACAAGAGTCTCAAAATCTGAAGCAAGGTATTCGAATACTAGTGAGTTTTTTTTTATTTTCTACTTAAAGAAATTATATATATAAATATTACAGTATATATTTAGAAAGATGGAAATGTATCTATTTTCTCAAGTGTGAACACGGATCTGAATTGAACTATATAAGCTCTGGTGGTGCTCAGAACATGGGGGTGGGGGGTGGCAGGTGGTGAGCATGGACGACCAGGTCCCAATCCTAACGCGCTCCCTTACGATTCATGCTGTGCTGTTATATACCGTTACGTCGGCAAATTGCGCTTTAAAAATGTATTATATATATCTTATAAAAAGTTTTAGGGGGATTGGGGATTGAAATGACTTTTGAGAACCGTCGCGGTAGAACACACAAGTGGGCGAACTTTTTTAAAAAAAATCTTGTTTGAGCAGTAAATGTCTTTTTGAAAACAAAAAATGGTTGAACATTAACGCGAAACTGTTGGCCAAGAGCCGAGGTGTGTGTGTGTGTGAAAGAGAGAAACAGAATAAGTGCGTTGATGAGTGAGTGTGTGAAAGTATATGTGTGTGACAGAGTTTGCTCCTTTCTTCTTCACTCTCAAAATTTCAATTAGTACAACGCATTTAATTAACAGTCATCTTGACCTGCCTTGGGTTAACTCTTGTAGGGTAACAACCAAACAGAGCTTACGAATTTAGTAGTGCATATTTATTTCTTATGTACACACTGAGGAGAAACTGTTTGTTTGTTTGTTTTACTTTTGTCTGTTGATGGTTCTTGTTCATTAGGTCTAGAGGCTGGGTCAAAGTGTCATTCTTTCGGTCTAGAGGTTGGGTCAAATGGTAATTCTTTCGGCCTTGAGGCTGGGTCAAAGTGTAATTCTTTCGGCCTAGAGGCTGGGTCAAAGTGTCATTCTTTCGGACTAGAGGCTGGGTCAAAATGTCATTCTTTCGCCTAGAGGCTAGGTCAAAGTGTCATTCTTTCGGACTAGAGGCTGGGCAAAAGTTCCATTCTTCAGGACTAAGAGGCTTGGTCAAAGTGTCATTCTTTCAAACTAGGTGCTGGGTTAAAGTGTCATTCTTTCGTCCTAGAGGCTGGGTCAAAGTGTCATTCTTTCGGCCTAGAGGCTGGGTCAAAGTGTCATTCTTTCGGCCTAGAGGCTGGGTCAAAGTGTCATTCTTTCGGACTAGAGGCTGGGTCAAAGTGTCATTCTTTCAGACTAAAGGCTGGGTAAAAGTGTCATTCTTTCGGACTAGAGGCTGGGTAAAAGTGTCATTCTTTCGGCCTAGAGGTTGGGCAAAAGTGTCATTCTTTCGGCCTAGAGGCTAGATCAAAGTGTTTACTTTGAATAAACCTCAACAAGTAATTGACAGATAGAAAAACAAAACCTAATAAAATACTCAGAGAGACACAAAGACAGAGGCACATTATTACATATTCCATACGATAGAACAGATTCATACAAGTGCTCCTTCCTCCCTAGTGTTATTAGAGAATGGAATGGGTTGCCTGTATCAGCCAGGAAAACCAACGACTTAGCACAGCTTAAGTCTTTGATTAAAATGTATGACTAGATTTACAGATGAAAAGCAAAGGAAGTTATTTTCTTTTCTGAAGTAACTTCTGTAATATATACGATAAGTATTGCCTCTAAATCGTTAATCATGTTTTGAATTTAATAAAATTAGACTTCAATTTCAATACAAGCAAAATAATACAAAACACTTATCTAAGCCATTTACAATCACATCTCTCAATACTGTAAGATATAAGTTCCTTTTTCGCTATCAACTCAAAAAATAAAATAAAAAAAGCACTAATTATTTGATTAGTTTGTTAATTTTTAGCGGGCCCCGAAAGGGGAAAACACGCTATTAGTTTTGTGTGGAATGTCTGTGCGTCCGTCCGTCCCGTTAAGATCTCGTAAACTAGAAAAGATAGTGAAAATCCGACATCATGATATTTTCGACCTTTAAAAATTCTGATGCAACGACTACTTCTTTCTTTTCTGAAAGTGAAAAATGTAATTTTTAAAATCAACAATGAAATGAAATGCAATAAATATATTAGTCTTTAATAATAACATTGAATGGTATTCTGAACAAAATCTCACTACTGGCGTTCATCTTGTCCTACTTAAGAACTCTGACGACAGTGCCGCTCATCTTGAATAATTCACAACCAAACGTTAACCTCATCCTATGGTTACCAAAGAAACCCACACACATACTCTATAGCAAAGGTAAAGGTAAAGGTACTCCTTTCAGACCTGTCAATCTATGGGAGGCAGATGATGTAAAGCTCATTTCTTCCTATGGCCTAAGGAGAACGAGAGTGTAATGTGGCGAGCACAACGACCACAAGTATTTACTTTCCCAACGTATATAAAGGGCACCCATTAGAGTTCGGTGAACTCAGACGAGTCCAACCATTCAAAGTCCCAGTCTGAACCGAGTTTCAAACCCAAGACCACTCGATACGGAAGCCAAGAGCTTTACCACTCAACCATCACAATAACATACAATAATGTAATTTACAATCACTGTAAGAAATAATTTTTTCAGGACAATCTATACACAGTAGTGTGAAAGGAGGACGCACTCGGATATACTGATCACCATTACAAAAGAGATGGTTTACAGCGAGTGATGCACTGGCCTTTCAGTAGATGTAACATGTGAATGGCTTCAGACAGAGAGCATTTTCACCACGTAGGTGACGGGTTCAATGTAGAGAGTAACGATGGTAAAAAATGTCTTCATTTAAACAACACCAGCAACAACATAGCCAAGAAAATTGCACACCAATAACAACATGGTCAGGAAAATTGCACACCAATAACAACATAGTCAAGAAAATTGCACACATATAACAACATAGTCAAGAAAATTGCACACCAGTAACAACATGGTCAGGAAAATTGCACACCAATAACAACATAGTCAGAAAAATTGCACACCAATAACAACATAGTCAGGAAAATAGCACCTAGCTAAATTTAAGAGCTAAAGATGCGCACGCACACACACATACATATTGTTACGAATCTCACTATCCAGGCTCTCTGCAAACTGCACCTTACACCACTAACTTAAAGAACTTGACAACTCAGGGCTCCAAAGTAACGTAACACTTTAATAGTTGAATAAATAACAGCCAATACTGTACAATTGGCAAAACGTACACTGTACAAATATCTCTCCGATAACACCGTACCGCCGTATCAATTCTGGCACTGGCCTCTCCGTCTCGTTCCGGGCTTGCACTGGGTTCAACAGTTCAGGACTGACTTCACACACTAGGCTCGTTGTGTCGGACTCGATCGCAGACCAAGATCAAGACGCCAGTCGTCTTAACTGTACTTGACAGTACTCCGCACTGAACCGTCGTAATGCTCCGTACAGAACCACACCGTTGAACTGTGCTGTAGTTGACCGTGTTCTGAGCCCTTGTCGTGAACCGTCTCTCGTGAACCTTGCTGTATTGAGCCCCTTTTCTGAACCGTCTTGACTGCGACACCTCCGCTCTAATATAGGGTCCCTACTGGCCTTCTAGAACTGGACAGAACGCCACTCGACGTTTCTAGGTGGTCAGACGACTACAATTCCCATGACGCTCCTGAGCTCTGTTCACGACGGCGATCCTTCCCGAACGTCCTGTTGACACTCGACTCGGCTGACCGTCGTAACTCGTCACGGGGCGATTTGCGTCGGCTGACTACACACACACCACTACCCCCATTTGTGCCACCACCAGGTTTATAACAATATACATACATACATAATTACACATACACACAAACACAAACACACTTGGTATCACGACATAGGAATATAAGTTTTAGGGTCATAGTTTATAATATTACTTAAATTATAAGAGAGAGAAAGAGAGACAAAGCGAGAATGAATGAGAAAAAGAAATAGAAATATATATATAGAGAGAGACAGAAAAGAAGAGAAAGAGAGAAAGTTAGAGCTAGAAAGAGAGAGAAAGAGAGATTAAACGAGCTAAAGAGATAGATGGAAGGAAAGATAAGAGAGTAAGAAATTAAGTTTGAAATAAGAAAGAAAGAAAGAAAAAGATTTGGAAATATATTTTTATTCTTCTGACAAATTAACGCTATTGCCTCAGAGTCTTAATACAATGTCATGAGTTCTGGAACAAAAGTAGCCTAACTACTAAATGAAAACAAATTAACAACTGAAGAGAAACAAATGGAACAAAGGTATTATTCCAAGAAGACAAAAAGTTGTCCATTGTTAACCAAAGCTGACTGACCAGGACGCTAAACTGAATTTTTCACATTTTATTTCTAAGTGATACTTTCAGTAACGGGGGAAAAAAAAAAAACCAGCAACTGTAATTTGGTTCTCTATTCCATTATTCGAACCAGTCCAAAAGCAAGTAATTACAAACCGGTGGCTTTTATCGCGTATAAATTCATCTCTTAACACCGTAGGCCTCGATAAACACGGGGGGCAGGGTTTCTCCTGCACCGGCTGACCTTTTTACCGGGGTCTTATCGCAACGTCTTTCAATAGCGATAGGGGTCTCCCAAAAAAAAAAAAACCAAAGTGATCTAAACCCGGTGAACAGAAACACTGGTTGGTCCAAAGATAAAGCCCACCGCTAACGCCGACTTCGCTTACACTTTGACATCAAACGGGCCAAGAAGATGTCAGAGGTGGGTATAATTTAGTTTTATTTAAAGACGGGTGGTGATCGATGTACTAAAAGAGTGAGTCAAAGTAATGCAAAATTACTGAGAATGAATATATAGATCCGTGAACAAACCATGTCTCGATCTGATGTGTTAGATCACTATTGCAGATAGACTTCTGCAAAGAAGGTAAAATGAAAGAGAGAGAGAGGTGAGGAGGGACGGGGAGTATTTAAGGGTGCCGTGACTAACAGCTCACCCCCAAATCTAATGGAGCAGGGCGAAGGTAATTTGTAGAGCGCGTGTGGTTTGGTTTCGGCTAGTTTTCAAAAGGTAACCAGTTCAGAATCGGAAAGTAATGCGTCATCACTATCGGTCCAAGGTTTTCCTAGTTGACTAGATCTACAGCATAGGGCACTTCTGTTTGCCCAAAGTTTTTCTATCTATCTATTTATCAATCTATCTATCTATCTATCTATCTATCTATCTATCTATCTATCTATCTATCTATCTATCTATCTATCTATCTATCTATCTATCTATCTGTCTGTCTATCTGTCTGTCTAACTATCTTTTTATCTATCTATCTGTCTGTCTGTCTGTCTATCTATCTATCTATCTGCGCTCTCTCCCTATTGGTGGGTACAGAGGCAGTAAAGAGTCTGGGCAGACGAGCTAGAAAACGAAACTTCGCTTCTCGGCGTGCTACTTTACTTTAACAGGTGTGAGCGTGAAGTGTTCGTTTTACCAGAAAAAAAAAAACGTATCGGGATAAGGTCCTCCCCTTCCCCTCCAAATCCATTTCTGCCTCCGCCCTCTTCCATTTTGTAGTTATACATTTGAATTTGAAATTGTTTGACTATATTCACAAGTTGTGTGGTGTGTTATTGCTTTGCATACTTCAATGCCGAGATGAAATTTTGAACAGCGCTAAGTTGGTATAGATTGAAAACTAAAATAAAAAATGGACTAGGATCAAGCTAATGGATGAAGAACTATATTAATAGGCTGGATAGATCCAGATTAATATGTGAAGAAACCTGATAATACTCATTAAGTTAATTACGTTTTTTTTTTCAAGGGAAAAAAAACAACTAACAAACTGGGTTTTTTTTGGGGGTGGGGAAGAAGAACCTAGAAAAAAAAAGGGGGGGGGGTATTAGGCCGACAATTCTTCCAGACTACCTGACCTAAAATAAGATGAAAAAAAAAACTATCCCGCCTTCCACCCTGCTCATAATGATGATTTAGTTTGGGAGATGGCGACAGACCGGCGCGGCGAGTCCAGGTGGAGAGGTGGAGAAGGGGGGGGGGGGGGGGCGGGGGGGGGGGCGCGGGCGGGGGGCTTTATGAAACACGGTGATGAAATAAACATTCAATCTGAGTTGGAGATGGTTCAATCTGGGTTTTTTTTTTCCCTTTCTCTTCCTTTCTTTTTCTGGGGATAAACAAAAAAAAAAAGTCTACGTCTTTAGCGTTTACCTTGTGGAACACTAGAAATTAGGGGTGCACCGGATAGTACTTTTTGATACCCGGCCGGAGCCGGATATGACCGGATAGTAGAATTTGATACTCGGCCGGGGCCGGAGCCGGAGCCGAAAACCTATGTGTCTTGTAAATAGCTTGTATTCCTGAACATTTTAAGAAACTGTTAAATAACATACCTCTATTTGTTGGTATTATTTTTTTCCTTTTATTTACCTTATTGTTTTAAACTCTGTTACTGATTGATTTATTAAAGATTAACAGTATTTATAAACAAAAATTAATCTGTGTAGCATGTCTGTGTTTATGTATGTACGAGGCCACCAACTATAAAGGCTGTGTGTTGGAGGGTCAATGTAAAATATGTTAGTATATATTTAACTAGTTACTAATGTAAATCTCTCATCTGGCTTGTATGGTGGTTGGATGTATGTAATCAATAATTTCTGACCAACAACTGGTCATCAGACTTGTAATTTTAAGTCCAAAGACTGCTTCTGGTTCTGGCTTCAAGGGCTTAATACGGATAGCTGTTAGTTAATAGTTGGTATCTGAAGCGTAGTAGGTCATATATTTATTAATCCATTGGCGCAAACAATATTTTATTAACAGCAGGAACATCTATTATACCTACTCATAGAAATGTTGCGAAGCATAGATTTAATTGTAGTCTGTAGGCCTATTATTGATATCAATGTTTAGATCTACTGTTATATAGATCTAAGAGAATTAGGAAAACCAACTATAGAAGAAAAAAAATCACTCACACCCTCCCTACCAAAAAAAAAAAAAAAAAACATAAAAAGACTTTATGTTCGACTGATTGTAACAACCTGGTCAGATAGATGTAGTGAGCCTACACATGTAGTCCTAGTGTAGTGTGTATAGATGCTTGCGTTGACCTTCACGAGTTTTTTTTCTTGGGCATACGCAATAATGTTTAGTGTGCAGGCAACAAAGGATAACACATTGGCATGGTCAGTCAAGAATATAGATAAATTATATCTGTACCTTAGTTACAGAGGTCAAGTGTTTCTTAACATTCCAGCATATTTTTTCTTTGTTTGCTAGATCTAGTTGTGGTGCTTTAGATTAATTTATTTTCTGCGATGATAAATTTTACTGTAAGGTTTTCCTTTATATATTAAGTCAATAGAATTAAACAATGAAATTAGTTTTCTTTCTAAAGGTTTTAATACAAGGGGGGAAAATACATACACATACACATATTTGTTTTATTTTATTGTGCAACAAACGTGTGTTCAGCGCCCTAAATGACATTTCTCTCCAAGTAATACTAACTTAGTCTCATCATCTAGTCACCTTTAGACAGTGTCAATATTTCTCAACAATCTGCGTTAATCCATTCTGGCTTAGAATGGTCAATGTCAATCAATACATTGTCATGGATTAAACAAATAAGTAGTTGGGGGTGTTGAGTCTCTTGAACCCTCCCTTTAAAGATACTCCTGGTCAGTGTCTATTTGGCTTGTAGTCCAGTCTCCTAATTGAGACTTAAAGTAAACAAACTTATTGTCCCGGCCAATAGTATAAAAGGTGTGGCTTGTGGTCCAGACCCTTGATTGACAACCTATCTCATAATAAACAAACTCATACCAGATTAACCTTATAGAGATTTGGCTTGTAGTCTAGCCCCTAATAAAAATTCTTCTCCAAGTAAACAAACTCAGTTCCTTCATAAGAAGTGGCCTAATGTGGTCAGCTGCCTATCTGTGAACTCTATGTTATGGACTAAACAAACAAAAAGAGGTGGGGGTTGCTCATCTCTACTTCTGGAGATATACCCGCACATCTAGACAGATAATCAGCGTGACGTAGTTAAGAAATATGACATGTTTACTAGACCACTCAAAGGTCAAGACAAGCTTTTAAAATGTGCCAGACATCGCTGCTACGTATGTAATGTGAATTTATAATGTAAAGTCTAATTTCTATTTAGATTAACACGCCTTGTCTTTGTACTAAAAAATATTTGGAGCATAGTCATAGTTTTAAAAACAAATTCTTTTATTTGAAACAAAAACGTGAATGTATTTCAGAACTGACATTATTGAATCATGTCCACTTTATAGATAATGGTATATTTTTTTATTAAGATGGTGATTTAGTTTAAACTTCTTGTTGGACATCGTTTATCAGCGTCTGGTACCTTTATATTGTTTGTCTTTCGCCTGTGTTGTTTCGATATATAAGTGTTACCTCCATTTGGCGTATCTGGAAAACACTTAGCGCGGAGGCGCATAACAATACTAATAGAAATACAGGTGTAGCTTTTACTATCCGGTTTACTATCCGGTAGTGATATCCGACCGGAGCCGGATAGTACCGGATAGTGAAAAAGTGCCGAATATTCGGCAGAAGCCGAAGCCAGAGCGACTATCCGGTGCACCCCTACTAGAAATTAATGGGCATCTGTAGAGACGTCTGCTCGGGGGGCATGGAGTCGGTCAAGCCAGGGCGATGTTACTTTGTCAATTCCATAGAGTGGTCATAGGACTTCAAGCGGTGGAAACATAAGACACTTATGAATGTGGTCGTTTCCATGTTTACATGGTGGTTCAATAAATCGAACTTTGAATGAGGGTGTCATGTGACCAGCACAATGATCAACCGCCTTTATTTTTCCTACCTAAAGCCAGGTACCCATTAGAGTTGGGTGGACTCATGGGGCGTTCTAAAAAAATCCCGGAATTCGAAATCTCAGTTTTCAACGAGATTTGATCCCGGAGCGTCTCGGTTCGGAAACCAAGTGCTTTATCACTTAGCCACCAAATCCCCAGTGTTACTCAACCTTTTTTTCGGTTGTTTGGGGGTCCTCTCAGTTTCGTCACGGGTTACAAAAAGTCTATGATTTCAATGGAATTGTCTTTTAATGGCAAATATATCGTTCGGACTGGATATTAGCGAATGACGATCCGGATTTAGCCCGCAAACCGTAGTTTGGGCGTTACCGTTTAAAACTATTATCTATTTAGGCCTTTTTGTTATTAAAACACAGAGCAGAAAGTGTACCCAACTGCCTTAGTTGTAGTTACCATCACGTGACTTCTGTATTCATAAAACATAAGTAGTGGTCCCAAGTAGTACCGAATTTCCTCCAGCTTCGCGGAGTATGGAATAAATTACAACTATCAGGAGGCTATCAGAAAGGCTCCGCGAAGCATGCGAGTTTCATGCCGGATGTGATCACGAGCTCTTATCATGATTTTATTCATCCGCGCGTCTGGATCATGACGTAATAATCTTAATTTCTGAAGGAATGCCTGAAACTAAGAATGCAAAGTATCACTAGACGTCAACTTGCTGGTGAGTTGGTACTTTGAGAAAAAAAAAGAGTTAGAAAACATGCACTATATCATCCATGGGCGTAGTCAGGTGGGGGAGGGATAAAAAAAAACAAATCCCCTGCCGAAAAAAATCCTGGCTACGCCCATGACATTATCACATTGTCTCTGTCTCTCAATGTAGTTATGTACATAGGAATAATATATTTAACCTTTAAGAAGTCTAGGTAGCGATTGTACATTAATAGTATGCATGTCAGTGTTAACCCATACAACAAATATAATTTCTATAGATATTTTGGCTAAGTTAACAACTTTTAAGAGATAATGATCCGAGATTTAAAAGGTCAAAATTGTTTGAACAACTAAGAATTTGCAGTAATGCTTGTTTATGACATAAATCTGATCATCAATTAGAAGATGACTAAGCAATGCTTTGGAACCTCAGTATTCTTTTTTCGTTTGAAAAAAAATAAAATTTTATGAGTGATTAACAGGAACATTTGTGCGTTTCTGAGCCCAGTTTTAAGTATATATTGTTGGACTTAAAAAACATTTACACTAGGAATTCAAGCTTGTCAGCTGGTAAACGCACCAACACAAACATTTAGCATTATATTTCTTGGAATTTTTGGGTTTCTTAGAAACTAAAGACAGTTTCTTTAGAAAGAATTCCAATTTCAAGGACTTCGTTCGTTTGTCGTGTACCTATAACACATGTGCACGTAGATGTGTCTACAACAGAGAACATTAGACAACCTAATGGTAGTCAAGTTAGAACTATTTCTGAACAATGTTAACCTTAATTGTTGTGAAAACATGGAACTTAGGGTTTTGTCTAATGTTTTTGGCAATGTAATCTTCTACTGAATAATAAACAAGATTACAAAGAGAGTTTGTGTTATCATACAAACTCAGAGGCGGTCTCCGTCGGATGCATGTCAGATCCACCTATTCACAAGGAATATTCAAGACGTGATTTTATTTTGATTGTTAAAAGTAATAATGTTTCAAAGATTCATTTGCCGTTGTAAAATTATTTTTTTGTTTGTTTTACATGTTTCGGATGTTCAATCAAAGTTATAGATAATTTCCTTGTCCAAACCTCCTGCTGGACAACAGGGGATAGCAGCGAGCACCCGGGAACGTCGGGATAATCAGTCCAGTACGCTAATCGCACGACCAGGCATTGGTGTTAACTTAATAACAAACTGGTTACAAACTAATAGCCTATTATTGATATATTACACTTAAATTCTGCCAAATCACTGGTTTTCTTGGCTAGCCAAGGCAACCCATTTCATGCTCTAATAGCACTAGGGAAGAAATTTGTACAAATTTGTCCTAACATATGGAACAAGGAATGTGTCTTTATCTTTGTGTCTTTCTGAGTATTTATTAGATTTTCATTTTGTATTTGAAGATTATGGGTCAGTGTTTTATGTATAATTGCTACTTTACTTTTGAGTCTTCTCCCCTGAAGGCTTTCTGAATTTAGTGATTTTACTATAGGTCTTACTCTAGACAAATGCGAATATTCGTTTGTTATGAATCTCACTACTCTATTTTGCGTCTTTTCCAGTTTCTTAATGTTTTCTTGAGCTGAGGTTCCAAAACAGAGGATGTATATTCTATTATTGGCCTAACCAAGGTTAAATAACATTTTAGTTTTATGTTCTTATTGGATTTTTGACTTATAGAAATCTCATATAGTAAACCATAATGCTTTGTTTGATTTTTGATAGTTTTATCATTTTGGATATTGGAACAGAACGCAAAGACTCCCTTCCTCCCTAACAAAGCCTTCTCCTCACAATGCCTCCTCACAATGCCTCCATACAAAGCTCTTTCCTCACAAAGCTCTCCTCACAAGTCTTATCCTCAGAGTCCCCTGACAAGCCCTCTTCTCACAATGCTTCCCCACAAAGCCCTTGTTTTCCCATGTTCTCTCCTCACAGCACCCCTCACAAAGTCCCCTCACAATGACCTTTTCTCTCATTATGTCCCCCTCCTCATGATATCCCCCCAACTTATTTCAAGGTTATTTAACTGTGTGCAGGTAAACATTTTGTTGTTTTCTAATTTCAAAAAAATTATAACTTTTTTATTTTTTGTTTGTTCATTGAACAAGTTGGTAGTTTGTTTTTTCAAGCGCAAGGTTTCGAGTCTTGATCCTAGCTACATCAAAACGCTAGGATCTCACAGATCTATTCCTGGATTCTATAATTTTCAACTAGACACTCTTCTAACTAGATAACTCATTTAAAAAAACATAACTTTGATCTTAAGCTTTTCAATCGCCCAATTTTCTGTTTTAATCCCCCGCCTCCTCACGCCCAAGGTCCATGCCTCCCCCACGACCATAGACGAAACAAACCCAAAACAACAGCAAGTTTAGAACAAGACTGTTAGGTCCAACCTGGTAAGAGTGGTATTCACTTCGGCGGTCGATACCATTGTCCGGGCTCATATTCCCATCTCCCCCCCCCTTCCCTCACTCCCTTTTTCTTTGTGTCTCCCTTCTCTTCCGTTTCGGTTTATGTGATGACCAAACTCTGGACATCAAGCTAAAGGGGGGAGGGTCTTCATAGCTAATGCGAGATACGGATATTAAAATAACAAGGAAAATATTTTTAAACAAGTTTTTTTTTTTATAAGAAGAACTTCACATTTATAACCATATATCTCAATACTGTAAGATTTACTTCCCTTTTACTGTATCAAACACAACTCCTTCTTAATTACCCCAAATACAATAATAAATTGGTTAATTCATGTTCTGTTAGGAACAATGACTAATTGTAGAGAGTTTCAACTTGATCTGAGAGTGGGCAAACAGAACGTGGACAAGATTCCACTCTGACAGACTGAGTGAGTCGAAGACAAAGTAGGTGAGGAAGAGAGAGAAGCAGAGAAAACAAAAGAAGAGAAGAGAGAAAAAAAAAGAGAAAAGAGTGAATCAGAGAGAAAAAAGAAAAAGTGAAGAAATGAGAGAGAGAGAGAAAATAAACGAGAAAAGTGATGCGAAAAAATGAGAAAAGTTAAGAAGATAGAGAGAGAGAGAGAGTGAAAACAAGAGAGAGAGAGAAAGACAAAAAAAAAAGATAAAGTGAAGAAAAGAAAGATAAAAAAGAGTAAAAGTGACAAATTGGGATAGAGAGACAAGAAAAGAGTGAGAGAGAGAGAGAGAGAAAAAGGAAGAAAAAGTGTGGGAAAGTGAAATGTGAGAGAGTTTTAATAAAAATATTTAATATATTTATTAATAGTTGAAAAACAGCTTTAAATCGGATAATTGCAGTTCAAGAAATATTTCATTACATCTGCAATGCAGCATACGCACTGCACATATCACGTCATCGCATCGTCCGTACACAAGATATACCATGATTCAGCATCGATCTCTTTCATTATCAACCGCATTAGAGGCAAATAGTATCGCATACCCATCACCATTGTTGCCAACCATAACCGGTGCGTTTAGTTTTACAATGTCTGATGTACAAGTCTCCAGTCTCCCCTTTCTAGTACTCTTGGAAATACTTCATCAATAAAACTATCCCTGCAGCGCACGGTTTAAAATAAGAGTTTACAGTTCATATTTATTTATTATTTTAGTGTACGTTCTATTTTCGGTTCAAGAATTTTTCTTACAAGTACATCTCGGAATAAATAAATCTTACAAAAAATGTTAAAAATAAATCCACAGAAGTCAAGATGTCCAAAGTACTGACTGCCCTCTGCCGTGACATCATTTTATTTTTTAAAGCTATATCTTTCTACCCTACCCTACCAGACCAGGCACGAATAAATTCGATATCTATTTTATATTATATTAATCTCTAGATTTCTATAAGAGATGTTTATACTTGTTGAAAAAAAAAATCATTAAAAAAGCAAGCATTTCGGTACATCCGCTCTACAAGGTACGGTATTATTGATAAACGAAGTATTTTAAGAAACAATCTAAGAATTTATGTGAACTTTTCAGAACTTTCCATTCTAAGCTCTTTTACTACGCTCTATATTTTGTCGCGCAAGATTTAATTTTAGCATCCACGGTAAAAATAAAAGCCACTGTTAGTTTTGTGTTGTCTGTCCGTTCGTCGGTTACGCTTAGATAAAAAAACAAAAAACAAAACAACAACTAGAAAACATCTTGATAATCCGATTTTATATTTTGAAGTGTGCAAAGTTCTGATGCAACGGGCCGCGCGCTACTTTTGTCTTTCTGAAAGCGAATCGTTTTAGTTGTTAAAATGAAATAAGTAAAAAGTTTTTTTTTTAATAAAAATACACCAATGTTAAAAAAGGAAGAATATATTTTTATGTTTTGATATATTAGAGTTATAACAAAACATACATGACCACATCATTTACACATGTTTGTTTGTGTGTCTTTGTGGAATATTTTACACGTTATTTTTCCCATTTTCCAGCCTAGAATCAAATTGAAACTTTCCACAATATTTCATTGTTGATGACAACAAATGATATATAGATATATATCCAACGTGGTTCAATAATAACTACTTTTGTCATCCAGAGGGCTCAGGGCTTTGCATTGTGGTTTTGTGCTTCCTCATGTGGCTGTTGAGACCTATGTGAGCCCGGAAAGTTCGGCTGCACACTGGGCAGGTTATTCCAGTTGAACCTAGTGTCATCGGCCTTGCTTTTCTTCTCTGGCGCTTTTCTTCTGCCAGCGCTTTTCTATTTTCCTCAGCAATTTGTGCGCCAGTTTTCACAGCGCGACGCCATGATGCTCTATCATGCGCTTCCGGGGTCAATGGTAAAGGCTTTCATAGAAGGTTTGAGGGTGTTCTGAAGCGTTTCCTTTTTCTGCACATTGTGATCGCTTCCCTTCCCCTTAGTTGGCCATAAAGAAGTCGTTTAGGGATACGGGAGTCTTCCATTCTGCAGATGTGGCCTGCCCATCGCAGTTGGGACTGCATCATGGTTTTGTGGATGCTTTGCAGGCCCTCTCTTCGCAGGACTTCGGTATCAGGCATTTTTTCTTGCCATTTAACATTCAGTATTTTTCTGTGACAAGGTTCAGTTTTTTGTGCCGTCTACGTTTCAGAGGTGGAGAGGATGACAGTTCAATGGACCCCTAGCTTTGTACCTCGTCTTTCCAAACATTTTTTGACCGTCTACCATAGGAGGGTGCACCGGCCTTGGCGATAAGCCGATTTCAGTATATTTCCGAATCATTCGGAATCACATCTTGATATTTTATTCTGTTGTTCTCCATAGATGTACATTGAAATGTAAAGCTTTACATTTTTGTGAATAAAAGTCTAAAAGTATATATTCCGATTTTGCTTAAAAGTAAAGTCATACATGGTCTACATCAGTGGTTCCCAAACATTTTGTCTCATAGACCCCTTGCATGTTTTCCAGTTTTCAGTAGACCCCCTGAATTTTTTTAAAAATTCATTAATATCAAATGTGTTTTTCTTGCAGATATGTATGTACATAGATGATATTCAAATTAAAATGAAGCAAAAAAAAAATTAATATGCATGACATGAATTGACTAATATAAAAAAACAACTATTGGTGGAAAAGTTTGATAATAAAATTTTCATATTGAGCTTCAATTTAGGTTTAACATTATACCTTCTCGACTAGATAATGTTTGACAAAGTTAAATTTGGAAAATCAAAAAAAAAATTCATGCTGTCCAATGCACACTACTTTAATTTAATCTTCCCAAGAAACACTGAGATTATGACTTCGTTTTGACAAAATTTAGGTTATCACCTTGAAGCAGCAAATTAACCACATTAATATATGAAACAAGTCTGTTAAATAGACTATGTCCGTTTCCCGCTTATTTTTCTTGGTCTTAAAATTAGGTCTTTAGCACCCAAGAAGCAATAATAGAATATGCATCCTCCGTTTGGGACCCCTCAACTCAAAAAGACATTAAGAAACTGGAACAGACACAAAATAGAGCAGTGAGATTCATAACAAACAAATATTCACATTTGACTAGAGTAACACCTTTAGTAAAATCACTAAATTTAGAAAGCCTTCAGGACAGAAGACTCAAAAGTAAAGTAGCATTTATACATAAAACACTGAACCATAATCTTCAAATACAAAAACAAAATTTGATAAAATACTCTGAAAGACACAAAGATAAAGGCACATTCCTCGTTCCATATGCTAGGACAAATTTGTACAAATACTCCTTCTTCCCTAGCGCTATTAGAGCATGAAATGGGTTGCCTGAGCTAGCTAGGAAAACCAGTGACTTGGCAGAATTTAAGTCATTGGTTAATATGCATGACTAAATGCATGACGCGTAGGACGTAATCATCTTCTTTTTTTGAAGTAACGTCTGTATTATATAAGATAAGATAAGAAGAACTCAAATATTTTCACACTGTTTAAGTCACACATAAGCCTTTTGACAACTATCATACTTCAGTGTGATGGAGCCATTGATCAAAGAGTAGATCTTTATGATTTCTTGATTCATAACAAAACGAAAAATATGATAGTAATAACACACTATATTATCACTTTATTGTAGCAACGAGGAATTTTTATTATGATAGATATAGGCAGGGCTTTTTTTGTGATGGTACACACCGCTATGCCATACCGGCACCTTTTTGAAAAAATTATTATTTTTGTCGTATTTTAACGTATATTATTGATTTTTAGTAGTTAAAAGCTAGGCAATCAACTACTGAGTACCGGCACCTACTTTTTTTTTTTTACAAAAAAAGTACTGGATATAGGATTGTGTAAAACAGGTTGCAAAACCTCTTCAATGGCTGGCAAAGTCTATTTTTTATCTACAGTGTGCAGTTTTCTAAATTTGATGAAGTAAAGTATCGTAAAATGTTCACAAACTTCTTCTCTTTTGTGATGTTCAATCAAACATTTCAAATCTTAATCTATTATATCATGTTGGCGTTGCCTCAAAGGATGTTCCAGATTTAATGGTTTCATAGCGACATAACTTTAAACTTTATTTCATAAAAAGCACAAATGCATTTGCTTGTTTCACAAGGACAAAATGAAGCCTACAATTCTTTTCAGACTCGGTCATGTACAAGATTAGGTACTTTCATACAGACAAAATTAAGCTAATTAAAATAGGATGTTAAAATTGTAAAAATAAAATCATTAGACTAACAAGGCTAAAATTCAAAGGTTTAACTAAGGTACAAATCATTAATAGAAAATGAAATTTAAAGTTTAGACATGCTTAAATGAGATCCACTATCGTAGACCCCCATTTACAGGTCATAGACCCCCAATTAATTTTTTCACCTCCGTAGACCTCTTGGAAGTCCTCGTAGACTATATGGACCACTTTGGGAATCACTGGTCTACGTGGATTAGTTGGAATAGCCGTCTAGGGCTTCCAACTAACGCACAACCTGATCAACAGCTTAAGCGGTTGATGCTACTCGGCTACACCTAAAGACTGTGATGAAATAAATGCTTCCAATTTTGTTTTGTTACAAAGCTTATATCCACTCAGGGTGAGCCTGTCTGGAACAAAACTTGTTCACGTTATCTCTCTCACTTTCCATTCTCGGATCAAGTTGAAACTTTGCACAATTATTCAGTGTCAATAGCAATACATGAATCAATTTAAAAAGTTAACCATTAAATTAGTG
This sequence comes from Biomphalaria pfeifferi, assembly GCA_030265305.1. Lineage (NCBI taxonomy): Eukaryota > Metazoa > Mollusca > Gastropoda > Planorbidae > Biomphalaria > Biomphalaria pfeifferi. The sequence continues at coordinate 51,735 of JASAOG010000247.1, forward strand.
GTAATTAATTACTTTTAGTTTTACATAGAAAATGGAAAGAAATATTACTGTAAATGTGTGGTTCTTTCCTTTATATATTTTTAAAACAAATTATTTTGTTTATTTTGCTTGTATTTGTTGTTCATGTGTAGCGCATTTTTCATGCAATTGAATGCTTAGTTCACTAAGGCCCTAACTCTTCAGTGAATCTGTAAGGGAAGGGGGTAGCTGGGACAAGGTTTCCATGCTGCCTTTAGAGATTCGAGTTCGAGCCTCTTGATTTATAGCCAAGCCACTCTACAGTGTATACGTGTACAATTTTAGTGCTTTAAAAAAAATAGCACCGTCTACCATTTCACTAGATACTAAGATGAACCCAACGACACTTAGAAACCACTAAAACACAAGTAAAACATTTTTTGCTGCTCTCATCTTTCTAAAGACATTTGCTCACACTCTCCTCCACAGGGTAGGCTATGTTTATATCTCTGTAATCCCCCTCACCCCACAGCTTACGTAGACTAACTGAGCTTGATAGATACATTAAGACAGGTGAATGTGGGTGTAGCGAGGAGAAGTGTTACGCTTGTATGAATGAACACATGTGACCTGGATGAGAGTGGCTCGGAGAGATACTGAATGAACAGTCTGCTTCCAATATTTCTTTAATTATAAGACAAACTACAGACGGCTGGTGGGCTCAGGCTATAGGGGATTTCCACGACAAGCTAATCAATGTCAAGGACGCTAAATTGAACCTCAATGTTGCCAACTAAAAAACAACAGAGACATTTTAACGGGAGTCTGAATATTAAATTCAGCGGTGCCAATAACAGCAATAAAAATTATCATGTAACTAAAAGACCACTTATCAACACTCCCCTTTTTTTCTGTATACCGGATACACCAAAGTGCTTGTTATTTATAGTTTTTCCACCGTAAATAAAAATCTCTGCTGAAATAATAATGTTCAACTTAGGAGTGACATCTGAAACTAGACACAATTATTTGTAAATATATAAAGTCTAGAAAGTAAATTTGTATTTAAAATTTTGAGCTTCCCTCGACACGCCATTCAATCAACAATCTGTCTTATCCTTGAAATTTAATGAATCAGCATAATTTTTTATTTAGACTAGATATTAACACTTGAAAATATGGAAATCCTACATGGTACAGTGACAGGAGACAGGAAGTGAGGAAGTCAAAAGTAAGTTGCCTGGACCGACTTGTTCTCCGCAGTCTCCGCGAGAACAGAAGTTAAAAGCATTGAAGTAGTGAAAGAGTCAATGACGTAGAGCGCGATAATGTAGGCCCCTGATGACGTAGAGCACAATGACGTAAGGACAGTGACGTAGGGCACGATAACAAAAAGTAGAAGAAATCAAAAGTTAGAGATCGATAGATTGTCAAGGTCAGGTATAAGTATATTTTCAATTTTTACTATTGCTTTTGAATAGCTTACAACAAATCTCTTTAGTGGACATTCTTTAGGCTACAGAAACAGATGACCTTTACATCATCTGCACTATAGACCACAATGTCTAAAAGGGGAACTTTTTTTTTTACAGGGGGGGGGGGGGTGTCTGGAACAAGACTCCCGTGCTGCCTTTACAGCACTCAGCAAACACAACTCGGGATTCGAACTGGAGCTGCCTTGTAAGGTAGCGAGACATGACCAAGCGTTTTTTGGCCTCTCAGCCACACATCTCACAAGTAAACAGACAAACCAATATACACAAGTTTTGTCTGGTTAAGTTGAACAAGACGGAGCCAAATTTCATAAAGAATATCTTCTTTTCTATGAACAAATCTTATGACTATCTCAAAAAATGTCTTACAGTAGAATCATCTGTTGATCATAGACAAACGTGAAAATAAAAACATTTTGAATCTCCAATAAATGCTGCAACCAATCACACCCCTAATGTGGTAACAACCGTGGGAACTCACGGAATGGTGCAGCACTAAAATCTGTTTTTTGTACATTCCAACTTCATAATATCCAAATTTATGTAAACGAAATGTGGAGATTTTTTTTTTTTTTTTTTTTTTTTCAGCGCTTCTGCAAAGACGATGATACTACGGGAGAGAAATTCTACACTCCGAATGATAATAATAATAATAATGCTAATAACTCCCTAACTCTGCTGTTTCCTCTGTTTTCTTTATAATACTGCCAAGCACTGCATTTGTAATGGATATCTCGCGATAAAGACACGCACACACACGTATACATACACACACAAAAGCGCTTTCCCAGATTTTTTTTTCTGAACGAATGCTATCAATCTGTTAGTCGTTTATCACAAGATCTATTCTAACTCGAGCTATATTAATATTTAAAGAAATATTTAAAAAGTACACCATCCCGAAAGCACTGTACACAGTTGTGTTAGAATAGTAAAGGTGTTTGAACAGATTTGACTAAATCGTTAGTCTTTTTATGTGTGACGGTGTGATACAGGTTTGAGAGAAGATTCGAGCAACAGAGAAAGTCTTTTATTAGTCTCAAATGATTTGATATATACACTAAACGTTTTAATACAGAGGGTTCTTACTTACTTAGAATTGGGCGGCAGGATGTCTCCACTAAGATCTGTTGTGAATTTTCAAACAAAACAAATTTGCTAAATGGTATTAGCCTTGATCTATAACTATACGTTTTAGATGCTATAATAATTGAGATCTATGCTGTAGAGTGTGGAATGCAAGTGTTTTTGTATCTATGTATAATAACATAATGTCCAGAAACGGATGGTTTACACAATATATATATATATATATTTACACAATATATATATATATATATAGAGAGAGAGAGAGGAGAAGTCTCAAAAATGATAGCAAAGAAAATGTCTTTAAAAGGTTAGACTATCTTTTCTGTTGTCACTGATAAATTATTTCATCAAAGCAAAATATTTTAAGGACTCTCATGACAAGTTAAGTGATGAAATATAAAGATAACCTACACAGACCATAAAACTCAAAGACATTTCTGAAATTGCTTCCCCTGTTTCAAAGACGTGTTTTTTGTTTTCGCTAAACTATCTTGAATAAAGCTAGACAAAGTGATGCTCGGTAATAAATGTATTTTGTTATTTAAAATACAACAATAAGTGTAAGCGTTCTTTATTTTGGATGCTTTCGTTTCTCAAACAACTTTTGTAACAGGAAAAGATGGGAGCTAATTTGTTGTTTTTTTTCTAAGTGTCTAGTAGAAGTGGGGAGTAAAGAGAACATGAAATGGAAAGGGGCAACAACTTTGCGTTTCATATCAATTGAAGGCATCTAGCCAGAAAAAAAAAATTCTTAATTCATTATAATTTCGTGTTAAAAAAAATTAATCAAAGTTCGAATAAAATATGACATGTGACATATCTCCGCAGTAGGTCCGCAGTAGGCCGTGCATAGAGTGGTAGATCCTGGAGACCACTTTAAAATCCATAGTATCATCATGAACAACAAAGATATGTACATGTTCATAAAAGTCCCCTACTCGTTAAATACGTACTTGTTCATGGGGGTTCTTGTCCATAAGGTAAATGTTCATGGCGTACTTGTCTATAAATTACTTGTTCATAGAGGTTCTTGTCTATAAGGTACTTGTTCATGGGGGTATTTGTCTATAAGGTACTTGTTCATGGAGGATACTTGTTTATGAGGCACGTGTTTGGATAGGTTCTACTTGTTCATTAGGTTACTTGTTTCTAAGATCCTTGCTCACTTGTTTATAAGGTACTTGTTCATTAGGTACTTTTTCATAACAAACTTGTTCATAAGGTACTTGCTCTTAAGGTACTTGTTCATAGCGTAATTGTGATTGCTACAGCGTGAGCTCAAAGGCTACACTAAGTCAACACATCCAAAAGTAACACGCTTGTCCCAGGGATGTTCACAGAGTGGGCTGAAAGTGAAGCTTGGAACTTACTTGCTGCGTTGGACTGGTGTTGTACGCCAAGTAATGTAAATCCATGCTACCCCGCACTGGAAGGCTTTTGGACGTTAATACCTACTGAATTCCCCCCCCCCCCCTTTTTTTTGCGTTAAGTCCTAATGCATGTTTAAGAGTATATAATACAGCATGTGTTTGAAGAATGTGTGTCATCTCACACCCTACACAACATTCATTGCACTGATACCTATAGATGACTTTAGAGCCAGGGGTAGTTTGAAATGTTAAGCAGGTACGTAACAAGACCAGCGTCTTTCGTGGTGAAGATCTTATATCCCAGGATGCCTGGGCAATGCTTCTCAGTCTCAACGTGGCCCTCGTGTAAAAACGGTCTTCAGAAGATTAGGCCAATAGGGAATCAAAACAACCCCACGTTGGGGTGCCTAAGAACCGAATCCATAGCACTGGTGGGGATGGAAGAGAGACCCAAACAACCATGTCACTATCCACACAAGGGTCTGTTTTTAATTTTATGGCAGACACCAGCATAGCTGATGAAAAAGAGAGAAGGAGTTTTCACCGGTGTGCTTGACCTTCAGCCTCGCCTTGTTGTCAATAGGGATGCAACAAATTCAATCTGCTTGGATCCCTCCCAGAAAGAAGAGTTCTTCAAACAGACCGATGGCGGGCAGGTTCCATGGGCCTAAGGTTCCATGAGTCTTCGACTGAATTCTGACATTAAAAAGAAGAAGGACTCCATTGGCGCACTAGGCAAACCCATTGTTTTATCACATTGCGGCATACCCTAATACGCCAGTTAACAAACACGTGTTTCTTAGAAATAAAAAAAATACAACTGCTGAATGGTTTGTGAAAAATACATAACTTTTCAAGGGGTTCCCAGAAAAAAAGATTTAGAAACTGTAAATTGGAGGGAAAAAAATAAATGAAAGTGATACATCCAGACTGGTGAAAGTTCTGACAACAGGATAAGAACATGGGCGATAAAGGAAACTCCATAGTAAGGATGGGTGGAATAAAACGAAAAACGTGTCTAGTCAATTAAGTCTAGTACGGGCCAAGAAGTACAGCTAGTACAGGAAGCAGTCTGGTAAACTAACCAACCAAAAACGAACCCAATGACAATAGTGAAGTACTTTTAGAACTGTCGCTAGTTTTCAATGGTCACGAAATTAGGCCAAAGTAAAAGTAAATTTCCCCTTGCAGACCTTGCCATCTATAGGGCAGATGATGTCAAGTTCATCTGATTCTGTTACGCACGGTTAACGAGGGTGTCATAAGGCCAGCACAACGATCAATCACTTTTACTTTTTCTCAACTAATGTCAGGTAACCATTAAAGTTTGGTGGACTCAGATGCGCATAAAGATCCCATAATTAAAAAATCAGTCTTCACCATGATTCGAATTCGGGGCCACGGTTCGGAAGCCAAGCGCTTTATCGCTCAGCCACCGCGCCTCCTTCGAAAATCAAGTGAATTTCCATTCAGCTCCATAGCTCTTTATAGCAATCCATATGTTTTATTGAAATAGTTTTTCTTTTATCTTACAGATAAAAAAATAACAACAAAATAAAACAAAACAAAAAACATGGCATACAGTTGTTTTGTTCTTTCATTGACGAAAAGCAAACAACTCCAAAGATATTTTTGGGTTATCACTCTTGTCGATGGTTTGATGAGATAGGAAGAAAGCGACGAACTGCTGTTGCCGTGTCTGTTAGTGCGTTAAAATGCTGAGCATCTCAAAGTGAATTCACGGCAGCCAAAGAATGCAGAGCTTGTTACCACTTTGACGCACTGATTTATGTTTCACCCTTCGAACAGAGGCGTATTAAAGGGGGGAGGGCAAGGGGGGGCATGATGACCCCGGCGCCACACTTAGAGGGGGATGTGTGCAACACACAGTCTATATATTTTTGTGTGATGTTCATGGAAAATGGTGGATTGGACGCCAAGTAGAGTACCGCACGTTTCACTCCCTACGCCTCTGTCTTCGAAGCTTAGCTTTTTTTTTCTGTTAGTCAAAACTAGTCGACCCACGGTGTAGCATACGCCGTTATTTTGCATGGCCGGCCTTAGGCAAATGCAACCTTAAAACCGCAGTGGGCCCAGCACTTTCAAAGGACTCGCGCTTGTTCTAGGTGTAAATTATTAAACAGAATTCCCGTAGCCTCCCGATTTACCAGGAGCTCCTGGAAATCTCCTGAAATTGCAAAATGTACGAAAAAGTAATGGAAATCTCCGGAAATTATTAAAACCTTTTGAAAACTCAAAAAAATGTCTTGAAATATATAGACAAAAAAAAATTATTTTGGGGTGTCATTCAAAATGAAAAAAGACAATCCTATCCTATCGATAAAAAACCCCGGCATTATGCAATACTCGTAATTGTGGAATCTGGTGAAAGAAGCTGGTGAAGAAATTTTTATGATATACTGTATAATTTCGCTACACGCAAGGGTCGTAAAGTAATTCTGTAGGTAGTTAAGAATAAATAAAATGCAAATATGAATTTCTTTTCTAATACAAATTTTCACTTATTATCCGTATCCCTACCCAGACTTGGCCCCGCCAAATCCATTTCGCATAGATCCCCACAACGGTTGAGTCCGGCCCTGCTATTTAGTGACGAGTGAATACATAGTAGATTACTTGTTCTCCCCACACCTCTTTGTTTTCGTCGCTAAATTTACATGGGGTAACTCTAGTCCGACTTGCAGTAAATAAAAAGTGATCTTTCCTTTACTTCTTGTCCAAACTCTTGAGAAAAGAAGTATATAGATATATAGATAGTTAACCCATGGCGTAAGATACGCCGCTATTTGGAAGGGCTGGCCATAGGCCACCGCAACCTATACCACCGCAGTGGGCCCAACACATTCATAGGACCGCGCTAATTCTAGATGTAAATTATTAAATTAAACCATTTTATAACTTATAAAAGATTTCCCGCGGCTTCCTGATTTACCAAAAGCTACTGGAAATCTCCTGAAATTGCAAAATATACGAAAAAGTCATGGAAATCTCAGGAAATTATTAAAAGTCTTTTAAAACCTCATACAAATCTCATTAAATATATAGACAAAAATTGTCATTTTGGGGTGTCATTCAATATGGAAAACACCAATCCTATGCGTGATAAGTAAAAACGCCATTATGCATTACCCGTAATTGTGTAATCTGGTGAAAGAAGCTTCTCGCGCCGCAAACTAATGAAGAATTACTTGAGGTCAACAATTTTCGTAGATAGATTGAAACATTTGGTAATTCTTTCTATTGATCGTTATGTATGTAGGAAATTTTTTTTCGTGACATAATGTATGACTTCGCTACACGCAAGGCTCGTCAAGTAACTCTGTACGTAGTAAAGAATGAATAAAATGCAAAAACGAATTTATTTTCTAATACAAACTCTTAAATTTCACTTATTATCCGTATCCCTACTAAAACTTGGCCCGGCGAAATCCGTTTTGCTTAGGGCCCCACAACGGTTGAGTCTGGCCCTTCTATTTAGTGACGGGTGAATATAGAGTAGATTAATTGTTTTCCTCCCTCCCCCCTCTTTTTTTCGCCGCTAAAACTACGTGGGATGGAAATAAAAAAGAGTGATTTTTCCATGACTTCATGGTCACAACGGTCACAACGTTTAAGTCCGGCCCTGTCTAGAACCGACGCTTAGAGAAGATGTCATGTGGCTAGTACAACGTTCAACCGAATTTAACTACCCAAAGTATTTTAGGTAGCCATTAACTTCCTGAAATTCCAAGTTTCGAAATCATGCTCTTCACAGGGCATTGAACTCGAGACCAAGTCACTCAACCGCCACGTCTCCTATATAATGTGTAATGATAGGACTTTATGTTATATAGCAATTATTTTTAACGGAACACTTCTTGTATTCTGTGTATTTAGCAGAACACATCTTGTATTCTGTGTATTTAGCGAAACACTTCTTGTATTCTGTGTATTTAGCGGAACACTTCATGTATTCTGTGTATTTAGCGGAACACTTCTTTTATTCTGTGTATTTAGCGGAACACTTTTGTATTCTGTGTATTTAGCGGAACGTTTCTTGTATTCTGTGTATTTAGCGGAACACTTTTGTATTCTGTGTATTTAGCGGAACATTTCTTGTACTATGTGTGTTTAGCGGAACACATCTTGTATTCTGTGTATTTAGCGGAACATTTCTTGTACTATGTGTGTTTAGCGGAACACTTAATTGTTTCACCTTTAACTTTACATATCCATTAGCTGTTGGACCTTTGGGGCACCATGCAAGATTTGTCCACCGTCTTTCTCTATTCTCTATTTAGCCTTATATAGAACCTCTTTCAGTGGCAGGCCCGTTCAATGTACAGATATTAAAAGCAGCAATGATACGTATCTATAGCCTTAGTACTGTACCTACAAATACGTATGATTATAGTGACGTTTAGAGGATGTTGTTTTCTGTTTTAGATATGGGACCGTTGCTAACAACAGGAGATCTTCATATTTTGAACCTGGAGAGTAATGGCATAAAGACTATTTAAACCATTAACTTACTTTGACTAACAAATAGATGGCTCTTTTAATAAAACGTACTGACGTAGACTTTTTAAAAAAAAAATTTTTAATTACATAATAAAATAGAAAATAAACAAATTATCTGCTTAAATGTTTATGTATCCCTAGGCTATCCCGACTAAATCCTTATATCTAGTTGTCTTTCTTTGACAGATTTATTGCCCATGAAATCGCTGAAAAAACGTGCGTGTTTCTCTCCCCTTCTGGATCATTGGTTTATATTTATTCCAAGCGTATTTCCGAGTTCTTACCTTTGGAACCAAGCCAGTAGGGTTCATATAGGAGCATGAGTCACACTGTTAATTACCTAATTACTTTATTAAGGAAAATAAAAAGTGTTGTCTGGTGGCCTCCGAAAAGGTAAAACTGCTATTAGTCTTATGTAGTTGGTCTGAACGTCCTTCTGTCTGTGCGTGTGCTTTAATGTTTGGATATAAAAAATTAAAACGCTAATAAAAACTCGATTTTAGCAGATTCTGTAGCGTTCTACAAAAAAATAAGCACCACGGCTCCTTCTAGTCTTCTTAAGCGAAATCCTTTTGTTTCAAATAAAAATGATCATTAAATAAATAACATACACATGCCCTAAAAAGCCCGATTCGCGAACTGGGCAGTATCACTTCACAATGATCGGCCAATGTGCGAAATGACTATGAATGACTATGGATGATCGACCAAAGCCAACAGGAAATTTAAAAACAAACAGTAACAAAAAAAAAAACACTATTGGGGCCACCAAAACCATATTTCTTTTGTATAAATACCCTAATCTTAACCGTAACCCTAACCTTATAAATACGATTATAACTACGACTATATATATATATATATATATGTGTGTATATATACAACTGTATTCATTTATAAGATTTTGAATTTTAAAACAGAAAGGAATATCGAAGAATACACAATTTGGTCAGAAACCGGAGAATGGCGCGTGGCCTCTGCCTACAACAGAAGGTAGAGTGAGGTGGGGGGGGGGGGGTATATAAACAGTTTTAACTTTTTTTTTTCCGGCCATTTTTAAAAAATCGTGTTTACATTAAAAGCAGCTCTAACTGATCTGCATGCTTCGAAATCTTTTGCTGATGCTTTGATCTATACAGGGGAAGACAAGGAAACGTCACAAAGAGAGACAATTTTTATAGTTCAAACTAATCTTCCAATAGGCTTGTAACGACTACTTTAGGCTACCAATGTCAGCAATAAGCCAGTATTATTATTTTACCTTTTTTTTTCCAAAAATACATACGTATTCCCAAATACACAAAAGCACACACACATACATTCTACTACGCACACATGCAGGCCCGGTCCGACAGATTGCGGGCCCTATGCGAAACGGATTGCGCAGGGCCTAGTCTGGGTAGGGATAAGGATGATAAGTGAAAATTAAGATTTTTTGTTAGAAAATAAATTCATATTTGCATTTAATTCGTACTTTACTAAGTACAAAATCACGATCTAATTAACTTTACGAGCCATCTACAGTAGAAGATAAGATTTCCAACATAAGCTCGATAAACGTTCAGATCTGCCTTTTAGATTTTGTATCGACTAGCAAAATATAGCTTTTGATATTTTTTGAAAGAGATCGAGATAGATTTACATCTATATTTAAACGCCATTGACTATTACAGTATTAGGGTTAGGGTTAGGGTTATGAAAGTGCGGGGCCCACTGCGGGCCCACTGTGGTAATTTAACTGAATCAGTTATTTCTTAATTTTATAGCAAATAAATAAATAAAAATATTTATCGAAGCATTTTTTTTACTTATATATTGGCAATTTATTAGGGGTCCCCAAAAGGGGAACTGCCGCTATCAGCTCTTATCAGTCTGTCTGTCACGTTTAGATAGAAAAAACTAGAAAAGTTATTCAATATCCAAAATAATAATTTTTTAGATCCAACAAAGTTCTGGTGCATCTTCTGAAAGTTAACAATTTTGTTTTGAAAATGAATTAATCAAAAGTTATTTCATTTTATTTCTTATTCCATAGCTAGAAAAACAAATCGTTCAAGTGCTCTTTCTTGTCTAATGCCATTAGAGAATGGAATAGGTTGCCTGAATCAGCCAGGAAAACCAACGACTTAGCAGAGTGTAAGTCATTGATTAAAATGCATGACTGACTAGAATGACACATGAAATGCGTTGGACGTAAAATATTATTTTTTAATTAACGTCTGCCATCTATAAGATAAGATAAAATACAACAATTTTTAATAAAAGCCTCAGGAGAGGTAAATCACGTAAAATTGATAACTCTGGCTTCATTGATAGATTCGCGCAATGGTAAAAAAAATACATCTAGGTTAGAATCGAAATATATTAATGGCTTAACTTAGCGTTAACTTTTTAAAAAATATAATCAATAACTTACATTCTGAATAGAATACTCATTCTAATGCTTTGTTTTTTTGTTTTTTTTTTATAATCTATTTTCGATACGAATATTCGCTTTACTTGCAAGTCTATAAAAGAATTTACAATTTCCTATTTGGTCGCATAGTTATTACGAGTGTAGAGCCACTACAATAATAACAAAATAGAACCCAGGTGTAGATGTATGCTAATTAATTATGCAAAAACAATGTTTAAATGAATAAATGTATGCATTAAATAATTGTAAGACCACACGTGATAGAAAGGCGATACGGTGTTATGTTTTCAAAGTTCTATATAGTTGATTGATCCGTTCACGACAGAGGACAGCATGTTTGGGCTTAGTTGGGTGTTTACGGATTTTAAAAATATTTTAAATGTATAACAAGATTACAAAAAGAGTTCGTGTTATCCCACAAACTCGGAAGTGGCCCTCATGGGCAAGGGATATTCAAGGGATATTAAAGACATGGTCTTGCAAGTAAATGTGCTAATGTATTTCGAGTCTTGCATTTTAGCTAGTAGAGTTAGTAGTGAATGAGAGAGAGAGAGAGAGAGAGAGATTGAGATGGAACTTGATAAATAGATTAAATATTATTTAATTGTATCATTTCTAATACAAAAAGTTGAAGCAGTTAAAAAAAAACATGACCTTCCTGATCATTTATTGAAATCAAATAAAACAACTGGCACCATAAGAAGGAGAAATTGTCTATTTCTATAATACTGCATTCCTCATTAATCTTCAGACTCGAAGGCAAGCCTTATTATTCTTATTATTAATTTTAATGTGTTTTGAGTTGCTCCATATTTCTAATTTAGCTCTATAGTTTAGACGTTAGAGTTTTGTTCTCTTTTTTTTTTCAAGTCCTCTATTCAGCTTGCACATTCTTCGTCGGATCAAAGAACAAAGAAAAGAACGAATCGACCCAAACTGACATTCTGTCTCAAGCTTTGGACTATACTTAGACTACTAGAATCAAAACCGTCTAATTTTGTACTAAATGACTTAATGCTATTGTAAGGTACATACTGTTTACTTATGTTTATATAAACATTATAATGTAACATCGTTTTAGCTTTAAAAAATATGTAGCATAGACCGTTACATGACTTGATAGCTGCAATTATAGCAATGATTGTTTGAATCTTATCCATGTTTTGAATTCATGACAATCTTGCATATTTATTGTTGAACTCAAGACCATCTTGTATATTCATTACTTGTATACATGACCGTGTTGTATTATTATTATTTAATTTATGACTATCTTATATATATTTATATAATGTGAAATCTATTTGTATATTTTACGAATCATAGTCCACAGAGTTATGTGCACATTGTGCGACTTTGCGCTTACAATGCATCAGTCATATTGTGCCTAGGACTTAATTATAATCGCAAAGTAATACACTCATCTAAAGAATAGTATTAATTTTTTTTTGATTATTAATAAATGTGTCTCTATGTAATAGAATAAATATTAGTTAAAAAAACAACAACTAATTCAATTCTAATTATATCGCTCGTGAATGACCTCACTTGCGGATGTTTACTACTTCCACCGAGCTGTGGCTACAGATGTGGAGGATCGCCGAACTTTGTAAACACAAATCCAAAAATGCACTTAAGTCGCGCACTTCTTTTTTTTTTTTCTTCTTTAAATTGTGTTTTTTCAATTGGTTAAGCTCAACCCTAACCCGGTGCAACCACTGGAACAACGCAATTCTTCATCATGGTGTTTCTTCTCGTTCCTCTACCACCCACCAAGTCTCAATGCTAAAACTCGTCGAGAGCAGACGCGAAGCATCTTCAGTATCATTACCGCAACGATAAAGCGATTTGAAACGCGTATACTCAGGCGTGACCGCTAAAAGTTCGTTAGCCTACTTTTATTGACTCCCAATTTTTAATTGCTATTTGGTCGGACTGATGGAGTTTAACATTTGTTTGTGGTAAAATTAGACTCGTGCAATAAATAGAAAAGCTACAAGTACTACTAGTAGACAAAATTGCGGAAAAAAAGTTTTGGAAAACTTTTCGTTTATTTTTGTTTACCTTTATATTGGAGCCAACTTTATATTGGAGCCAACTTTATATTGGAGCCAACTTTATATTGGAGCCAACTTTATATTGGAGCCAACTTTATATTGGAGCCAACTTTATATTGGAGCCAACTTTATATTGGAGTCAACGTTATATTGGAGTCAACTTTATATTGGAGTCTATTATTCATCAATGGGTTCGTGGTGGCTGAGTGGTAAAGCGCTTGGCTTCTGAATCGAAGAGTTTTGAATTCGAATCTCGGTGAAAACTGGGATTTTGAGTTTTCGGATGTTTAGGGCGCCACTTAGTCCACCCAACACTATAGGTGCTTTAGTTCACCCAACACTAATGGGTATTTTAGTTCACTCAACACTAATGGGTACTTTAGTTCACCCAACACTAATGGGTACTTTAGTTCACCCAACACTAATGGATACTTTAGTTCACTCAACACTAATGGGTACTTTAGTTCACCCAACACTAATGAGTACTTTAGTTCATTCAACACTAATGGGTATTTTAGTTCACTCAACACTAATGGGTACTTTAGTTCACCCAACACTAATGGGTACTTTAGTTCACCAAACACTAATATGTACTTGACTTAAGTTGGAAAATGTACAAGTGGTTGGTCGTTGTGCAGGTCACATGACATCCTCATTAGCCATCGGCCTTAGAAACAGATGACCTTTACATCATCAGCCCTATTCATCAACCATTTAATGGTTCTTAACTTTTCTTAGGGTCTGAGTGTCTTGGGTCCTGAGAATATCAAAACGAATGTATACATAAAATAAAACTCCCTTGAAATTGAAATTGATTTAAAAGTTAAATAAAAAAAAGTTTCACATTGCTTCCAATGTACTCTACTAGGAGCTATCAATCAATGTCTTTCACAATATTCTTTTTAGCCTCACAAAATAAATTTATAAATATATAGGCCATGACAAATTTCTTTCCTGGGGCAGCGACCTGCAGTTAACAATATCTCGAGAAACTTGCCTCTAAAAAGTTGTTCAATTTAAAAAAAAAACGCCTTGCCCCCCTCCAACGAGCATTTTTGCTTCACGTCTGCACTAATTATCGTCTGCTGAGACTCTTATGAGAAACAAATAATACAATTACACAAAGTACTTGAATCGAGGAAAAAGATTTGTGCATTAGTGAATGATGAAGGATGACTGGCTAAGAGTTAAAACCACTTGGTCACCCATCACAGGAGCTCGAGTTCGACACCCTTCATGAGCTGAGTTGAGTTTGCGTTTAAAGGCATCACGAAAACCTCTCCCAAATTTCTTCTCCCTCTAAAGATTCACAAAAGAGATTGGACAGTAGCTCACCAAGCATATTATAAGTATGCCATATGCAATTAAGAAAATATTACAACGGAAATCGTCAGGCTCGAGCAGTTACAGATTGTGGGAGCTTGCGTGGTCATTGCATAGATAAAAAAAGTTCCCGAACTAGAGCAAGTAACAGTAAGAATACAGATTGTGGAAGCTGGTGTGGTCATTGCATAGATCAAAAAGATCCCGATCTGGAGCAAGTAAAAAGACTCACCTATTTTATAACTCAAAGAAAGGGGAATAATTTCAGTGTTATTGTATGACTCTCCATGTTTCCAGACATTTTAACGATAACGAGATTTATACATATATCCTTGTAAGTCCATAGACTATTTTCATTAAATGTATGTACTGGGGAGCAGCAAATTTCTTCATTTTAAATCTAAGTTTGTCTCTAGGAAATATTTAAATAGTTTTAATGGAGAATCGTAACAAGCAATACCACATTCCTTACATAATGTAGTTATATACTTAGTGATTATCATCAATTGAACATCCGTACCGCATAACCGATAAGATGATCATGAAAGATTCCTTAAAGTTAAATGCAATCTAAAGATAAAAAGAGGTCTGATGCCCTAGTTATCATTATCATTTGTGCATTAGTTTGTTATTACTATTATTTATTTTGCGTACGTATTGAAGAAGACTTTTACCTTAAATGTTCACAATGCAGAGAGATACAAAGTAAAAGTAAAAATAAAAATGATACAACTAGAGCACACTACAGACATATATAGCTTTGTTTCCTTAAGAACCTAAACAATATCTTTTCTCGGTACTAAAGAGTGTCGTCTGTTGTAATTAAGTTTGACTGGTGACGTAGTAAGTAATAACTCAACACGAACATAAAACATAAAAGCACACACATTATATTTATCTTGTCAATGTCTATGTAGATTTCCTAACTTGTGTGTGTATCAAGGCGCAGTGAGCAAAACGTGCGCCCGGGGCAAGGTACTTTATTGGCGCAAGCCCCTCCCCTTATTCCATGAACATCACATACAAATATAGGCTGCGTGTGGCGCTCCCTGAGTATGGCGCCCGAGGAATCGTGCCCCCTTACCACCCCACTACGCCCCAGGTGTGTATGTGTGTGCATGTGTCTTTGATAAACTGTATATTCCTTTACAACTAAATATTTGGATGTAAACAGAAGAAATAGTACAGTTTTTCCCCTTTATAGACCTTGTGGTCTGTCTCAAGTCTCAAATGTAGGCCTACATCCATGTTTATTCCCTTGAACTACGACAGAGCTCCTCGTTGTTACATCATGGTACATCAGATATATGCACAAACACTCAATAACATCATGGTACATCAGAAATATGCACAAACACCCAATAACATCATGGTACATCAGAAATATGCACAGACATCCAATAACATCATGGTACATCAGAAATATGCACAAACATCCAATAACATCATGGTACATCAGAAATATGCACAAACATCCAATAACATCATGGTACATAAGAAATATACACAAACACCCAATAACATCATGGTACATCAGTAATATGCACAAACATCCAATAACATCATGGTACATCAGAAAAATGCACAAACACCCAAAAACGTCATGGTACATCATAAATATCCACAAACACACAATACAATCATGGTACATCAGAAATATCCACAAACAACCAAAAACATCATGGTACATCAGATATATGCACAAACACTCAATAACATCATGGTACATCAGAAATATGCACAAACACCCAATAACATCATGGTACATCAGAAATATGCACAGACATCCAATAACATCATGGTACATCAGAGATATGCACAAACATCCTGTGACAAGTCAAAAGCTCGCTGTCAGAGTCACTGAAATTTATCACAGCATTAATTATTATTTATCATTATTTGTTTTGACTTACACCTTGGGTGGAATGCAATCAATCTTTCCCCCCCCCCTCTCCCACGTCTCTCTTGGATATAGGAGATCACTCGGACCAACAAGCCTATTGACCTCTCCAAGGTGCGACTCCTGTCGGATTCACCCACGTGTAAGATAAATCTTAAGCCTAGGACATTTCCTGTTTCCGCCAACATTTTCCAGGTATAAGGTAGATTAAATCAAGCCAGACCCTCTCATTTCTCTATCGCTGTCAATCGAGTCTGGACTATATCATTTATTCTCACTCCTAGAGGAATACCTGGTGGTAAGCCGAACTTAATCACAGTTCCATCTTAAATACTTTGTGCATATTTCTCACTGGAATACTATCATGTGTATTTTATTATTTCATTTATATTTAATTAGTGCATTGTGTATTTCTCACTGTCGTAAGTAGAAAACATAAACATGCCATATGTATATATTTATGTATTGCATTAATCTATTAATGCTACGTTGTTCAATTGATCGTTGATGCAACCATGTATGTATTTGTATATCTTATTTTATTTCCTTTATCTCGGCTGACCGCCTTGATAATTTTTACTAGCGCACTAATACTGCACTTAGAAAAGAGATGAATTATCTCCCCTGTAGTCATTCTACTTTAGCGAGAGTTGCGCCCCTTGAACGGACGCTCTCCCCATTCAAACACTCCATTGTTCTCGGCCGACGGTCGCTGACCACCGCCCCCCCCCCCTCTTTTCACTACCAACTTGTGTTGTTTATTTGAGATTATTATTTCCCCTTTTATGTACATTTTATATTGCTACTATCAGCCATCTATTTTCCAAATCCCATTTGTCATCATCTCCCCATTGTGCTCTAAAGCAACTTTACCGATCTGACGAGGGCATCGATAAGATGCATGAGAGACATGTCCTAACTTGTCTTTATTTATCCGCAGCCTCCCTCAGGTGTCTGCCTATTTGCTATTGAGAATCACCCATTGCCCATGTACTTAGTGCTATTCAGCGCTGCACTCCTGCCTATTTGCTATTATCGTCTACCGCCTACGTGGATCTACTCAACTCTACTACTTGGCGCTATAGGCTCTACTGCTTGCCTATTTAACCGCCCACCTGTCAACTTATTAGGTACAACGTCCCTATAGACCCAGATCTATGCGAGACGTCATAGCTCCGCCTGAACTTCGTAACTCACTGGACTAATCCTAATAACTACGCTGCCCATGGCAGATCCGCTCTGCCCGCAGTACACTTGTGCCCACGGTAGCCGGCCACCCGCCCTACTGTGCCCACTAAAGATATCAGAACTTTGGGTTGAGACTCCACAAGAACTGTATCACCGGCGTCCCTCTACCTGCTAGAGCGCCACCTCCAGCTGCAGAACCTCAAGCCAGGACACAGCCAGCTGCGACCCAAACAGGACAACCAGCTAAGTTCAGAAGACAAAGTGACATACTCTCTTATTAAGACAAGACTCCACAAGAACTGTATCACCGGCGTCCCTCTACCTGCTAGAGCGCCACCTCCAGCTGCGACCCAAGCAGGACAACCAGCTAAGTTCAGAAGACAAAGTGACATACTCTCTTATTAAGTGCAAGAGTGATGATTAGATATATTATTGATTAGAGATAGATGGAAACCCTCCCCCTTTTTATTCTATTATGTAAATATTTATGTAAATAAATATTCAGTCATTTTTAACTTTGTATCTTTCTTTCATTGCTTGTCTCGTTGCGTGCCTGCTCACGATTTATATGCTGACGGGTTGGTGTGTGATAGTTTCAAAAATAATCATCCCCTAGACATTTAACACGCCAAACACACGACACTTTCCCCAACCTGTCACAGCAACTCAACGAGGCACATCGATATTTATTGACAAGACATCACATGTACACAAAACAACATCTATCTCAGACACAATCTCTCCATATTGGCTCTCTACTTGGGCGGAAGTCGTTTGTCTCCTCATGTCAACATCCTGTTCTAGTCTGGTTACTAGAGGTGCGCATCTCTGCACTTGCCTGGATGGTGGTGCGCATGGCAGAGTCATAACAATATTTATATTTATCAGCTCTGACTTGGCGGAAATCTTTCTCTCTTCCTAATGTAAACACCCCTCCTAGTCTGGTTTCTAGAAGTGCGCATCTTCTGCACTAGCATGGATGGAGTATATTGTTTTATAAATATATGGGACCCATTTTTTTCACCCTTGTAAACCACCCCCCAAAGAGCCCTCAACCAACCCACGACCGCAATTCCCTAACACCCAGCTTACGGACCTCCCAATTCTGATCTCTTTTTTGTTTACTAGTGTTTCGTTGGTTGCTTGTTTCTGTTTCTATCTATATCTACTATTGGTGAGTGTAGACCCTACTCTTATATTTCATCAGTAATTGTGTTTCGCTGCTCTGTGTAGGCCCTACGCTCATTTCAAATCTATCTAGTGTTTTGTTGTCATGCAAGTAATCGCTAAGTTTCTAACTATCTAGGGTTATTTTACGATGATTTCTTTTTCAATATAATTTTTTTTCTTTGTTCTATATATATATATATATATATATATATATATATTAGGCTATTCTTACAAACGTTAACTGGATGTAGTAATGTACATTGTATAAGTACAAAAACAAGTGTAGGATCTTTTGATACAATTTTTTAAAATTTATTTAGCAATTTTTAAGTTCAATTTCGCGTCTTTGGCATTGTTTATATTGAAAATCTCCAATAGTGTGTTTTTTTTTAACATAATCAGTTTTTAAGCTATTAAGTGGTTATTAAGTAATTCTTTCTCGAAATAATCTTTATTAGTATCTATCTAATGAATTTATTTATATTTTTTAACAAAAAAAATTTTTTTAGAATTTTTTCTTTTCATAATCTCTCTTTGTGAGCTGTTTTTTTGTTTTTTGAATCTTTCTTCTTTTTTTTGTCCATATTTAGTGGTGCTATTAATTATATAGTAAGCGTTCAACCTGTTATTTTTCTATTGTAATTTTTAAAAACAATTTTTAGTGTTAAATATCTACCAGGAATCCCCCAGAGAAAATATATATTAAAGCGCATTTAAAAATGAACGCCCGAACCTGAAAGAGATAATATATTATCAACTAGATATGTTCTCGTTAACCTTTTTTTTTTGATCCACCAACCCATTGTCGTATATTTTCTAACCAGCTCACACCCCTACCGGACAAAATGCAATAATAAAATTTTAATCACATTTAAAATAAAATATTGTTTATTTAAAAAATGTCCCTGTCACATACAGATTGTTAATTTTTAAACTATTTTTAAAATAGTTCATCATAATTATTCCCTTCAGATGATTTGTTCAATATTTTAATGCTCCAGCCTAAACCTAGAGCAGGACAGCTGCGGATGAGGGCAATGAAGGTTCTAGCTTTAAACTTCTATCTGAACATTGTTAATCAGCAATTCTTCAAAACTGTTTCATTACAAATTAATAGTTGGCGTAGGATATAATTATCATATATTTTGAAGTAACGTCTGTATTTCATAATAATAATAATAATAAGGCTTGTCTTCGAGTCCGAAGATTAATGAGGAATACAATATTTCCCGTGGCTGCGCAGCCCCAGCTGTGACCTGCATATTTCGCCACATCCATGGCAAGCATGACCATTGTCCGCCGGTGGTCGATTAAGATTTTCTTTTCGCCGTCTGCTTCTGTCCTGGGCAGCGGATTTACGTGGGGGCCCTTCTTATGCCTATAATGTCCCATCGAACCCGTGCGAAAGTCAATAACAGCGCGTATAGCCCCCGTTAGGAAACGAATCGATGGGTGGTTGGACGGGTTAGCGAGCCTTTGTTACATCTCTACCACGTGCAGTGTACAGTCTCTCGACCGTACGTGTGGTAGCCCACTGAGAGCTATGTGTGCTACCATAATTGGCCTATCCATTTCCCTTGGCGGACGTTTCCACAGAAGGGCAATTATATAGCAATTATGTTTATTTAATTTGTATAAAATTACTGGTGTTTTTTTTCATTATCTATTGTATTATAAGAGATGTTAGGGTTAGGTACAAATTTATGAAATCCTGATTAAAACAGAAAATTGATGCTAAATGCACAGACTGGCATAGCTATTATTACATGACATGAATTATTGGAATGTTAAAAATAAATATATTTAGAGTTATCATTTCTACTGGAATTTAATCTAATTTAAGATAAAATACACAAAATTATGCCATTCTATGATTCTACAGAAATCACATAAGGACTATTTAAAAAAATGTTTTGTTTTTTTTAAATAATAAATATAATAACTATTGTTACTATTGCTATCAATATCAAGTAGCCTATATATTTTTATTTAATTATATTGGGCTTGAAAATCTTTTTTTTTAAAGCTTTTTTTAATATTTTTTTTTTGTCTATTGCCAGCTGGGCTAGAATAGACATTAGACAATGTTGAAAAAAAATGGCCGCCAAAAACGATCTCAGTTAACCTTAAAAGAAAGTGATTTTTAAAAAGACTTTAAGACAAAACAATTACTTTTTTAGGTTTACATAAGATATATGTATTATGTGTAAGTTTGTAATATTTTTAGACAAATACCACTTTTAATTACGCCATTTTATTACCATATTATTTGAGATAATTCCTGGTTATCACAAACTATCGCCATTGACTGCCATGTTAATTACAAATAAAACAGTTGATCTTACAAAAAAACTAATAGAAAAAAAAAATAATGATAGATTTTTATGAAACTAAAAATAAATTGTAGAAGAATAGTTTATCTAGATTACTCAACAAAAATTTAAAAAAAGATGTCTTTTAAAATTTTTTTGCTAACTAGAGATAAAAATGATACACATGCAATTTCAATAGGCTAATATCGTTAGGACTCCAATGAGCAGAGGACAACGTTTACACCGCGCCGCAATGCATTGTTGTTATATAATTTGACATACCTAGTTTAATGTTTTAAATTTTACACTATTTAGTGATCAATTATAATTAGATCAGTTTACAAGTATTGAGTTAATAGTAATAATGTATTTTAATCTATATTATGTTTACAGCGATTCATACTTATCTAGATTTTACCCACTTATAGATCTAGATTTTAAGTAAGTAACAACTTAGAACTTAGCGATTCCAGCTACTAGTCTAGAGTTTAGTCGAGATAAATTTCAACAATGATGAATGACCTGACAATCTCAGTACCGGTGTCAAATAAATTCAGTCCAGATCTAGATAATTCAAAGATCAATCAATTTAATGCCCTTAAATAATCAAATAATTTTCCCATTAGCTTTTGCCGCAAAATTATATCAATCCTAGCAAAATTTTGTGAAGATTTGTCTAATAATATGTGCTTTAAAACACAAAAAACTTATTAGATCTAGATTGAGACTAGAGTCCAAAAGTTAAAGATGGCTATACAGTGAGCCAGGTATTTTCATGGATAAATAGATAAATTTATCCGACTAGATTACATTTATGCTGACGGGTTGGTGTGTGATAATTTCAAAAATAAACATCCCCTAGACATTAAACGCGCCAAACACACATCACTTTCCCCAACCTGTCACACATCCAATAATATCATGGTACATCAGAAATATCCACAAACACCCAAAAACATCATGATGCATCAGAAATATGCACAAACATCCAATAACACCCTTTTACCCCATACTCATTCAGTGTATTAGCTATATTTTTTCTACGGAAGTTCTGTGGTGGGAAAAAAAAGCGTTAAATTAAACCAAAACATGTGTGCCTAATTATGTTTTCAGTTAGAAATGCAGCAATGTATTATGTTATTGAGAATCTGAGAACGTCATTACAGGAAACAAAAGTTTCTATGAACATATTTGTTTTAGTACTTCTCTAACAGCTGTGAACATATTCAACTATTTGTTCTAAGGCTCCCAAGGAACAGTGAATGCATTTTTTCCCCATGCACTAAATGAAAATCAACGCTTGGTTAAGTATATAATATTGTCTTTAGTAAGTGTAAATTGAATTACTACAAAACCAGATGGGAGTTTTTTTGTTATAGTTGTGTTTAGACCAAACATTTGAAGACAGATATTACAGGTGTACCCAATAGAACTGAGTTTGAGGTTTCATTATCTATAACAAATCTTGGCTTAACGACACTTAACGTTATTTCTATATGAAAACAGATTGAATGGATTTCATTTCAGATCTTATTCGAAAGCGCGTTTGGTTGCAATGTAAATAAACTGCAGAAAAAAACAATAAAATCATTGGTGTACATTTCTGAGATATTTATATATTTTTTATTACTAACTTTTGTTTTTCGCTGACATATTTAGCCTCCTAGAGAAACCAAGAAATGAAATAATTATTGACACTTAATCTCAGTATATCGTTAATTGACAGTATAGAGGGACCTCTTATGATCCAACAGTTACGCTGGGCAGGGCTATTTTTGTGGAGCTAAAAGGTGGTCGACGTAATTGAGGTGCCCCACGGAAACGCGTCAAACACCAGCAAAGGAGCCAACTTGCCTTATAGCTGACATAGAAGGATGCACCTGGTTGCATGCGGCCTCAGAGCGAGACAGCTGGAGGTCACTCACACAGCCCGCGGGATACACATTTGATACCAAGAGTAAATCCGCTGCCGAGGACAGAAGCAGACGGCGAAAAGAAAATCTTGACCACCGGCGGACAATGGTTATGCTTGCCCTGGATGGGGCAAAATATGTAGGTCAAAGCTGGGGCTGCGTAACCACGGGAAATACTGCATCCCTCATTTAACTTAGGACTATAAGACAAGCCTTATTATTATTTATAATTATTGTTAATTGAAAATCAAGTGAACGGGCGTTTGTTTATACCTATTGACATTTATATATTTATTTATGTCTTTGTTTATACCCATAGACATATATATTTATTTATGTCTTTGTTTATACCCATAGACATATATATATATTTATTTATGTCTTTGTTTATACCCATAGACATATATATATATTTATTTGTGTCTTTGTTTATACCCATAGACATATATATATATTTTTTATGTCTTTGTTTATACCATACTTATTCTCTCGTTGAATAAATAAGACATTATTTTAAAAAAAACATAAATATTAATATTAATAGTAACAAAAGGATTCAGTGTTACACACACACTTATAGTCTACACCAGGGGTGGGCAACTTACTGCCCACGGGCCACATGTGGCCAGCCAGAGAGTTTCATGCGGCCCGCAAACATCTACAGAAATCAGTTTTGCCCACAGATTAAACATATAAAGAATGTAAATATATTAAATTAAATAATTTTAAATATCTATGTAAATTAGTGAAACTTATTATCACTTATGATGAAGAGACTAAAAAAACATTTTCTGTACATGTCATTTTAAAATTGTAGTAAGTCAACGACGTTTATCGACAAAACGTTCCAAACTTTCATTCAAAGACTCAGGCCAGTATTTAGTGAATGCTATGAAGAACTGTAAGACTCAGGCCAGTATTTAGTGAATGCTATGAAGAACTGTGTTGAAAGTGTTGGGTTAGATTGGAACGAGATGGCAAATGTAACAACTGATTGAGCTCGTGATTTGACTGAGAAAAACTGTTGTTGTTTTTTAAAAATAAATTAAAGAACAATACCCCAAACATAATCTCGGGCAACATTGTGCAAGGATGCATTGAATATTAGACTTATTATTAACCCAATTATCTCTGTAAATAGGAATGTTTTTGTTCAAAATAAATAAGTACAGCACAGGTCGATGCTACTATATTGCTGCCTGACTGCAATTTAACAGCGGTCACAAAGATACCAACTAGTAAGCTAGTTCCACAGTTTCGGAACATGAACGAATGTAAACAGTTCAATACTTCACATTAAGCACGACTGGGAAACTGAGTTCTTGTGATGTAAAAAGACAATAGCAAAATTGTAAAATATTCGTAAAATTAGTTTCTGAAACTGCTAACTCTTATTGTAATTCCTCAATAGGTAGTGTTAAAAAAATTTAAGTGTTTAATGCAGTATATATGTAAATTAAAAGACATCTAGTGTATGTTTTCTAAGTTATAAATATATATTGTTGTAACTCTAAGTCAAGCACTTGACGAAAGGCAGCAGGTAATAATAGCCGAGGTATTTTATTTACAGCTAGTATAAACATTAATAAACAAACAATGTTGAAATAGGCATCAGTCCTTTTCTATCTGAATACCAGTACAGACCACCGACACACTTCCCAGTGCCGCCCCCGGGTCCTCAACACAGATAACACAAAGGACGTTCTCTTGAGTCAAGACAGCTCAGACTCTAGTAACTTGCAGATCACTCAAGCCGGATCTACAACAGTCCTTGTTCCTAGTATCGACATGTCTTCTACTGCTTGTGTTGAAAGCAGAGTAACAACAATACTAAATATACATATGCGGCCCCCCATTCCTAAAATTTAAAAAATGCAGCTCTCGATAGGAAAAGGTTGCCCACCCCTGGTCTAAACTATGAAAGTCGTTGAAAGGCTACGAAACTAGTGGGTTACAATTTATTTATTAAGAAGATGCTAATAAAAAAAAACACAATAAACAATGTTATTGCATAAACCTTTTTGTGTAGTGTTAATATATGGCTGTGTGTTGTTTATGTACAATACGGAAATATTAAGACATCGCGGAAAATTACGCGTATAATTAGCTAACATTTTTTTGGTGTATCCGGTGTACAGAGTACAGGGCGTGTTGATAAGCTAGTTTTTTTTTTAAAGGTATAAGATAATTATTGTGCACTTTTTAAGATAATTATTGTGCACTTTTTAAGATAATTATTGTGCACTTTTAAGATAATTATTGTGCACTTTTTAAGATAATTATTGTTAAATTTTTAAGATAATTATTGTGCACTTTTTAAGATAATTATTGTGGACTTTTTATGATAATTATTGTGCACTTTGTAGCTCTATAGAATCGAATTGTCTAGGCTCTTTCATTATTTAGCTTAAAATAATTTCAAACTGTAAGTAGCATTAGACTTCAACTCTACGACTTTAAACCTATTTGACAACATATAAACAGCCATCTAGCAGAAGGGGAAGAGACAAAGGTCAACCACCACGCTCTGGGATAATGCTCTATTTATAAAACCTTTTTTTTTTTATTTAGTTGGCAATATTGAAGTACAATTCAACGTCCTTGACATTGTTTTGTTTATCAGATCATCCACTTACTTTTCAGTGCAGAAATATGTCAACACTGATGTCAATTCATAACATAAAATATTAAGAGAGTTATCCTGATATTAATTCCATAACTAAATCACTTCATTTATGCAGTGTAAAATGCAATTTCAATTTCACATATTTCTTTATGAGGTATAAGCACCGGACTATCGTTGGGTCGTCTCGATAGTCCCGGGTTCATACCATGCTCAATGCCATCCCTAGTCGTCCTGTGGGATGTTTGGACTAGGAAGTAAATTATCTTCACCTCAGAATCAACATCCGAAACACGTACAACATTTAACAACAGAGATAATAACAAAAACACAAAAAAAAACAACCATTATACTTTAAATATTAGTTATATGATCATTTGGTACTGATTTGTTTAATTAGATGACTTTTCGCAATCTAAAATTACACATTAATTTTTACAACTATATCTTGACTTCATCAATGACTACTGACTGACTGGACTGAATGACTTGAGTGACTGACTTGAGTGACTGACTTGACTGACTGATTTGACTGACTGACTGACTGTCTTGACTGACTGAATTGACTGACATGACAGACTGACTTCTAGCTTCACTAACTTCTAATTTCTGGCTCAAATCTCGTTCTCCCTTCCAATCGCACTTCCGGTCCTCCCTAACCTTTTGTTCACATGCTCATGTTTTCAAGCTCTACGTTTAACTAATTCACATTAACTATAACATAGTACATCAAGGTTAGTCTTTTATCTGGGACAGATTAAAAGTTAAAAAAAACGTAAAAATTGCCCCTATCAGACTTGGGGGGGGGGGGGGGCGCAGATCTGTTTCCATGACGGACGGTAATCGGGAGTGTCATGTGGCCAGCACAATAAGCAACCGCATTTACTTTCCCTACGTATGTTCGGTACCTACTGACGTTCAAAATCTTAGTTTTCGCATTGCCACCGCGGTCAATAGTGTATGTGCTATAGTCGGCATAGTTACACTATAGCACTGCTAAATTAGATTTAATATTTTAGTTTTAAATTGGGTGTTTGTCTATATAAAACAGTAGGCACGTTTTCAATTTAAAAAAAAAAAGGGAGGGGGCCTCTTTACAAGACGTATCAATTGTCATTTCGCTTATTTTGAGTACGAAAAGACTTTAGTGAAATTGGATTTTTCAAAGTGCACATTTAGTTTTCGAGATCGAAACTCATTAAACAGTCGGGCGAACAGACAGACAGCATAAAGCAATAGTGATTTACCCTACTGGGGATGTTAATAAAAGCTAAACATCGGAGCAGCTATAACAGTAAAACTATTAGCCTGAAATGTCCAAGACCGTTATTAGTAAATATATTTATCTACATTATGCTATTATATTTCCGTTTCAAAAATAGAAAAAGAAGTGTTCATGTTGACCTAGATCATTGAGATTTGTATATATGAGAGGTGAGACAAATTGTGAATATAAAACTATCATCAACGTTGACAAGTAATGCTAGTTCTACTATCGACATTGTTAATCAATTATAAATGTATCGTCCTTGTTGTGGCTTCCCTTGGCTAGCCAGCTCAGTTTGACTCATCACTTAATGAGTCGACATGAGAATCTATTTGAAAGCATGTGACACAAGACAAAGTTCAATTACGAAGGCACCCACGTGCCTTCAATGAAAGGCTAGCTTTTCTATTTTCTTTTGACATGAATACAACGTTTAATTAAAGTCGCTAATAATGTTTTTTTAGGATGTGTGATAAATAATTGTAAGTTTTGCTGACGGGAAATAAATTTGACTTTTAAACCTTTCCTTCATTGATTGCCATAAAGGTAGCCCCTCCCCCCCCCCCCCCCCAAGCGTCAGCCCAATGATAGGCAGATACAAAACAGAAGTTAAAAAAACAAACAATTTATAGAGAGAGAAGAAGGGGGAGGAATGATAATTAAAGAATGGAAAGAGAGACAAAGAGTCAGAGAACTGGGAGAAAGAACAAATAAGAGAGACAAAGAGTCAGAGAACTGGGAGAAAGAACAAATAAGAGAGACAAAGAGTCAGAGAACTGGGAGAAAGAACAAATAAGAGAGACAAAGAGTCAGAGAACTGGGAGAAAGAACAAATAAGAGAGACAAAGAGTCAGAGAACTGGGAGAAAGAACAAATAAGAGAGACAAAGAGTCAGAGAACTGGGAGAAAGAACAAATAAGAATGGAAACTAGAATAAAAGATAAGGAGAAATAAAGAATGTGAGAAAGAGAGTTTGAAAATGGAGGCGGGGGGGGGGAGTTAAATAGAGAGAATAAGAGAGTCTGAACGAAAGAACGAGAAAGAGAGAGAGAAAAAGAAAGAAAGAATGAAAGAGAGAGAGAAAAAATTCAAGAGATGAATGCTGAAAAGAACTAGAGAATGTAAGAGATTATAGAACGGAAGACAGAAAGTGTGATAAATCATGACATTTTTTTTTAAAGTCTATATGGCAGAATATGTCTATGTCTTTGATTCCGAAGATTAAGGATTAAGGATATATATATATATATATACACATATACACAATGTTTTTTTTTTGTGTGACGGTACGCACCGGTTCGGCGTGCCGGCACCATTTTCAATATGGGGAAAAATTATTACTTTTCGTGTGTTTTAACGTTTATTATTAATTTATTAGTAGTTGAAAGTTAGGCAATCCATCACTGAGTACCGGCACCTAGTTTTGTTATTTTTTTTTTACAAAAAAGCATATATATGTTTATTATATATATATATATAATATATATACATATATATATATATATATATATATATATATATATATATACATTTATTGAATTTATTGAACCGTTGAATCTAAAAAAAAAACAAAAACCAATAACTTATCGAAATGTATTCATGTAACACTAACAAAAAAACAAGCTCAAACAATTACATAATAACATTCTCGAACTCACCGTTCTTCTGTTGAGCCTCAGTGTAGTTGCCATTGACAGAAACGGTTCTGTTCAGATCTTCCGGATAGTCAGTAGCAGGTGACTTGGTCGCTAGACGAGCACACAAAATTTTTTTTGAAAGAATAAGACAACTCTTGCTACGTCTGGAGATTAATATTCAACTTTAATTGCTCCCCGCCCCCACCTTCACCGAGGGGCGTGGTGGCCGAGTGATAAAATGCTTGGCTTCCGAAGGTTCAAGAGTTTGAGTTCTCATAAGTATAAGGATTTTGAACTTTTTTTTTAGGATTTTTTAGGTAGACCCTGAGTCCTGACATACTTTGGTGAAGTAAAGTCGGTCTTTGTGCTGGCCACATGACACCCTCGTTAACCTTCATCCATAGTAACAGATGAGCTTTATATCAGTTGCCTTGAAAGAGCGCAAGTTCTTACTTTACTTTCTCAACACCATACGTATATCCTTACACCATTACTGATTGTTCAGACTCATTGTTCAGATGAAGGAGATTACAACTTAGATACAATGACATTACACCTAGTGCGTTTTAATAGCCAGATCATTCCGTAGACTTTTCATTCATGGTTCATTCGAAATATTTGATTCGTTGGTAGATATTAATTCAAGTAGATCAACTCCATTCGATTAACCACAAAAAATAATGTACATCAGATTGCAATGCCTCTCTGCCACACAAGTTACCTATGCTTCATTCCAATAATGCGTTTTAATGCAGGAAGTTACTTGGTGGCTCGGACACAGCTTTTGAACCCCCCAACTGACCCATCCAGATACAAGGGAGGGACATAACGGCGGCCTAATCTATCTGTAATAGTAAGGAGAAGACTTCCAATGTCATTTTTAAAGTCCGAGCCTGAATTGGAAATAAATAGAGAAGAACTTTCAGCTCTAGAATAGGACTTAAACAATAATATTGAAGTCGGAATTTGGTAATCCATCATAAAGACCTTCTTTACAATGTGTAAACTCAAATTAAATTATTGCAAATCTTTACGTGTCCACAAACACATTGTGAACATTTGAAATATTTTTATTTCAATTTTTTGTGTGTGCGTGCATGCAATTATAGATATATGTTCTCTAGATTTATGCAAAAAGAAGCAGCCAGATTATAAACCTAAGACTACAATTATATTTATGCTGGGAATTTATCCCAAGTATTTGGGACACTCACATACACAACTAGACTACAAGATTTGAAAGTTATTTGCATTCTCCGTAATGAGAGTAAAAAATACCTTAGATTTAAAAATTAGCTTTACATTCAGGTCTAGGTTTAATTGTAAGGTACAATCCGAGATCAGAACAGTAACAAAAATAGATCCAGCTCACTTTGATCGAGCTATTGAAGGGAGGTAATTAAGGTTCTTTACCTTACTTAACATACCAGGCGAAGTTGCCTCTAATTTAGTGAATGGCCCTTAAAAAGAGCAGTTAGATCTAGACTATCTACAAGGTCTCTGAGTTCAGAGCGCAGCTTTGAGATTTATTTTTTTTTTCTTTTTACCTCCGGGTTACGGACAGGGATCTCGGTGCAGTTTATCAAGTGACTGACAGTAGGATCAAATAGGTCGTGCTCCATCACGTGATTGACAATAACATCAAATAGGGTCATGCCCTATCACATGATTAACAGAGCTAGTGTCTTTCTGACATTCGCTGAATCTAATCAAAATCTAGTGTATATAATTTAGTTCTAGATGTAGACTCCAGTGTCTAGATGCCTCGTGACACTTCGTGTTATAGTATTCTATTCCTAGACATTGTTAGGCCTACATGTTTCCCTTTTTAACTATTCCTCTGATGGCCTTCTGAACTCTTCATCGATGACATTCGGTGGACAGGATTCCAATAACGGCTCTATCGATTTTCTTGTTAATGTAGATATCTATCTTTATGAACAGGGGCGGAGTAGGGGGCATAAAATCGGCCTTTGCATTATTTACTATCGGCCCATATCTTGCGTGTCATAGGATAGGTATCTGATCATACGTCTCCCCATAAGATGTAGGGTTTGATAATACATCAAAATCTGAACTCATGCAAGACTTAGATTGAGGTAACGTATTGTATTTCTACATAAAGATAGACTTAGAGGCTACATGAGTTCTCAAAGGAAATGTATAGTACAATCGCAATCTTAATGAGTCCGAATAGAAAACTTGATGTCATGATTTGAAATTATTTGAAATGACTTAAAAGAGTACAACATTACATTTGAAAAAGAAGCAAGATAACAAAATCTCTACCGTATCCATCAACCAACTAGTAGGCGACACATCGTTCGTGATTGTGTCCAAATTTATTTCTTACAGATCGTCCTTATCAAGAATCACCAACTTGAAGAGGGTAAAAAATAACTTCATTTACGGATTTGCTGTCATTCAAAGTGACCCATTTGATGGCGCCACCACCGACTCATTCTGTGCCGGCCCACCGGACATTAGCCCCAATGCCAATAAAACCGGTACGCCCCTGTTTGGGAAAAATTTACTGGCCTTGCTATTTGGCCACACTGTGAAAAAAACCTGGCTAGGCCTGTAATTTTCGTAAAATATAATCATCTTAAGATGATATTTGGCTTAACTCTTTCTCTCCGTAATTATGTTTCCACGTTTTGAAGGAATTCTCCATTTTGCTGAATAATATTTCACTACCGTGTTATGATTATGCTTCAATAATTTGTCGTTTGTCATCAGAAAATGTTTTATTTAGTAAAGAATTAAAGAATGCATGCTCTTTTTATATAACACAATATATATATATATATATAATTATACATTAATTTAATTTAATGAGGTCAAATCAATTAGGAGAGAAAGAGTTAAGTCTTTGTACTCGAACACGCTTCAGCGGGTTTTCCCGCACTCGAATCGAATGTTTCTTTGCATTCAATAAAAAGACGCACGTGAATATTTAGCACACGGTCTTAGATCTATGTAGAAATGAGCAGGACAGTAACAGAACTTGAAGGACTGCTTCAGCAATATTGAAGCATTACACAAAATAAATAGACCTACTATGAGAATTTATAGAATGCCATAAGATTCTTAAAAAGGAAATTGATTTTTGAAATTATGTAGAAATGTTATTCGTTGTTTCTACATATAAAGAACTAAAGAAATCATGATATCTTATCTTAAATGATATCGAAGAGAAATACTCACTTGCTGAGAGCGATGCATAGTGGATATCCCTAACGAGAATGAGAAACGTGAGCCATGCATAGAGTCCATATCTACAGCAGTCTGGAAACATCTTGAATACATCATCTCATCCAGTGGAAAAGAAATTTGATAGAGATCTATTTTTTTTTAGCTTTGATAAGGTCTGACAAACATACGTAGTCAATTAAATTATTAACAGTAATGGATTCTAAATTTTGATGTAACTGCAAATTGAGACTTCCGGTTAGGTCTAGGTCTCCCAAATTAGTGACGCAAAAGATCCCAACTCAGATCTAGATCTAAATGCAAAAGTGGACCGGCAGCCCAATCTGTTACACTTTCATAGTTTTTTTCTTTCTCCCCCCCCCCCCCCCAATTCAAACTAGCGCATATTGTAAAATGTGCATCGCACACAGAGGTTAGTACAAAATACCTGCTTTTGTCTCCACCTGATTGGTCAACCGAAAGTCATTTTTCATCCTTCTAATGAAGGAAGGTTGATGTATTAACAGTGAGGTCTGAAATATTGTCCTGGCCGCGCTGAGCCCCTTCTCCCCTTGCCCAGGTGTCGTCTGTCAACAATTGTGTCCCCAATCATGTGTGGCATGATATAATTAGCTGGGGAATGCTGTGACATACTTTTGAGAGTAATTATATGTCGCTACAAGTGTATCACTTTGGCACCCATAGAGAACAGTGTTACAGTAACATAGGTTTTAGACAACCTGGTTTGTAACAATACAAGAGAGATTGTAGAAGGGATTAAAGACCTATAGCTAGTAATATTGTGTAACGATAGTGTATTATAGAAGGCCTGAACACTGACCTGCAACGTCGCAGCATTTGAGCAGTGGAGACCAATAGTTCTGACCACGTCACAGGTCTCTACAACACTGCAACAGATATATTGGTTTCCACTGTCCACAGGTTGCGACGTCGCAGGTCAGTGTTGAGGCCTACTTTTAACGAATGGTCTGTATTTTATGAATATTTTAAACAAATTATACGTAACTGTTATTTTTATTGTACTTCATAATTTAAAAAAAATGTAGATAAAAGTGTTAGTAATCTTAGAGTAGTATTTTTTGTTTATCACAAGAAGTAGTCCAAACTTCCTCTCTTTATCTGGGTTCCATAAATAACTTCGACAGAGAGCACGCTTTAGGAAAGCCTGAAAAGTATTGCTTCCTAACCACCCCCCCCCAACCCCCTGCTATTTTTATTTATTTGTTTTATTTATTTATTAGGATCAAAAGGTGTGGTGAGTAAGTGAAGTTCATGACATTAAAAATAGAACTATAAGTTTTGTTCCGTGCTCCTACTTTTCTAAAAACTGTTTCTTCATCTTTCAGCCTCGTTGTGATAGACGGACTCCATTTTAAAATTCACGACAGAAAGAAACTCGTTGAAAAGTTCTAAGCTATGAAGTTTGTATTTCAAAACATCGAGACACAATCTGGCACCCTGGTGACGGACGTTATCGAAATTTATGTCCTGGGAATACATTCTGCTTTTTTTTTGAAGGGACATTAGCTAGTATTGCGTTTTCATTTGAATTCCTGTTGGTTTTGTTGCCCAGTGGTACAAGAGTAGATGTCTTTGCTTGTACACCACTACAGCCCCATCACAAAGCAATTCAAGACTCAGAGACGATGATGATGATGATGAATGCTGTAAAGAATTGAAATATTACATGTCTTGAAAAATGCTAAAAATTTATCATAATGGCTGCTAGGTTTCCATTTTCAAATGCACTGTACTCCCCAAAGAATATGCTATTTTATTCATTTTGGAAGCTATTTATGAATAAATGTGAAATATTAATTTCACCTGAGTGCGCCATTCATAACGAAAAAAGTGATTACTAGATAGTGACTTGTTGACAGATCTTGCAACTAGAGTTCAAATCTTAGATTATACTGAACACTTAAATATAGCGTACTGTCGTGTATACTGGAGCAAGACAAACTGTGTCGCACTTATAGCGTTCAAATTCAATAGAACGAGTCAATTTTATTCAATTCTTTCACTTGAAGTACAAGCCTTCTGAAAGTAGACACAAATGCCTTAATTTGCAGGATATAAAATTATACGCAGGGCCGGATTTAAGTATGTGGAGGCCCGGGGCAGGATTTTTGTGGAAGCTCCTACACTCTTTCGAAAACTTTAATAAAGATTCATTTATGAATGAAAATACTTATATCTAAAACCATGCTATATTTTGTAACAAAGAAATAGACTTCTTGTGATTTTAATCTCAATTTCCTTTTAGACGTTTGCCGTTTCTGTAGCAATTGTAGTTTTAGAGGGTGGGGTCGCTAGCCCCACGCCAAACCCTCCTCCTTTCTCACCCGGGCTTGGGACCAGCAGATTGGCGCCACACCTTCATGGAGGACCTCAGAACTGTGGACACCAGGTGGGAAGAGGCTTCAGTCATTGCCAATCACAGATCTCTATGGAGACAGCTTACCGCCCAATTCGCCGAACGGCGCGGGAGGACCTAAGTGTAAGTAAGAAAAAATTTTAGAAAATGATTTAATATTGCATTTTTTTTGTTAGTTTTTATTTTAAAGAAGTTTGTAATTTGAAAATTTATAAATGTCAAACTACAGTTTTCCCAGTGTGGCTAATATGAAATTCTTTTACCGAATATATATAATATATATATAAACTGTAAAATTCCAATAAAAAAATTTTTAGAGTCGTTTTCGAGATCCATGTTCATCCAGGTTCTAGGATTTGCTGAATAGAGGAATTGTAATAAAGAAACACATTGTATTGGATGAGGGCGGGAAAAAAACTAAAACATTTTGAAAGGATACCGCCCTTTTGTCAGAAGGGAAATTTTAAGTGTTTTTCTTTTGTAATAGTCCTAAGTGTTGGGTCCAAGCCAAGACTCTTGGAACTGCAGTCCATGGAAGCTTCCATCCATCGGCCTGTCTGAACTACTGTTCTAGCTGGAAGGGGTATATGCAAATGTAATTTATTACTACCTTATTGCCGATGGGTCGGATCTTAAGACACTTGGGTTAATACCAGGAAACTCCCATTTATTCCTACTCTTTTCTCATCCTTCGTGCAGGTAGTCATTATTAAACGGCCCCTTGGTATGTGGATAGTTAAATGGGTATTGGGGCTCCCTTCCATCCCCGCCAGTGTAATAGGATCAGTCCTTTGGCATCCCACTGGGGTGGGGGGGGGGGAGTTCTGTTTTGATTCCCTATTGGTCATTCGTCTCCTCTGACGACCGTTTTTACCTGGGGCGCCACCCGCTGAAGTTGGAAAGCATTGCCCGGGCTGTGTTTTTCCAAGTAACATTATTGAAACATTATGCCATCGTTCATAAACCGTCAGGCGTTTCCTAGTAGAGGGGAGAAAGGGGAGACGAGCTGTAAAAGGATGCGCTAAAGCGTAAGTAGAAAAAAATCTACTTTGAGTATTAATAAAAAACGACGAAAGTTTTAAAATGAAATGCAAGGTATTAAATTTTATAACGTCATTTCATCTCCTACTTCTGGCATTTCATAAAATATTGTCGAGAGGGACGTCTTCAACAAGATGGACTCAAAACGTCTATTCAATCCGTCTTTTTCAATGCCATTCGAGATGTTACCCGCCTTTTATTATGCCCGGACGGTCGAATTTCGCCTGAAGGGCGTACGATCGTACTACGGACGTTTTTTTTTTTTTTTTCCTTTAACTAAACAGGCCCACTTTTAGACGTCTTGCTGAACACTTCGAGTTATCTTACGGCGATCAGAAGTTAGTTAGCCTCTTTTAGTCCTAGATCGACTATGGTTCATCTCCTAGAATACTTTTTCATGTGACTGCGGATTCATATTCTCGAGATTCATTCCTGTCCACATGTTAAGGTGGCAATCTCTTTGATAGAACATAGCCAGCCATTTTTCGTTCGACACGCTTTTTGTTAAAGTAATCTTCCCATTTCAGACCTAGTGGTCTATAGGGCAGATGATGTAAAGGACATCAGTTTCTGTGGCCTACGTTAACAAGGGTGTCACGTGGCAAACACAACGACTAATCGACTTTACTTTTGTTTCTAATTAAAGCCCTAAAGATCCCGAAATTAAAAATCCAAGCCTTCGCCAGGATTTGAACCCGGGACCCCTCTGTTCGGAGACTAGTGCTTTAAAGCCACCAAGCCTCCAGAACGTGAAGGTGAAAGAGCTGCATGTACACGCTGCTGCTACACAAATCACAAGTGGACACAAAAAGACAGCTACCAGGGGGGAGGGGGGTGTAGGGAGACGGTATCCTTTTCAACAAAACTGCTACTAATATTAATTTTAATCAAACTTAATCGATGTCTCAATAAAAGAGTAAATATATAGTGCAGTGCTGTGTATACATTATACAAAGCTACAGTACTCAATGTATTATCATTCTATGCAATAGGAAGAATGAGTTTTCAGTGTAATAAATCACAAAATAAAGATATATAAAATTTTACATTTTATCTATACTCCTTAATAATCTACGGATAGGAATGAAAGCTTTATTATTATCTAGAATTAATAAGACCTGGAGACTTTGGAATGCCTTTGTTCAAAGACGTCTATCAAAATTAAGTTTGCAATATCTGTGATGGGTTTCAGAATATTTTCGGACAGCCATACTTGAAAATAGCCACATTGCCTATATGTTCGCGGTGATAAGATTGTCTATGACATACAAAAAAAAAAAAAAGAAACATTTACAATGGAGAAAAGACTTTTTTTTAAATTAGGGAATGGAAAGGGGCATGCCAAGTTCTCCATAGAAATAAAAAGTGCACTGAACCTCAGTATATATGGTTCATTTGGTATAGAGTTTCAAAAAAATCTGGCATTGAAGGCAGTGATAAATTTGATTTATTGTTGGTTTGAGTTTTGTTTCATGAGAATGTCAAAATTTAGCTGATGCAAAGTTTCCATTGCGACATCAATTGTTATCAATCCATTTGATAAAAGTACATCGCACTGAGTACAGTGGCATTACATTTGTACTGTAAGCACTCGAGTGTAGAATGCAAAGGTTGAGTCCTTTTAGTTAACCTTTTTCAAGCCAGCAGCACATCTTTTGATTGATTCGAAATAAGTGTAAATATTTGGTTGGGTAAAAGATTTATGGCTTGAATTGTATTTTTAACATTTCTATTAACTTGATCAAATTTCATTTTCTTTTTTTTTTAAAGAGCTTAAAGTGAAAGAAATAAAGGAAACAGTATTATACAAACTATTGGCTTGCACTTCCCGACACAAAAATATCCCTGTTAGAGTTTTGTTTCACGCCTGGCTTCAGAAATGAAGATGATTACGTCATAAGTTCAATCTTCCTGCCAAAAGGCGGGGAAATGGAAGCTGATTCGAACTCGGAACCCTCGAAACGACAGCCCGAAGCCTACAGCGGTTTTAGTTTCCACCAGCAGGTTGGTGCTACAAGTCAACGGCCGTCAACACCACAAGAGTTTAAACTTGGGACCATCTAGACGACATTCCAAAGTCATACCAAAATGACGTCATGCACTCCTCTAGGACTTCAAGTCATAGCAGAATGATGCCTTAAGAGATTAGAAAGAAGGCTCGCGCCTTAAAAGAATAGACCATGCAATCTTTCTTAAGTACCTTTAGTTCAATGACGTAGAACTCAATAGGATGCAGTGGAGATTTCTGTGACACCTTCGAATGGTCAAAAGTTGTAATAAAGAGTCTTGAAAAAAAAACAGAATCCTTCAAAGCACAAAAGTTAGAACAGAGGGAAATGAAAGGGTTGTGATTACCAGGGATTG
This sequence comes from Biomphalaria pfeifferi, assembly GCA_030265305.1. Classification (NCBI taxonomy): domain Eukaryota; kingdom Metazoa; phylum Mollusca; class Gastropoda; family Planorbidae; genus Biomphalaria; species Biomphalaria pfeifferi. The sequence continues at coordinate 88,967 of JASAOG010000247.1, forward strand.
AACCCAGCCAGTTAAATGTGGTAGATGAGGACAGATGGTGGTGAAACGGGAGTGAGCCCAATTACTGAATTACCTTCCCCTCTCTCTGCGAGATATTAAGTAGATCTAGTCCTAGTGTGCAGCCTGCACAAATCTCTGGCAACCAAGAAAAAATTGACTAACTTTAATCACAGCTCTCTCTCTTCTTTCTCTCTTCTTTCTCTCTCTGTTCTCGTTTTCTTTTTTTTGCATTCTCTTTTTCTTTTTGTTTCTCTTCCTTCTCTCTATCTCTTTCTCTCTCTCTTTTTGAGCATACTCTGTTCCTCTTTTCTCTCTTTCTTCTTTTAGTCTCTCAATCACTTTTTGGTCTCTCATTCTCTCTTCTCTCTCTTTCTTAGCTCTCTTTCTCTCTTGATTTTCTCTCTCTCTTTTCGCTCTCTCTCTCTCTCTCTCTCTCCCTCTCTATCTTTGCCCTGACTCTCTCTATGTACCTTAATCTAAACCCTCTTTGAGGGTCACAACATAGAACAAGACTAGCACATCAAAGATTTGTCTTTCCATTTCTGGCCAAGCAACTTCAAAGTACTCACAACTTTCTACATAAAATTATCAATATTACTTTTTCTCTACCTCTTTCCTCTCCCAAAGCTTGAAGTTTCCAGAACATTTGTTTTGATTATGTCTAGGCTGCCTTAATTGTGCCAGTTAATTACAATACACTCAAGCCTCTATCTGCTTGTAACCCACGTGGGTCGCTGCTCACGCGCCGCGGGTGAGGAGTGAATAACAAAAGGTATCGCTCGAATGGACACCAGACATAACCAGAATGTTCCTGGGGTTTATCTTACCTGACTGTAAATCGGTAACCCGACCTAGTCAGTGGAAGAAGGTCTTATTTTCTCTCTTTAATTTTTTTTTTCTTTTACTTGCCATATGTTAGGTTGTCAAGACCGACAACCATTTTCTAAGAAACTCAATTTCGAATTTTTCTTAGTTATTTCCCTTAGAATCTTATTAGAGAGTAATTTTATATACATACTTGTAGAAGATTTAATACTTTCAAACTCAATTCAATAAAACAAGTGATCCAGCGATGGGTACAACTGTTTAAAACATAAAGCACTTGTACACATTTTATAATTAGGCTAATTTTTAATTATTGTCAAATATATAAAGCACAGTTAAACTGACGCACGACTAAAGAGGAGCGGTGGACGACTGACTTCCGAACTTCCGAGTGCGGCTGGTGATGTAATGGTCATTTGTTTCTATGACCAACGGTTATCAAGGGTGTCATGTGGCCAGCATAAAGACCAACTGCCTTTACTTTTCCACAACTAATGTCAGGTACTTATTAGAGATGGGTTGTGGCGCCCTTGAGATATTGACAAATGACTAAAGAAGAGGAACGGTGGGTGTGATATCATATATTAAACACGTATTAAACACATATTAAACACACCCATAGCTTAGATTTTTTTTAATTACCAAATTTTTGGGCTTGATGTGTAGTGTAGTAGTGGGACGCAGTCAAAAATTTAGTTCTTCTTATTAGTGCGTTTCTATGTAAGCCTGGTTATTTTATTTATATTTTGTTTATACTTAAAGCAATATCTCAATATTTGATTATACAACTGCATAATGATCAGTTTAAAAAATTTTGGGTCTTCTTAAGATATCTTAACGCTTTGATATTATTCCAATAAAACAATTAAAAAAGGATTAATGTATGCTCTTTATAACTTATAGTCATCTGAAATATACATAATGTATGAATGTATAAATATCATATGTACATTTTCAAAGCAGACGCGGTTGAAAATTCGATTGCAATTATTCAAACGTACAAGGTGAAAATAAATAATAATAATATTGCTACTCAAATAAGGTAACAATGAACAATGGGGTAAGACACAGGTGTGTAGTGTTATTGCTTACATTACAAATAGTGGTATATCTCCATTAGCTTAGTACATTTTTAATGTGAAAACAAAGTTAATAAATTACGACTAATTGATTAAGTCATTGGTTAACTTTTTTGATTGATTCGTGTGTAGTCCTCAAGCATTATTATGAAAAATTTGAATACGGTTGAGTAAAAATGGTCGTAAAATGGATTGCAAAAAACCTAAGCGTACACGAAACATAGCACCACTCAAAATCTGTCCACCGTCTTTCTCTATTCCTCTCTCTCCTTTGCCTTTCATAGAATGTTATTCACTGACAGGCCTGTCCATTCTTTGATGTTGTGTTCCTATTGCTTTCTCTGTCTTCCTCTTCTTCTTCTTCCTGATAGTGTTCCCTGAAGGAAGGTCTTTGCGAGACCTGAGGACCTTGTGATGTGGTCATACAGTTTGAGGTTACGCTTTTTGACAGTTGTTAGCTGGTCATCGTGGGGGTCCAATTGCTGTATTAATCCTGTTTCTAATCTCTTCATTCGTGATGCGGTCTTAAAAGTGACAGGATCTTTCTGGAGAATCTTAATTCCATGGCTAGGATCCTCTTCTCGAGATCTGCTGTCAGCGTCCAAGATTCGCATGCGTATAAGAATGTGGCTGTGACCAGGAAACATACAGGTGACTTGATATGGGGGCTGTAAAAAAAAAGAATAACTTTTTATCTAAATATTTTTACGACTGTAAGAAAAGTTCGTTGTTTCAAAGTAATTTTTTTTTTTTTTTTTTTTAATTTCGACCGTTTAAATAAATTTCAATAATCTTGTATTTTTAAAAAAAAAACCTGTTGTCAAATCAACTTCCAAACCCACAGAGGTAATGTTTATAGTGTCTATAAATATTAAATTTGCTAATTTTAAAGTACGTGGAAATTCCATGCCTTGATTCAGACAGTAGGCTAAATCTTGTCGTAAATTAGCCTTATTAGAATTGTGGAATTTTTTTCTCCGGCGCAAAGGTCGTTCAGAGGTCACAGGTCAGAGGTCAGACACGTGTGAAAGTAAAGTGAGTTCATATATGTGTGTGTGTGTGTTTGAGTGGGTGAGTGTTTATAAATAGCCGTGACGTTCTTGTCTAGAGGTTCTTCTAGAACACCATCTCTTATTTAGAACATTCACCAAATCTTAGCATCTTTTTCTCTCTTATTACACTTATAATTCATGTCAAAAGAATTTCATCTGCTATATTTTACATCAACTTCGATAAGGATAACTAGGGGAGATAACTTTCCTGTCTAATCTTCTCTACTCTAATTACATATTTCTAGGTGTGCTTTTTCTAAAATTACATTTAATATATTTTTAAAAATGCGAACGTGTTTTTCACAAATTGTTTTGACACTTCATAACTCTATTCTATTATCATTATATATTATTATTATATTTAATAATGTGGATCTGTAAATACACACAAAGTGTTAATTTAATAATATGTGACAGTTAGGGTATACACTACAAATAGACGCAATTGATGTCAACAATGTAAATCGCAAAACAACTCTATCTACTGGGTGTCCACAAGTTGGCTTGATAATCTAACAATTAAATATATATATATATAATCATTAGATCTTTGGTAAAAAAAAAAAGTATACTATACACAAAAAAAAAAGAATTTAGATTAATTATTTGGTTCTCAACTTTAGGGCAGATACAAAATTCTTTTTTAATTCCTCAGGGGCAAGTTTTGAGATGCAATGATTAGGACCAGGGACCAGAGAAAAACACGCGAGACGAAGTCTTGTATGTACACTTCTGACACCAATATTTGGCATACATTCTTTATACAGGAAGTGGTGTCACTTGCGAGGGGACAACACTGTGCAGTAAGGTGAACTGGGACGAGGACGGGGTGAGTGGAGTTAAACGAGCACCTGTTCACTCCAGACTTGTACCATCACGCCATCACGGAGTCTTACATGCTGTTCCGGAAATATAAAGGTGAGGCTCGATCAACAACTTTAAAAATCAATATAGAACTTAGCGTATTGATAAGTGGATTAGATTGTAGAAGAACAGTAGACTAAATCACTTGAACCTATTAACAGACAAAAAAAGAGGGTGGAGGTAGCGAGAGAACACTAATGAAGGGTGAACGTGCCTATACTGAGGTTTGAGAGACCTTAAAGGCATAGAATCTGTTCCCTTGAAATGGACTTGATCGTCGCAAGATCATCATTGTGCTAAGTATAACGTTTTGTAATTGACCTTTAGGCAGACGCTTAAGACATGAACAGAACATTATGACATCTCATGGGATGATTTTGGTGTAAAAAAAGATGACTACTCTCTAGAATCGCTTTAGCGAAGAGGTGGGCGCGCTCCAGAGCTGAATCAACAATGTTGCTAGGCACGTCAGACAAGTCTAAGAACAGAAAGATCCAGTGGAGCGCCAAACTGATTCTAGAAGTATTAATGCAATTCGCAGCATTCCTTTCCTCTTTAAACTACAAAGCTAAAATTTGTATTCTTGTTCAATGGATATTTTCAATCATTTTAACAAATGTCAAAAATAAAATTGATATCACAAAAGGGCCCTTAAATAAGGCCTTATCAGTTCTAGATCCGGTCCTGGTTGTTTCCTGTATTATTTTGAATCTCTGTTGCCCCTTAACTTTATAAAGTTAGATCTATAATCTCTTATTTCAGCTTCCATGTCTCTGAATTATTCTCCCCCACCCACTAGCCCCTTCTCGCTTGATCAGAATTTCGTGACCTCTCACCCATGTTCCCTCTCTCACCCAAGTCTATTTCCAATCCGCCTTCTTGTGCCGCTCCTGCCATGAGGCAGTGGGGAAAGCTCAAAACAGCAATGATAAATTGAACACATTATTTACACATTAATTGTGGATACATAAAAAATTGAACAGCTTCCACAATTTTTTTTCTAAATTACGTGACGGATGAGCATAAAATGTTTTTTGAAAAGATATTCACGAGGAAAATGTTTGCTGCTTCAGTACAAAATGTATGACTACAACTTTTACTGACAGCCTGTGACGTTAGCAATCACCCTCAATAAAAAATAAAAAAAAACAGCAACTAATAGATATCTAAATAGATGCGAGAATATGTCGGTCTTATTTCTTTCATCTGTTGACGTAAGACAACGTAACTCTTGCGCAATTATCAAAACTTGCTCGCGTTGCTCCTTCTTCCTTAGTGACCTTAGAGCATGGAACGGGTTGCTTGAATCTGACAGAAAAATCAATGTCTTAGCAGAGTTTAATTCACTAATAAGCATACATGATTTTATTAACACATGCATACACCTAGGGCCTAGGGCCTAATTATAATCTCGTTTGAAGTAACGTGTCTAGCTTAAAAGATAAGATAGGCAGTAAAGGACCTAACTCTCTAGTCTTTTGAAAAACTTTTTATGAGAAACTTTGAAGATAACTTTCAAGCTTGTAATATTAATAGCATTGCATCATAATGCAAATGAAGAGGTATATACCAAGATGCATATTAAGGTATATATTAAGATGTATATTAAGGTATATATCAAGATGTATATTAAGGTATATATTAAGATGTATATCAACATGTATATAAAGAAGAATATCAAGATGTATATTAACATGCATCGTTCAAATTAGTATCAGAAGTTTCTTTTATCAAATATTAGATGTATTTAAACACAAACAAACTTAATAACAAGATGCACTGTACACATCAATTTTGGTAGCTTCATCACGGATTGAAATTACCTGCTCCCAACGTTATCAGGTCAATGCTTTGACCGTTCCTTAGTATGTACAACGGATTTGCTTTAAAAAAAAAATTAATATCCGTTTATGTCAAGAGAAAAAATGTCAAGTTTGTTTTTAAAAAAATGTGTTTGCATTTCACAAAACAACAGTAAACACCAAACATACAATAGAGCTAAAAAATAGTCAAGAGGGAAGAAAATAAGTTAATAACACCCAAGCTTCATGCTAAGTCTACTTTTGGGAATCTATGAGTGAAATTAAATTATATCGTGTGTTAATCGTGTGTGTTCAATCTTGTCATGATTTCCACTTCTCTCCCCCTGTCACCATCTCACACCTTCTCCTTTCCTCCCTCTCTCTCTCTCTCTCTCTCTCTCTCCTCCATTCTCTCTTTATTCAGTCGGAATGGCTGAGGTACAGAAAACTTGAGCTGTTCGAATCCTGTTTTGTGGCTACAGTAGATACCTTGGGTTTTCATTCAAACTGAGAAATGTTTCTCTGTTTTCCCTGACTGCCCAGTGAAACGTCACCCATTTTGACTCATGTTCAGTCTACCAGACCGTTTCCTACTTGTGGCTAGTCTCTCACGAACGTTCTTTTGGCAGAGTTAGAACAAATGGGAGGCGAGAGTGGATCTAGGGTTCCTGGATCCAGGAACCGGGACAGCTGATCTAAAAAAAATGTCTCCAACAATTTCCCTAGAAATGTAACAGTTGCTGTATATCGCTAAGACAAGACTGACCAGCGCGTTGACCCCACGGTGAAAACTCGAGTTTGACCGCTTTAAGTTTTCAAAGTAAAAATAAATAAATGTAAATTTTGCTAGACAATAAATCTAGGTCTAGAGCCATGACGTAGTTATATCGTAATTATGCAATAACAGAGTAAATTTTAAGTTTTTAAAAAATCTAATATAGATTTCATCTAGATTCTAGATTTAGAAGTAGATCTAGACAAGATCTAAATCAGAACTTTAGGTTTAGTGTTAGACCTAGATGTCCATATAATAAACATAAAATAAATAATCCAACAAGTTTGCTTTCCTCGCTGGCTGAATCAGAAAATGCGTAATTTCTATCTGTTAAAGGTTAGAAACCCGAATAGAATCACATATTTTTTAAAATTATTTTTAAAATATATTTTATAATATTTGTAGTCGAACTATTGAGGTTTTGTCTTTTTGAACAAATATATATTTTTAATGTTTTTCTCGTTAAATGTGTCACTTTCTAAACTGCTAACATTCATTCTATACTTCTCTGTTACTTAACAATTTATAACTTAGATTAAATGTATTTAATTTTCCTCTTTAAAGAACAAAATTTAGTTTCCAAGAAAATATGAAGAGGTTTCTTTTTTTTTTCATTGATTGATGTGTTTGTTGATCTGTTCGGGGAATTCCCAGAGTTGTACATGGCAAGACGCCTAACGGATTTAACCTAATTAAAGCATTGGGTTAACAAATACATTCAGGAATAGAGTAGGTTGATAGAATTGAGACATTTTTGATAGAATTAGGAATTAGTTTATAGAATCTAGAGCTGGTTGATAGAATTAGGAAATGGTTGATAGAATCTAGAGCTGGTTGGTAGAATAAGGAATTAGTTTATAGAATCTAGAGCTGGTTGATAGAATTAGGAAATGGTTGATAGAATCTAGAGTTGGTTGATAGAATTAGGAATTTGTTGATAAAATCTAGAGCTGGTTGACAGTTGTTTTGTACACTGGAATATGCATAAACCATTGCAGTACTACAACCTTGTTTTAACAAAATTAGCGCGTGGACCAGGGAGGGCATGTTGACCCGTTCTTATCTACGTCGTTTCAAACATTTAAAATGCAGAAAAAAATAGTAGTGAATGATGTAGTGTTTTAAAACAACAAAGTATGGGAGATGGGTGGACCGAGAAATACAGAGGTGCAGGTCTTAAAAAAACACATAAAGATGGATTGGTCAGACCCTTTAAAAAGTTACCAACAACAAAGATAGACAAGCCTTTGAGTGGAATCCTCACAGCATAAGACATAGATGAAGAGCAAAAAGAACGTGGGCGACGCAGTGTTCTAGATGAAGCCGAGAGGACAGGAAAGAGCTGGGAGAGCCATTAAAAAAACTAGCAAGAGACTGTGGAGAGTGGCTGTTTTTACTGAAGCCCTATGTTCCTCGAGGAGCACAAAAGACTGATGATGATGATGATGATGATGATAATGCAGTGTTTTATTCTTAAGTTGAAATCGTCTTCGAGTTCAAAAGCTAGGTAGTTTGAAGTATTGTACTAGGTAGCCTATGACAACTGGGTGTACGTGAGGCTCAGCTTCTATGTCCAGCAAGATTCCTTTAACGATCAGGTGGTGGCAGCTGATATCTCTAAAACCGAAGGCTTCATACATGGGGAACTTACCAGCATGGCCATGAACTTATCTTGGAGAATGGTTATTTTTTTATTCCAAAATTGATGTTTACAATTTTAAAGGGTGGTAATTTATTCTAATTTTGTATTTAGAACTTAGTTAAAACAAAAATCATCTCCCTTATCAGTTAAATCTGTTTGTTCCCAATTTAAAGCAGTCAAATATTAATTGCTATTACTAATTCTGATTATTTTGCTTGATAAAATTTAAATTAGGATCTTTGTTTATGGCCATTTCGAAAAGTGTCTTAGCTCCCTTGTTTTTCTCCGGTGCTTCACATAGACTTGCACTTGAAAACATAAAACAATGGGGGTAAAAAAAAAAACAGACGTAAAACTTTGCATCCTGCTTTGAATGAAACGGAAATATGAACGTGTCAAGGTCGTTTGGTCATTGGAGGGAGGAAAGGGATCGGTTGTGGGAGAAATCCAAGAGAAATCAAAAAAATAAATAGCAAGACACAGAAGGAGAGAAAAAGAGAGAAAGAGTGCGATAGAGTAAGTGAAATGAAAGAGAGAGAGGCAGTGAGAATGAGAAAGAGTGAGTGAGAGACAAAGAAAGAGACAGGCAGATTGAGAGACAGAGATAGAGTGAGGTAGAGGCAAAGAGATAGACAGAGAGAGAGACAGATAGTGAGAGTAAAAGTGAGGTACAGAGCCAGAAAGTTATTAACTTATATTGTTTGAGTAGAGACGTACAGACCATGACGTCATCTACAGGGTTTAAACCACTTACAAGATAAGGTCACTCGCACTTGCAGAAGCAAATATACCCTGACCTGAATCTGTTGGAGACTCTCGCAGAATTAGATTGAACACTCATTCTCCGTCTCTCTCTCTCTCTTTCTTTCTCTCTCTCTCTCTCTCTCTCTATCGCTTTCTCTTTCTATCTCTCCATATTTCTCTTTAAAGATTCGTGATGCTAATGGTAGGTTTCGAGCCTGGCGACCGACTTAAGAACCGGGCCTGATGGGAACGACGCTAAAATAAAGATATGTAAATAGATTGCAGGAGAATAGTTGTATCTGCAAGTCTTTTTCTGCTCTCCACCAAACATCACCAAGGAGTGTCTAGTGCCGGTTCTCCGTTCGGGGCTGCTCATGACACCACCACACAGTCTCACTACTTTGGCCAATAATTGAGTGACAAAAGTGGACACGAAGGGAAAGAAGCTATAGAATTTTACATGCCTCCTTTACAGTCCTAAGGTCTAAGTCCTACAGCGTAAGCAAACGGTTGTAGTATTGTTATGGCATGTGTGTGTGTGTGTATCTATCTTGACGGTGGGAAGAAGTTAACGATTGGTTCTGAATGAGGAAAGATAGGTGGATGCAAGATGATGCAAGATAGATTGTCGTCATCGGTTAGGACAGACCACTCCAGAACGTGAGACTGAAAGGTTGTGTTATTGTAGAGAGTTAAGATTTTGTTAATAAATATCATTACTAAAGTCTAGTACATTGATTTTCTCTCATGTCAGCTTGCTTTTGTCTATATTATAATAAAAGTATTATTTAGTTCTCTTCAGAAAAAAAAGTTATTCAACTTATTTCAAGTTTTATAAGTTACGATATAATACTCCTACAGTGGTTTAGGTGTCTACCAGCAGATGAGTGCTACATGCCAACGACTGCCAACAACACCTATCACAAATTTCAAGAGCTATTTGAAGTTATTTGTGGGTCAAGCATCTGAACTCACTCTAAATCGGACCTCTAGTTCCAACAGGTCGTCTACAATGAAGACAAATACACAGAAGATACAAACTAAACAAAACAACAAACACATACAGAAACCTAATCTTTAGTTTCGGGACGGGTTGCTACACCCCAGCACTAACCCTACCCACGACACCAGGCCGCCCTTGTTTATTTGTTCTAGTTTCCCTGGTTAGACATATGGCAAGAACGTGACCCTGGGAGCCAGGTTTATATTAAGTTTTATTATTACTATTATCAACAGAGTAAACACGCGGATGAAATAAGAAGAGAGCAAGCAATAACCAAGCAGACGTCTAGAGAAGTGAATGGCGGGAGAATCACGTGACATGAATAAGGGAAAACATATGGTGAAAATATTATATATAGGCTATGTAACATGACCTAATAGTCATATGATGCCTGGTCGTCTGGTATGCGCTCTGGAATGTTTCCTCGATGGTGCCCGGTTCGAACTCTGCCCTTCCCCATCCCATGTCGTCCTGCTGGAGGTTTGGGATAGGATACAGAAGCTTTCAACTCTGAAGGGACATCCAAGAATTACATATAAATGTAACAACATGACTCGATAGTCACATGGTAAATATATTTACATAGTCACTGTAACATGACTCAATAGTCACATGGTAAAAATATTCACATAGTCACTGTAAGATGACTCAATAGTCACATGGCAAAAAAATATTCAAATAGTCACTGTAACATGACTCAATTGTCACATGGTAAAAATATTTACATAGTCACTGTAACATGACTTAATTGTCACATGGTAAAAATATTCACATAGTCACTGTAACATGACTCAATAGTCACATGGTAAAAATATTTACATAGTCACTGTAACATGACTCAATAGTCACATGGTAAAAATATTCACATAGTCACTGTAAGATGACTCAATAGTCACATGGCAAAAAAATATTCAAATAGTCGCTGTAACATGACTCAATTGTCACATGGTAAAAATATTTACATAGTCACTGTAACATGACTTAATTGTCACATGGTAAAAATATTCACATAGTCACTGTAACATGACTCAATAGTCACATGGTAAAAATATTCACATAGTCACTGTAAGATGACTCAATAGTCACATGGCAAAAAAATATTCAAATAGTCACTGTAACATGACTCAATTGTCACATGGTAAAAATATTCACATAGTCACTGTAACATGACTCAATAGTCACATGGTAAAAATATTCACATAGTCACTGTAAGATGACTCAATAGTCACATGGCAAAAAAATATTCAAATAGTCACTGTAACATGACTCAATTGTCACATGGTAAAAATATTTACATAGTCACTGTAACATGACTTAATTGTCACATGGTAAAAATATTCACATAGTCACTGTAACATGACTCAATAGTCACATGGTAAAAAATATTCACATAGTCACTGTAACACGACTCAATAGTCACATGGTAAAAATATTCACATAGTCATTGTAGCATGACTCAATTGCCATATGGTCCAGTTGACATGTAAACATAAAAGTATTTCATCACTAGCTGATTTAGACTATTGTCGCCCACTGATAAACTTCTGTACGAGGACGATTGAAAGGGGCTATAGATCAAAGCTTAAACCAACTCACTCCTTCTGTCTGATTTAATTATTGAAGGACTCGTTTTGTCTAAAGCACCCATTCTAGATCAAGTTGAAACATTACACAACTATTTGTTGTCCCCAACAAATAAATAATTATTTTGTTTGGTATTGAATACGGGAAATAAATGCTACTTGTGAGATACGTGGCTGTATATGTTTAGTTATTTCCATTATTGTGATTTGTACTTCCACGTCTGATTTTCGGATCAAGTTGAGATTTCGCACATAATGGTTCTTTCTCGATGACAACACATGAATAAATTTTTTTTAAAAAAGTTAATTTATTACAGTTAATTATGTTTTTAAATATAGAAAATGGAAGTTTATTCTTGCAGTTATGATATTTATCTCTCTCACTCTCTTCATCTCTCTCTCTCTCTCTCTCTCTCTATATATATATATATATATATATATATATATATACTAGACATATGTTACCCGCGACCCGCGGGTCTTTATTTGCGCATTACTTTCGATATGGTCACTGAGAGTGTTTTCTAAACAATTATACGAAATAATAATGTAACAAGTAAAGCGAATGTGTCAATGTAAAAATAGTGTGAATGAAGCTATCAAATCAAAATAGCTAATAGGCTTAAAATCCATTTTTCTTTTCAAATTAAAACATTTGCTTGTAGGCCTACATATATTTGATTAAAATTTGAGATTAATAGACTAAATTTTGTATGTTCATGTGTATAAAGTATAAAGTAGATCTTGAGGTAGACATAGATCTAAATCTACACTAATCTAGAGTTAAAAATTGGCTTTTATAGAGTTCATTCTGTGCTGCGCATGCGTGAACTTTTTTTCATGAATGAATATAGGCCTATTTCAACACGGCTAGCAGCTTTAGCGAACAGCGAACGAATGCATTAAAAATGCTTTAGAAAAACAAATTTGAATGTTAATTTGATTAGTATGTTTATGTGTTAAAACATAAAACTATCTTTGCGAAAAGAAGTTTTATCATCTTAGAGTTCAATAAGAGTTTTAGACCTAGGCCTAGGAATAGACTCAGTAGAGAGATGTGTTAATGTGTAACCATTTGGTAATGTCTAATGAAAGAATGTTCGCCAGGAAATCTGTAGTCACAGATATCAGGAACTAATTTATGTAAAAAAATGTTTTTGAAACACAAAATTGAAGGTTAATTGTATTATAGAATGAAATCAATGGATCTTCTTTTGTATTTTCATGTGTCAAAGTAAAAAAACTATGTGCGCAAAGTGTATTTCTTAAAATTAGATCTAGGTCTAAATCTTTTCGATCTTTTCTCATGTCAACATTGTTAACCATGGCCTAGATCCATAAAATACTAAAGCTGTAATAGAGTCGGACAACTTTTTTTTTTTTTTTGAGGGTCTTAAGTTTGTTTTAGGGCTACAATACATACACTGCGGTCTAATTTGGTACCTAAGAAACATTCCTGCCAAGTTTTATCAAGATTGGTCAAGCGGTTTTGATTTCTATAAGTCACATACATACATACATACATACGCCTTACTTTCTACTTTATAGTATATATATATATACATAGAGAGAGAGAGAGAGAGAAATAGATAGATAGATAGATAGATAGATAGATAGATAGATAGATAGATAGATAGATAGATAAATAGATAGATAGATATGATGGGTTGAGGTGAGTTCCATATTCGAAAGTCGCCCAGGGCCCCCACATTGAATGTCCTATATTCTTTTTTACATTAAATATTGAATATTACTCCACTGCCATGTAATGTTGCTATTCGCGTGGAGACAAAATTACAGACAGCATTGATGTAGATCAGGGGTTCTCAACCTGTGGGTTGCGACCCCTTTGGGGGTCGAATGACCATTTGCCATGGGTCGCCCAAGACCATTGGAAAATTGGGAGAGGGAAGTTTTTTTTCCCTTTTTGTTTCTAATGTGTTGCATTGTAACAAGCATATTTGTACCATAGTGGATATAGATTTACGTAACTAGCGGTGTATGTAAGGGACATCACTCAGATTACATTATTATTAAACAAATCATGAAACGATCGTCAAACTTGAATGAAAAAAAAAAATAAATAAAAAGTGTCGGTGACAAATATAAACGCGGACATACTGCCAGAGGATACCGAGGGCACTTTTAGTCAATGTATCATCCTTGTTGGAAAGTAGACATTTTGTTTTCATCAGTTCTTCTTTGTTTTTTGTATTTTGTTGTTGTTGTTTTTTTGTTTATACAATGTTATTCAAAAATAGATGTTAGCCTACAGACTACATCTCCGTTGTTGCAGAATAAATTTTTCAACAAATGAATTGACTGTCCATCAATGCGTGGAAACCACATTGCAGGGTCGTTATATCTTTGGTGAAGATCTAATCACGTCACGTGTTATAGTCAATATACGAAAGAATCATTATGGAACAACTCACGGACTTCGAACAAAAGAAAGATAATAAAAGAAAAGAGAATGACGATCATTTGGCGGTAAAGTTTTACTTCAATAGTTTAAGCAGGAATTCAGAGACCACTATGGCAGCATTTCTACTGAAGTTCTCTCTGACGTGTGTATTGAGGCTGAACAAACTTCCGAGCTTTGCCGATAACGAAATTCGGTAGTTTAGTTTTGAATCCTGATGAAGGTCAGACTTTACTCAGATGGCAAGTACCATAATTAAAACATATCAGCCTCAGAATCGCCAGAGCTCTGAAACCTCACGCCATTACCAAGGAGATCTTGTCAGCGGCCAAAGATATTGCTCGTTATGATTGGAGCCTAATTTATTAATAAATTTAATGCAATTTCCATACCTAATGACACTATTCACAGAAGATAAGTTCTGATATTAAGAAAATGATGTCTACTTCTTTTACAATATTTAGCATCCAGCTTGATGAATCCATTGGCGTTGTAAATTGTTCAAAATTACTAGTGACGGTATACTTACGATATATACATAATGGCGATTTTAAAGATAAGTTTCTATGCAAACCTCCATAAACGACATCTACAGCGCGTGATGTAACTGACAATGTTGGTTAAATTTGAAAAAGTAAAAGACTTCTTGGAAAAAATATTTGCGTGTCAGCACAGATAGTGCTCTAAGTATGATAGGATGTCGGTCTGGATGTCAATGTTTGCTACAGAAGGAGTCACACAGATGGTGCTCTAAGTATGATAGGATGTCGGTCTGGATGTCAATGTTTGCTACAGAATGAGTCACACAGATGGTGCTCTAAGTATGATAGGATGCCGGCCTGGATGTCAATGTTTGCTACAGAAGGAGTCACACAGATGGTGCTCTAAGTATGATAGGATGTCGGTCTGGATGTCAATGTTTGCTACAGAATGAGTCACACAGATGGTGCTCTAAGTATGATAGGATGTCGGTCTGGATGTCAATTTTTGCTACAGATAAGGCCCCATAAGAATCTATTGTAACTCATTAATGATTCATCGACAATTATTAGCAACGTCAATAGCAATGCATCCAAATATTTCTCTTCAATGTCACTTACACAATTTTTGATCAAGTGTTTGCAGTCATTCTGTTCTATTTGACAATTTTTCAAGACTTTTTCTTCCATTTCCAAAATTGTATCTTTATGAAACATGTTTTTTCTGCCTGTCAGTGATCAAGTCTAAATACAGAAATAAACTTAATGTGAATTTCTAATCTAGCGAAATAAAAACAAGCTCAATCTTCGCACTAACTTTGACGCGTTTGAATATACTGTCTCAACAGTTTCCATGATTTAATACTTTTAAATTATAAAATATGTATGTAGTGTTAATATTATAAACACGCAATGAAAAATAAATAAATGAAAATCATAAAATCTGCTTTTTTAAAATAGAAACAGAAATATATTTTACACTAAACAAATAGGATACGTGTGTAACAATTCAATGAACATCATGGCTTTGAGAGAGATCTCTACATTTGGATCACCCCCCACCCCTCTCCATCACATTCACCTAGACGTAGGACAACAAAATTTTATGTTTGGGGGGTCGCCCCCTGGTGAAAAATTGTATTAGGGGGTCGCGGAGCTAAAAAGGTTGAGAACCGCTGATGTAGATGATGTTACAGATGCATTTGCTGCACAGAAAGCACGACGTGAAGCGATAGGAGTTGAGATTTGTCACTTTGTGCATTACCTCGACAATAAACATATGCATTATTTTTTAAAAGAGTTTTCATTATTTTTTTAAAATTTTACTTACATCCTGTACCAATTGGAATTTAGACATATATTTATTAAGTTTATTATCTTATATCATGATGTCGAATGTCAAAATGCAGGGGCCACTAAAATGGTCAAGCCATCCGGGCCCCTAGCTTCTGGCATCAAGTTAAATTTATAAGTTTTTAGTCCGAGGCACTAATGTTTGGTCATCTAAGACAAATGTGTAGTACGAGTGGTTTTGTCAGCAGACGACATGTAGGTTTATTTCATTCTATATTAATTGGACTACTCTTTGAAAGCAAGAGTTTTCAAATATTGGATATTTGTTAAATGAGAAGCGATGGTACAGTATAGATTCGTTCCTCGCATATTTTATTTTAATGATTTATAATGATACTGTATTCTAAGTGCAATTTTAAAGTAGAATAAATCGAACAAAAATTCAAATCATTTGTAAAAATATCTTTTTGAAAAGAAATTAAGATAGCACGATATTGCAGTAGATTAAAATGACCAAAAGATACAGCTTGTGTTAGTATCAACTTGCTGCAACTTTGTGATTCATCTTATTGTCCAAGAAAGATAACTACATGTCAGCATGGCACCTATCTTCGATAACGTTTTATCCCCCTTTATAGTGTTAATTTTTGTTTTAAAACTGCTCAGAATAATGTAAATAAATGGTGTAAATAACGTTTATAGAGACTATGTACCATAACGAAAGAAAAGCTGTTTTAAAGTGTGTGAAGAGATAGCTCCAAGGTACATTCAAGGTAGCATGAAGTGATTAGTGTGATAAAACCTTTACACATCGTTGAAGTCTCAAACTAGGCACAACGCTGCAAAAGTGTTCTTCTACTTTAAGTGTTCATGTTTTATTATAAATCGATTTATTGTTTTATTTGAAATAGATGCCAGTTAACACCAACAACAACGGATATTAAACATCATAAGATTACAATAGTCAGTCAAAATTAATGCAAAACTTTTATTTTATTTCCCTGAAATGTCGTCATTAATAAAATATTAAAAGAACATGGTCGTTCGTAAAAAAAATAAAAATCTGTGACATTTTGCACTCGGAATGGATATTCAAAAATATATATATATGTTTTATTTATAAAATGAAATATTTACATCTCATATGTTTACACATTTTTAGTAAGATTTTATCAACTCCGGCTGTCTGGGTGGAATCTTGTACACGTTATTTTTCTCACTTCCTATTCTCGGATCAAGTTGAAACTTTTGTACAATTGTTCAATGTCGAAGACAAACCCATGAATCAAAAATAAATTAATCTGTTAGTTTATCAGAAGTCATATTTAAAACATTTTGCTTTGTAGAAAAGCAGCCATCTAGCCTCCCAGGACAAGATAAACATTTTTTTTGAAAGAATAAGCTTTAATTTATTTAAGAGAAAATAAAATTTTAACACCAAATAAAATAATACAAAACCCATTTTAACGCTTAAGATGTTTAAACAATTTAACCCTAGTGCTCCACTCATGACTTCTGATGTTTCTCATATAGTATCTACTGATGTATCTAATGTTGTGTCTACAGATGTGTCTACTCTATTATACACTCCGGGCAGTCTAAATCACAATCGACGCAGCATTCATCGATCTCGCAACAGCATTCACACTGGGACTCTTCATCTTGATAGTAGCCAACATTGTCTGTATAATCTCTGTAAAACAATAAATACACTTATCAAATCTGTAGTAAGCCAACATTGTCTGTAGGATTTCTGTTAGACTGTAAATACACATAGTAATAAAGTCTTATTATATTTCAATATATCAGGGGAAAGAATGGTCAATTTATAGGAAAGTCAATTGTCAAGAGGAAGATTAGTCTACCCCATCCCCCTATCTCACTCGAACCTACCCATGTTGATTTTTAATTTGAACACTGCTCGGTGCAGAGAAAAAAATCCCAAAGCCCAACAGTGTTTATTAAGATCTACATTTAGCATCTTTGACAAGGCAAGTAGGTCTGGCTACATTTAAGAATCTGTTACACAAAATTAACAAACAAACAAACAAACAAAGGACTGAAAGACTGCGTTGTAAATACAAAAAACTTCATCTGTTTTAAATCCTAGATGAATTAAGACTTAAGTGCTCTGTTCCTTTCTAGTGACCCAAAGACTGACAACTGATAAGTGGAAAAGCATCCATTAAGTCACAATGTCACCGTGAGGCGAATGTTTAGTCCAGTGCTTTGGGTCGTCAAGTCAAAATGGTTAATGGGAGACAGACCTTGATTTAAAAACACATTAAATAGTACAGAGTTACAACCCATCAGGTAGCGAAACCCTATCAAAACTGCTGTACAAAATGTTTAACTGTATATCGACTGCTATAAACGAATTAAACTCTGTTGAGAATCCCTGAGAAAGCTGACGTATGTGGTCTTAAAGTGAAGAGATTCTAAATCCTCCACTGGTGACTGTGGGGGAGAGACAGGTTGTTGTTTCTACTTACTCGTGTGGTTGTGTTTGTGGTTGCTGTGTTTGCACATCGTTGTAAACATCGTAGGCTTGACTAACATTGTACAATAGATGCGGGTCGTAGGCGATCGCTGGATAATATTCGAACCCTGACTGACTGTATGCACTATTATCTGAATAGCGTGACCTCTCCTGCTCTTGGCCTTGTTCAGTTTCAGAGTAAGAACCATCAAATCTTGTAGTGCTCATATTGACACTGAAAACAATATAATATTGTGCAGAAAATAAATGCATACCAACTTTTTATATGTACGTACACCAATTTTGAAACAAGATTTATAATTCCATGCTAACAATAGCCGTGTTATAAACAATTTTTTACATTACATATATATATATATATATATATATATATAGATAGATAGATAGATAGATAGATAGATAGATAGATAGATAGATAGATAGATAGATAAATATAGATATAGATATTAGATATAGATAAAGATAGATAGTTAATGACAGATATATAGATATAGATATATATTTACAATAAAAAATATTTTAAAAAGATTAAGACAAAGAAACATGCTTTAGCAATTTAGGGTTAGGATTAAGTTATTGATTGGGTCAAGAAAAATAGTCCTCGAAAACAAACAAAAAACGGCACCTTAACTCAACAACTGGAAGACTTACATTCCGTCGATGACATCTGCCTCTGCGCAGCAAAACGGGCAGGTCAAATTAATCAAACTCTCAGAAGAAGGAAGCAAAAAAAAAAAAAAAAAAGGCGGGACTACTGATTAACAAAAGAAAGCCGAAGTTATGTGGATCAATAATGACTTAGACAGCCCTATTGTACTTCAGGGGAGAACATCCTAGTTACTGACCATTTTATCTATTATGGAAGTAGGGTTAGCTAAGATGGCGGAACTAGTGACGTTATACAAAATCGCATTAATAAATCTTAACTTTGACTTGACCACTCTACAAACTATGTAGCGTTCCGAAGCACTGTTTTAATAGAATAAGATTGTGTCTCTCCTTCTCCTTCTATATGCTTACGAGCAAATCAAAGAGCTCCAGATCTTCGCCAACAGTTTCACACACCGTATCCTGGGAATTTCGCGGCCCGAAAAAAATATCTACTGTTAACTGAGAGAACCTTGCAAAAACCTATTGTCCATAACACCAATTTTTAAAAAAATGGCGCTGGATAGGACACACCAAGCGAAAACATGCACTGAATTGGGATCTAAAGGGAATGATTTAATTGGTCAAACCCAAACAAACATGGACATCAGTGAAGCTGAAGATACTGGAATGACATGGGAGCAGTCGAAGAAAGCTGCTAAAAACCGAGTTCGGTGGAGAGGTGATTGAAGCCCTGTGCTCCTCAGTGATACGCAGAAATAGGTCAAATATTGAAATCCTATTAAATAGAAACTTCCAAACTTTAAACAAAATGTTAAACGTGTGTCTTTAAATGCATCAGCTACACAAAGTATTTCTGAAATTGTTTTCTTTTGTTTATAAATTTTACATATGTATGTATTAGAGATTTTCATACATGGTGGAAAACCTAAAAATAGCAAGCTTTTCGCTGTATCCGGTGTACAAATAAAGGAAGTGTAGATATGCTGTTTTTTTTATGTTTCATAACATCGCTCTCAACATTTTAGCTCAGCAGAATCACATTTTTTAAGCTCTTCTGCTTGTAACTTTGATGTAGTTGGCAAGTTTGAAGTTCAATTTAGCGTCCTTGACATTGCTTAGTTTATCGAGAAAATGTCGAACAAAACGAGACAGACAGACAAACAATGTGAGTTGTTTTAAGCGTTGTAAATAGGTTTGTCAACTATTAATGAAACACTAAAAATATATAAAGTCAATATGCTTTCAATTTTCGTTACAATGTAAATCCACCTAGTTTTAAAATATAGAGACCACTATGTTTATATGGAGTCTTTTTTTAAAAACTGTAATTAAACAAAAACTAATGATGAAGGAAGAGGTTGGAGCTAAACAGGTGGCCATTAGGTGATGACATTTTAACACACCACTTGTGGCTCTTAGGATGACACATCTTGTTGACTTACTCGTGTGGTTGTGGTTGGTGTGTGTAAACATCACTGTAGTCAGACTCAGTTTTGATGGTGATCGTACGATGAAGGCGGGCCATATCTTGTCACTGGTTCGAACTCTAAATGTGAGTATGCGCTGAAATCTAAATAGTAAGACCTTTCCTGATCATCAGTTGGTTCAGATTCACAGTAAGAGTTCTCAAAGCTTGTAGTGCTCACACTGAAAGAGAAATAAAGAATAACAAACACTAGAAGTAGATTAGAAATACAATTTCCTATTTACTAAAGTCACTTTTCATCATATTACACTAAGAACTAAAAGGTAATACAAGCAGTGGCATAGCATCCATGGCGCGAAGGGGTTCAATGATCCCGGGCACACAACCCTTAGGGGCCCACAGCCTGTGGCGTAACCACTAAGTCCACCATGGGGCGAAAGGTTTCATTGCGCTTGAGACCACGACTCATAAACAGTTGGGTAAAGTGAAAATAAAAGTGTACTTTTGTGAAAATTGATTTAAAAAAGGTCGTTTGATTCTGTTGTTCTACAAACATTGACTTTTAAGACTTGTAGAGTGTCATAACTACATGAAACCTAATGACATTATTACTTACAAAAATAAAAGGTACGATCCTTGAACTGGCATTGAATATCTTTTGATAAATGTACCGATACATTCAGATTACTCATTTTTTGTCACACGCTCAATTAGTCGTATTGTGGGGAGGAGGGGCACCGAGATATTCTTGAGCCCGGGTCCATGGGTGGCTTGCTACGCCACTGAATACAAGTGTATGTTTGATTTCAAGCATGTACTTGTAAAGCGCGTTTCACGTACGGTTTGACAGAAACAAAACGACGAACCTTTATATTGTATGTTAATAATGTGTGTTTCCTATTATTATGATTTATTTTGGAGGAATTAAATGTTTATGGCACAAAGTACATCTACATAATGTCTATACTTAAACATAAGTCCAACATAAACTGGGAGATTGGGTCATCAAAATTTATATCCGAAAATGCCTAGGAAAATCCTTAACAAGACTGACATGCAGGCGGAGTTACACCCACTAGTCACTAGGTGATAAAAGCCTCAGTTTTTTG
Source organism: Biomphalaria pfeifferi (assembly GCA_030265305.1). Taxonomy (NCBI): domain Eukaryota; kingdom Metazoa; phylum Mollusca; class Gastropoda; family Planorbidae; genus Biomphalaria; species Biomphalaria pfeifferi. The sequence continues at coordinate 110,177 of JASAOG010000247.1, forward strand.
TCTCGTAGAGACATAGTTATATTCCCTTGTATATGTATTCCCAGGTTGTGAATGTGAACAGTCTTGCACGTGTTGTGCACCCTAGGAGTGTATATAGGCCACTTTGGGAATCACTGGTCTAAATCCACCTCTTGAGATGAGACATTTAGCTGACTTACTCGTGTGGTTGTGGTTGCCGTGTGTGTACATCATTGTAGCCACACTCATAGTTTTGATGAACATCATACAAAGGATGCGGGTTATACCTTGTCGAAGGACGAAGTTTGAATCCTGACTCTGGGTGTGCATTGTCATCTGATTGGCGAGACCTTTTCTTTTTCTTTCTTCGTGGCGCTCGAGGGTGAGAATCTACATACCTCTCAAGGCTCATACTGAATGGGAAAAAACAACAACACTAGAGCAGCGGTTCTCAACCTTTTGAGATTCAAGGACCACTTAAAAATGTGTGTCTCAGCCACGGACCACTACTAAAAATTTTGCTACTGGCGCACTAGAAATTTATATAGTTTTATAAAAAAAAATATAAAGTTGATATTTAAAATCATTTATTATATATTTTAATAAATGTTTCAACCTTTTCATCCTTTTGTAATGAACAAATATCAGTCTTACTGCTAACAATAGTTCGGATTAGAAACAATGCTACATTTAATTTTAGTGCGAGCCTTGAGCTTGCAAATTTGAGCACAGCTTGTCCAAACGAGGTGTAATGCTTGAAAGACTCAGTCGGAGTTCATCTTCGACTTCAAGCCGTGAACGATATTTTGTTTTAATTGTAACCAGTGCAGAAAATCCACATTCACAAAGATATGATGTTGCAAATGGTAAAATTATTTTGAAAGCTTTCTGAGACAGTTCTGGATACTCATGCGAAGCTTGTGTCCAAAACTTCATCAAGCTCACTCTCGGATGCATCATCTTCAACGTAGTATCACTGGTCAGTTCAATGAATTGGTTTAATTCCGATGGTGGTAAATTTAATGAATCAATGTGTGCAAGAAACGGACTGGAAACCCACGAAAAACTCTCAATGTTCAAATCATCAAAGTAGAAGTTAAATTGATCCAGCAATGATTGAACATGTTCAGAAATCAATTTCACCAACTCGGGCTTGTTGATTTCAGCATTTTCTGTTTTCTCGGTGAATTCATGCAACTGATCAAACATTTCAAAGTTACCCTGAAATAATCTTGTCTTCCACAGAGCAAGTTTTTTCGTAAAAGCAGACACTTTATCACTGAGGCTAATTAAGTTTGTGTGCTTCCTTTGCAGAGATGAATTGAGTTTATTCAGCTGTTCAAAAATGTCGGCCAAGTAAGCCAGAACAGCAACCCATGAATTTTCATTCAAATGAACAACAAGCTGTGAATTTTTACTAACAAGAAACTCTCGCACAGCATCACGTAATTCAAACAGTCTGTTAAACACTTTTCCCCTTGATAACCTGATAACCAGCGAACTTCAGTGTGTATCAGTAACTGCTCATGATCAAAATCCATATTCGAACATAATGAAGCAAAGAGACGAGAATTCAATGGATGAGCCTTGATGAAATTAACAATTTTTTATGGCCTGATCAAAAATAGATTTCAAGTCCGCGTTCATTCTTTTACTCGCAAGACTTTACCGATGAATCATACAGTGCGTAAATGTAAACGCACACGTTCCCACAAGCCTGTTCGTTTTCCAGTCATTGCTGCAGCACCATCCGTGCACACTCCGATACACCAGGACCATTCCATGCCATTGGCTGCCATAAAATTATCAAGGATAGCAAAAAGTTCTGCACTTGTTGTGTGACCTGGACAAGCTTTACAAAACAAAAAATCTTCTTCAACTTCATCCATCCAGAAATAATCCAGATATATCTGACATAAGCCATTAATTGTGCCTGGCCGGAAACATCCGTTGATTCGTCCAATTGAATAGCAAATTGTTTAGAATCTTGCATCCTTGAAATCAACTGTTCTTCAACGTCAGCTGCCGCCAACGCTATACGTCGTTGAATTGTGTCGTTTGAAAGTGGAATTAATTTCAGTTTACTTGCCAAGGCATCACCAAACATCTCTCGACACATATCTATAGCAGCAGGCATTATCAGAGTTTCTGCAATTGTGTGAGGCTTTTTGGCCTGTGCAACTCGGATAGCCACTAAAAATGATGCTCTTAAAGCCTTCTCATTGACTTTAGTTGCTTGGAGTATGCAAGACTTCTGAATACCAAGTGAATGTTTCTTGCGCATAAAATATTCCAATGGTTTCTCCGAGCAGTCAGTATGATTCGTTTTAAGATGTCTTCGGAGTTTCGCAGGTTTCATCGCTTCATTTGCAAGAATTTGTGAACATATTACACACTGTGGTCTGGGTTGATTATTTACTAAGACGCATATAAACCCAAAGCGCAAATACTTTTCATCATACCGTCGTATGGGAGTTCGTCTTTTTCTCTCCGGAACTGCATTTGATTCACACTCAGGTTGTGAAGATGAGTCAGAGAAATCATCATCGTTGTCCTTATGTTCGGTTGCTTTCTTTATTAAAAATTTATCCATGTGTTCAATCAATTTAATTATTTTGATTAGTTTTCAAATAAAAAAGCGTATTTTTGAATGTCAATATAAACGGGAAGACGCCAGGGCCCATTTGATTTCCGGTGTAACTAAAACTTAGAGTAAACATAAAATCGAAACGCACTTTTGCGCTATCGCCATCTAGGATTTAAAATCAATAATTTTAAAACTGACTTCATATATTTTTTTTCATGTCTTTAATTCTATTATTTTTCATATTTTTTATTTTTTAAAAAGCATGCAATTCGGGTTTAGCTCGCGGACCACCAGGCAAATGTCCGCGGACCACTAGTGGGCCGCGGACCACAGGTTGAGAACCGCTGCACTAGAGTATGATTTGAACTCATAACATTAAGTGTTTATTTATTTTGTTTTCCTAACAGGGAGCCGACATCGACTTTTGTCCAGGGTCGAGACCATTCGTCATAGAAGGCCTGAACATCGACCTACATCGACACAGTTCTGTGAAACGTGGTAACGAGCTCCACTGCCCACAGGTTACGACGTCGCAAGTCAGTGTTGAGGCCTGCTGTAACGAGCGGTCTCGACACAGTCCACTCATGTGTCATCTCTTTGCTAAAAAAGGCCGGTTCCATTTTTTTTCTCCAGTACGACTATTACAAGCTCTGAGCTACACAGAAGGAAAGGGAGGGGGGAGGGTAATAGTGGCCGAGTGAGCTGTGAAGCAAACAAAAATGCGATCATGTTATATTGTAGTTGATGATTGAACTTTTGACCTTTGGGCAATTTCCTAATAGGCAGAGGAAAAAAACGGAATATTTTAATGGCTCCAAACCAACACTAACAGATAATCTCAAGGAACACTCTTTGTAATGCTACGGTTTCTAATTTACATAGGTTATCTACCTGATTGCATCAGTTCAGGAACATATTGCAGACGATTGCATAATATATAAAACAGAAAAAACAACAAAAGATACTAAATTTTGCATGAGAACTAGTAATTTTAGTCTTACGAGTGCCCCCCCCCCCCCCCAAAGGAGAGTAGACAAATTCATATTAGTACTACTTCTAAGTGCCATCAGAGTATAGCACGGGTTGCCTGAATCAGCTTAGAAAACTAATGACTTGGTAGAGTTTAAGTCTCTAGTTGACAAACACGACCTGATTAACACATGGGTATAGGATGTAATTATCTTTTTTTTAAGGAACGTCAGTAAATTATAAGATAAGATAAAGAGAATAATAATGACGTAAAGACCTAACCATCAGCTACAATTAAGTTGCACAAACTCGGTGAGTTGGAAGGGGAGACTATCTCTACATAAAAATGTATTTGTTGTTTGAAGAAGAGTTACAATGAAAATTAGACAAAAAAATAATTAAAATGTTCAAGCTACAATAAAAATTATACAACATGGAACAAAAAAACAACACAGTTTACTTATTTGTATGTATTATTAATATTGTAGCTCCAACTGTAAAGAAAGCGTTACAGAGGAATATTCAATGCCGATCAATATTTGATCCTGAGACACCCGTTAATACTTTACACTACTAATGTTGAAAATATTTCGAAAACCCTTATTTCTATAACCAAACAAAATTAACTTTAATTTTACTATTAAATAAACTCATCTTACTCTCCCAGTTAAGAAATATATAAAACACAAGTAAACTTTTAGGAAGTCAAATGACTTTAGAAATGTATCTCACTTGAAAACTTCTGGTCTGTCGTATGAACTTCTCAAGTGATCCTAGTCCTGCCCACTTCCGTTTCACCTTATTGATCTACTCACATCTTTCAGTCCAAAGTTTCTTCAGGCATAAACTCACAATAATAAGAATAATAATAATCTTTATTGCCCATAAGGAAATTTGTCTTACAATTTGTGCATTACACGAAACAAAACAATATAACTATTGTGGTTCATAATGTACATTCACACGAGACTCTTTCAAAACACAGTTCAACTTGTAATAGATTAATGGTTGAGTTTGAATAGCAGCTGCCTGGTACCATATAGAGTTTGTATAGTATTGTAGGATTAAATTTATTTCAATAAACTTTGAAGTGACTATTTTTGTTAATGGTGTATGAATTTAAGGCATACAAGGTTAAGCTTCATGTTCTATGTCAAGATTCTTGAACCCCATCTTGCTGTCCATGTTGATTGACCATCATCCAATGAAAAAGTGACCTACACAACCAGTGAAAGATAAACAAGCAAAATATTCAAATATTTATAAAAGGCTTATCTAAGGGGAAGATCTTCACACTCACAACTATATCTCTCAATAATGTAGAAGTTATTTCCATTTTTTTCGGAATCAAACAAAAGGATTAATTAGCAATAATTAATAATAATTAATTGACAATTGTTTTTTTATTAAATTAATTCATGTTTTGTTGGGTACAATAAATAATTGTTTAAACCAGTGTTTCCAAAACGTTTTCTTTAACGAAACACTTCATAACGTTGGAGAATTTAGCTGAACACTTTGTACCTTTGGAGAATTTAGCTGAACACTTTGTACCTTTGGAGAATTTAGCCGAACACTTTGCACCATTGGAGAATTTAGCCGAACACTTCGAAATTTTTAGGCTGGATTATTTCCTATTTGTTTAAAAAAAACAGTTATAATTAAAACTTTTTCTAAATTTAACATTTTTTTTACATTATTATTTATTTTTAACATTAATTTATTATTTATTATAAGAAAATCTTGCCGCGCTTAATTAGGCTGTCAGGAAACTGAATTACAATAAAGAGAGCTTGTTAAAAATATTCTGGTACCCTTCAGACAAACTCTACCAGAGAGCATTTAATGATAGATCTTCGTATCTAGGTCAGGTCAAAGCTTATAGTGTTGTTGCTATAAGAAGAACTAATAAAATCAAATTGTTTTTTATTTTCTGCATTTACTTTATAATTAATTCACGTGCAGGTCTACAAGTTAGTTATTCCAGTAGTTCGTGGAACAGCTAGCCAGGCCTCGCGAAACACTAGGGTTCTGTGGGACACGGTTTGGGAAACACTAGTTTAAAGTTTCAGCTTGATCCTAGAATGGATTTGGAAAGTACAATTTTCTTAGGGGACAAAACCAAACATATTTAGCCATAACTGGAAATACTAAAGATTAAAATTTCCCTTCTTTAGGCTGTTGCTTGAATAGCTTGTATTTCTTCTTCTATCTCTAAGTTCGAGGATTCAGAAGACACGAAGGAATGCAGCAAAAAAAAAAAAAAAATACACACACACAAAATAGAATGAAAACCAGATATTTCCACATTTTAGGTCAATGGCTGCCGAATGGAGGTCACGAAAAAAAAAGTCTTCCTATCACATGACGTCTGGTTACATTATCCAAATTTCAGTATAAATTTAATGACATACATAAATGATGCTCCTGGAAAAAAAAATCGATAGCTACCTAAGATTCATTGTTTTATTGTTTTGTTTTACATAATTCGGATGTTCCTTCAGAGTTGAAGATAGTTTACTTCCTAGTCCAAACCTCCCGCAGGACGACAAAGGATGGGAGCGGGGAGGGTTTGAACCCTCGACCGACGATAAATCCGAACGACAGTCCAGCGCGCAAACCGCACGACCAGGCAGCCATCCATTACACAACTTGACTTGACAGTACACAACTTGACTTGACAGTAGACCAAGAGATTGCAATAGTATCTCAGTAACTGAAAATCATGTGATATTAGTGAAAAACATTTTCTTATGAAGATATTTATAAAAAAAATACAAATGAGTCATGATGAGTGATAGAGCTGTTGTCATTTCAATGAAATATTTGAATTTAAATTTCAAAATTATACTTCCTAGATCAAGGTAGTTATTCCGAAAAGTACGTTTTGTATTGTAAAATAAAATGCAGATCTCTAGTTCACACTTTAATGTAAACTTGTACATTTAAACAGTGAATATAATGTGTCCTAAATAAATGTTTTGAAACACTGAGCTCTAGGGAAAATAGAAAGAAATTTGGTTTCAGAAATAAAGAATTAGTTTTCTCATTATCAAAAGTAGAAAGAATGTTTTAAAAGAAAATAGTATGTAATTAATCGCAGAGAGATAAATGGTTAGCTTGTCTTTAGTTCTCCAAATCTAAAATGTGAAATTACGAATTAAATTTTGAATTATATCATAGTTCAAATTATGAATAATGAAATTACGAATTAAATTATGAAGTAAATGTGTTTTTTTTTACTGACATCAATTTGACTGCCACTTTGAGACGTACCTGGTGAGAACAGTGTTGTATAGACTAATGGCAATGTTAAATACTGCCATTTCTTCATAGGGATTGTGAAATTATTACCACATTTTTACAAACCTTTTATCAACCCATTCTGTCTGTTTGTCTTAGTCATAGGTTTGAACAAGTTATTTCTCACACACCCAATTTCGGATCAAGTTAAATTAAATTATGCTCTATTACTTCTTGTACCTGACAACACAAGAATCAATATAAAAAGCTTAGTTAATTAACTATTTTGTTTGATATCAAGGTGAAGAATTCGTACTGAACAGAATTAGTCCAGTTGAGGAGGCTTGAGTTGACTACCAGTTTAGACGTATCGGGTGACTGATCAACTGGAACATTATGTGTAGTAGAAAGATACATTGACCAACCAGTTTATAAACTCTAGAATAACAGTATCATTTAAGCCCCTCAATATGGAAAATTAGAATCTAAATACTAGCATAATATTCTAACAAACTAAATTAATATTTGTTGGTTTATTACCAAATTAAAGAAACTTTCTAACAATATATTTTTAAAAAATTATATCAGAACAGAGTGCATGAACAGTAAATTAGAATTAGAGAATTGACTCGAAAGCTCAGAGGACAGCTACAGAGTGAAGACAAGGAATATCTATACTCATTAATTATTTATATTTTTCGTTAGACTAGGGTGGCCAACCTTTTTCTGTCTGTGAGCAGGTCAGGCAGGCGCGAGTGGGTGACCTTTTCTCTTCTGCTCAACATTAAATTTTATCAACAGTAGGCAGATGTTAGCGCTACTGGGTGTGCTCAATCTGTGCAGCTCGGTATGGTGACCAAGGGGCTAGAGTCGCCTAAGTAACCAGACATACTAACTATACTAACCTAAACTAAATGAAAACAAGATAACAAACTTTAGTTTAGGATAAATAAACAAAACGGAACTTTATTAACATACAAAAATATAAATCAATAATAAAATATATACACTACAATGAAAACAACTAATACTAACTAAAACTCTCTGAATCCACGCCACTAAAAACTAACCAAACCAACTATCTAACACAAACTGATCAAAACAACTATCTAACTAAAGAGAACTAAATCAATTCAAGACAACTACTATACTAGACCTAGATCTACACAAACACACAACAATAAACTAGTCTATATCTACAATATTCTACTACTTATACTATAACTAACCCATAACTACAACTAAAACAAGAATACCTTAGTTAGTACCTTACTATTAGTAGATCTATTCACTAAGAACAGAAACACTGAAACAGACTATAAATATATAACTAACTTCCTAAGCCACTAAGGCAACACTTCACTACAGAAACAAAATAAATCTACATCTACAGCAGAGTAATAGCAGCATGTATTTCAGCAGAGCAATTTCAGCAGCTATAATCCATAGCAGTTTAAAACAGCAGTGTAATTGCAGCAGCTAAAAGCAATTTAAAACAGCAGTAACAATAGCCTGCAATACATAAAATCATATATTCTATTAGATCTAGAAAACTCAAAGCAGGACTGATGGACGCCGCCATCTTTAAATCACATGCTCCAAACATAAACTGCCAACTAGAAAATAAAACTAAATTAAAAATATATCTAGCATATTGACACACAGTGTGCCATAGATCTAGTAAAAGAAAATATAAAATAGTTACAAACTTACAGGCTGTCCCAGGTACAGAATAATAAAATAATTAGACGACAGACCACAAAGATCTTCAGCTGTCACACAGACAGATATGGTACTGACCACTGGTCAATGGTACACTCAACTGTTTTAAGACAGCATGTAGTACATCACTTTTATACTATCCCGCACTAACCTATATAAATATGCGGAAGTACAATTATAAAATCTGACACTAACCTATAAAAATAAAATATATAAAAATAGATCTAACCTATACAACAAAAATACATATAAAACTAGCTCAGGGAGCGCAAGCTCACATGTCGAAGGCCGCATTAAATTTGTGGATGGGAAGGGGCTGCATATATACGATGTACTAGTATGCACTTTAAACTTTAAAAAAAATACAATTTCTAGCTTTGTATAATGTCGTTTAATTCACATTTATATTACATTTATTATCTACATTATATTTTTATTTAACATTATATTTTTTACACTTTTAATTGAGAAATTAGCTATTTCTTAATTCATTTTACTAAAGATTTATACATTTTGTTGTCTGTTACGTTAAAACATTTCACCACAAATGTACACTTGTACTTAATCTGAAGTATCTGAAGTTTTAACTTTTACATTCCTGCATAGTGTTCCGAAATGTGGAACTAGATTACTTTCAAATTACAATCAGTTTGTATTTACACGTTTTTGTTTCCAAACAAGACATTCACAGGTGTATGTGGACCCAAATAATGTGAAAGTTTAGCAGCAATGTTTGTTCACAGGTGTATGTGGACCCAAATAATGTGAAAGTTTAGCAGCAATGTTTGTTCACAGGTGTATGTGGACCCAAATAATGTGAAAGTTTAGCAACAATGTTTGTTCACAGGTGTATGTGGACCCAAATAATGTGAAAGTTTAGCAGCAATGTTTGTTCACAGGTGTATGTGGACCCAAATAATGTGAAAGTTTAGCAGCAATGTTTGTTCACAGGTGTATGTGGACCCAAATAATGTGAAAGTTTAGCAGCAATGTTATTAAGTGTGGAAACGCAGCATCCGGCAAAGATCCATAAAATCCCACGGAAGAACTGACTTTTCTTTCAGGTCATAATTTGCTTGGAGGTATGTCCTCTGGAGTTGAATCAGCTTCTGCACATGTATAAACAATGATTCTTGAACCTCTTCATCATAAGAACCATTAATTTATGAAGATATTAAAAATTATTTTTAAAAAATATTTATATTTAATATATGCATTTTTATTTATATAATCTGTGTGCAAACCTTATATTTGTAGGTGTCCGCGGGCCACACTTAAAACTTGCCCACCTCTACGTTAGAGAGATCTCATTTTAATGTACAATTCTTGACAACATTTATCCTCCCTTTGCTCTTGTTAAATTGTGTAAAATTATAAATAAAAAGAGACGACGTCAATGTCATGTAAATAGTGGAGAGTGTGGAACTGAATAGTTCATAGCTAGACATTCACATCTATTAGACGTAGAATAATAATTGTGCATTACATTGGAATGGACCGGCCTCTCTCTTGATATCCTGCTAAGAAGACAGCTGGTGACCGGGAAAAGTGGAGGGACTAGGTTTATGCAAACACAGCTCCCCGACGACGAAAGTTAAGGGACAGATGAGATGAATTCATTTTATTAATTATATAACGAAATATACATATATACAAAGAAATACAAGACACGTATAGTTTCGGTATTAATTGATGACATTTTAGAATATTATGCAACTATTGAAGAAGCTCAAACTAGCTTACAATTACTCACTATTAGAAAATCTCAAACTAAACAAAACCATTATTACATAATTGAAAAAAAAAAAAAAAAAAAAAAAAAAAAAAAAAATCATTATTCTCTTAGTACTCAATTTTATTATTTTATTTTATTCAAACATAAGTCGGTTAAAACAATCAACAATAGATCAACTTTTATATTTCATTAGATACTCAACATTATCTGCATTGCACAATATTGCCAATTTCTTTAATAATTATTAAATTATAGTTACATTAACATTTATCTACAACATTTTATTTTTCTCAATAATAAATACAAAAGTAGAATACATTGCAAATAATTAGAATCTAGTATTTACATAATTATAAATGTTACATTGCACTTCTTAGAATTAATTATAAAGTTAAACAGTGGTAATAAGAATTTATTACATTTTTCTAACGCCCATCGTAGCGTTAGTTTATGGATAAATATTTTAATGAGGAAGGTTACGCCCGAAGAAGAGGAAGAGTGTAATGGAAATAATGACAATGAACTAAGACATTACGCGATAACAGAGACCTCCGTAAGGGCAAAATTACGTAAATATGGTCCCGAATATTTACAATATGGTTTAATACCGTACAAAGGTAACAGTGATCAACCACAATGTGTCATTTGTTTGAATGTGTTATTGAACAAAATTATGACACCTGCTAAACCAGGCATGTCAAACTCAAAGTTTGCGGGCCCGCGACCACTTTGCATGCGGCCCGCTTGACAACCTCAAGAATTACCAAAATAATTTTAAATTTTTAAGCAATTAACAGTCACCTCTAATTTTCAGGTAAAAAACAACTAAAACGTAAAACTCAAATTCGTAGAACCTACAGGCAATAGAGCATGGACGTCATTAATGATAAGATATTTGGAAACAAATAATTTTTCGAACATGTCTGTTACATTGAATTTGGTGTGTGGTCATTTCGTTGTTTTTTGTTTTATTAACTTAAAATTCGACCTAGATCTATATTTCAAGTTATCTTTAAAGTTTATTGCTGATTTTTTTATTTTTTATTTATTATTAATTTTTGATAATCACATCATAAATAAATCAGTGGTTAATATTGTCATTCTATTTTATTTCAGTAACTACTTTATATTCAGTTTATTCAGTACTTTCTGCGGCCACATGACAATTTACACTAGTTTAGTGACAATTTAATTTCCCAGAATAATAATTGTAAATAATGACGAAGAATCAGTAACTACAGCAGCAATTTCTACTAAAAGAAAAATTAAGGACGAAAATAGATCGTTTCAAGAAAGATTAACAGATTTATCAGTTGGCTATAAGGGCCTGTAACAGGAATTTTGAAATACACGAGGAACTACTTGAGCCCTGTTCTATATTTAACACCAGAACAAGCGAGGATGTTTTTGAGAAATTACAGGACGTGATATTGCAGTACAATTTACCTTAGCTAAAGCTAGCTAGTCTAGCATCAGATGGCGCACGGTGCGCACCAACCATGATTGGGGTTAGAAATGTTGTTGCTGCAAAGCTGCTTGCAAAAATAAGTGAGGCTGTTGCTCATATACATTTGATCATTTTCAGTGCATCATTCCCCAAGAAGCATTATGTGCAAAGTTATAACAGTTCCAACATGTACTAAGACCAGTTCCAGTCGTTATTGATTTTATTCGTGCCCGTAGCTTCAATCCTCGCCAAATTTCAATGTTTCTGGATGACATTGGACACGGACTTGATTGTTTTTCCACTATAAAAGCTTCAAAACACCTCACCTTTCGAAGATTATCTGATCGAAGTTTGTCATCAGTGATGAAAGTGTCAGTGACAAACAAACTTCAACCAGACATTAATAAACGTGTATCCCAGAAAAGATGTCAAGCATTAGGACAACAAAAATAATGCGTAACCATAGTATTTTTTTTATTAATACAGTAGCACTACAAATTTATCTAACAAAGGGACAGGTATTTCACTAATTCCTGGGTATTCTATTGTATTGTTTCTAATATACATACAATTAGTAGGTTTGTTTTTCAACTTATTTTTTGGCTGCGGCCCTTCAGGTCACAGTAAGTTTTATGCGGCCCATGCACCTTAATGAGTTTGACATGCCTGTGCTAAACTAAAGCATCAACTTGAAACAAATCATAACAAATTCAAAGGCTGTCCCACTGATTTCTTCCCTTGTGCAGTAGGCGTGTAAGCAGATCAGCAGCACAATTAGATTTCTAGCACTTTTTCAAAATTTGTTGTTAATTAAACTTTTAAAAGCAAAGAGTTTTAATCATCGTCTGAACACACGCGAAAACAAGAAATGCAGATCTCACATATGTCCAGGCACGCCAAAAAGTTTTCACAGCAATCCTCACAGTCGCATTCCGAAGAGCTATCAAGACAATCTTCAGCACGGTCCTTGCATGTGTGATCATGAGACTTGTCAACACTGTTAGAGAGATGTCTGTAAGACAGTAAACACTTTTATTAACATATCTTTATTTCATAGTTACATATATGTATATTCCGACCACAGCTAATGCCCAGGCATTCAATTCATTTCCATGAGATGATCCATAGTCAATGAGATGAATGTCTGGGCATTAGATGTGGTTATAACAATGCCGCCCTCACATCAGTTCCCACCTCTTCACACAGCTGATGTTTCCAAAGAAACGGCAATGCCGATACAGTTTGGGGTCAGCGGCGTCGCCTTACGGACGCCAGCTCCTGATTATTCCTCAGGGTTGACTCCCTAAGCTTTTCCCATGATTGGGTATAGCTGCAAGGCAACAGAGGTTTGAATTGAGAGTTTTCCTTCTAGGTGGGCGGACAGCCATGGCTAACGAGCCCCTCCTGCCCGAAGCTTACTGGTACGCCTTTACCCCTTCTCCTATTAGTGAGAACAGTTCCGCCGGTTTCAATATCTGAGCCACACGTGAAGGCCAGGAGTTGAACTGGTTGTCAGAGGCTTTTTGAGACGCATGCCATTAGGAAGCATTTTATAGGTAGTGGAGTGCTTACATCCATTACCACTTCCGGCAATGACAACTTTGCGGAACAATATATTCATATACATGCAAACTGCGAAATCCGGCATTGTATAGAATGCCTATGCGGACGAGCCCGTTAGCGCAGAGGTTCAGAAATATTTTTACTCGGGGACCCCTTTATACAATCAGAACATGCCCACGGACCCCTAAGTGTACGTAAATGCATAGTAGATAAGTTACAAATGTTAAAAAAAAAAGTTTGAAAACCACAGCGCGATGTGGTAATTCATATAGCCTATGTAGAGAAGATATACCTCTCTGTGGTTGTCGCAGATTTGCGGGTTTCCTTTGCGCTATGGCATCTTTAGAGACTTCTGTCATAGTCTTTTAATCCTTTTGTTCGTAAAGAATGTTTAAATTTCGAACCGCAAACTTAAAATTGATTATATTCACAGAAAAAACATAGCCTTAGGTGCGTAAAACCGGCCCAGATGAGCCTCTATACATTTGATCAATGTATGTATACTAAGTAAACTTGAAAGCAAGATGAGGGGGTTAGGGATCAACATGAAAAGATGTTATAAAACAAATAATAGGACGAATTTTAAAAAGCTCCATGGGTGAAATAAGTTCGACTTCTATTGCCTTACTTGAATAATAGTAACAAACAAGTTTCTTGCCTATATAAATTGAAGTCTCATAGTTATCTAGGCCTGTCCTTGAAAATTTTCCATGAGAGTGGGCGCAGCTAAGCCGGTGGCTTGATGGTATTTCTCAATCTGGGGGGGGGGGGGGGGGGGGGGGGAGCGTAGTCTTGACCCGGGGGGGGGGGCGTTGTGACAATAAGGGCGGGAGGGGGGGGGGGGCAGTCAGCTTTTTTTTTTTTATAAGGGTCACAAACATTATTTTCGTAATAGTTCGGCCTAAGTGGTGGCTGAGTGGTAAAGCGGTGGCTGAGTGGTAAAGTGTTTGTTCCCGGGTTCAAATCCTGGTGAAGACTGGGGTTTTTTAAATTTCGGGATTATTAGTGCGCCTTGACTCCACCCAAATCTAATGAGCTAATCTTTAGAAATGTGACTTTTTCGGTAATCAATATCCTCGTAACAGTCAGTATATTAAGAGTCATCAGTATGTTGTTTTTTTTTAGGAATCTATTGTATTTCATAACATTTTCTTCCCCCCTTCCCCCCCCCCCCGGACCCAGTGTGGGTACATACATCTCTCTCCAGACCTCAGTTGGCTCAAGGGGAAGTGGCTGGAAATGGATTCATCTGATGGGGTAGGAAAGGTGCTAGCAATTTGAGACACTGCCATAAGGTGGTGCAATCTGAATCCACCCCTGGTGACTGTGAGGATGAGGTAGCATTTCATTGACTTACTCGTGTGATTGTTGTTGTGGTTGCTGCGTGTGCACACCGTCGTACCTAGGCTCATAGGCTAGATGAAGTTCGTGCCGTGGTTCCTGGCTATAACTTATCACAGGATGAAGTTCAACGCCTGACTGTGAGTGTACATTGCTATCTAAATAGTTTGACTTTTCCCGCTTTTGACTGTGTTCAGTTTCAGAGTGAGAACCATCAAATCTTGTACTGAAAGTGTAGAGAACCTTTTTTTTTTAATAAAATACAGACATAAATGCATGTTAATCAATGACTTTAGTTCTGCCAAGTTATCGGTTTTCCTGGCTGGCTCATGCCACCCATTCCATGCTCTAATAGCGCCAGGGAAGAAGGAGCATTTGTACAGATTTGTCCCAGCATAACGTGTAACAATCAGTGTTTACGCTAATTTGTTTGTCATAGCTTCAATAAGGCCTTAAAGATAACAAACGTGTGAGTGTGTGAGTGTGTGTGCGCGCGTGTGTGTATGTGTGTTTCGCAAACGGTTATGACTGGATTGGGAGGGGGAGAGTATTTGCAGTACAATAATGGCTCAAAAGGTTTGCTAACTGCTAATTCATGGAGCCTATCAAAATGTACATTGCAATTCTTACATAAATTTAATAAAATCTCTTTTTCTATCTACATCTCCTATTTTTTCTGCTAAAATAAGTGTGTGTATAGTGTGTGATATAACTTCTAGGGCAATAAATGCAGACGAGTGAATGAATGGATTAAAAGAAGTGAACGGTGAAAGGGTGAGAAGACAGAAGATAGAGCCACGTGTGATTAGTGTATGTTAAAGCAGCAGTTTTAAAATTGAGTTGAAGTCAATTGTCTTGACCCGGGGGGGGGGGGGGCGTTGTGACAATAAGGGCGGGAGGGGGGGGGGCAGTCAGCTTTTTTTTTTTATAAGGGTCACAAACATTATTTTCGTAATAGTTCGGCCTAAGTGGTGGCTGAGTGGTAAAGCGGTGGCTGAGTGGTAAAGTGTTTGTTCCCGGGTTCAAATCCTGGTGAAGACTGGGGTTTTTTAAATTTCGGGATTATTAGTGCGCCTTGACTCCACCCAAATCTAATGAGCTAATCTTTAGAAATGTGACTTTTTCGGTAATCAATATCCTCGTAACAGTCAGTATATTAAGAGTCATCAGTATGTTGTTTTTTTTTAGGAATCTATTGTATTTCATAACATTTTCTTCCCCCCTTCCCCCCCCCCCCGGACCCAGTGTGGGTACATACATCTCTCTCCAGACCTCAGTTGGCTCAAGGGGAAGTGGCTGGAAATGGATTCATCTTATGGGGTAGGAAAGGTGCTAGCAATTTGAGACACTGCCATAAGGTGGTGCAATCTGAATCCACCCCTGGTGACTGTGAGGATGAGGTAGCATTTCATTGACTTACTCGTGTGATTGTTGTTGTGGTTGCTGCGTGTGCACACCGTCGTACCTAGGCTCATAGGCTAGATGAAGTTCGTGCCGTGGTTCCTGGCTATAACTTATCACAGGATGAAGTTCAACGCCTGACTGTGAGTGTACATTGCTATCTAAATAGTTTGACTTTTCCCGCTTTTGACTGTGTTCAGTTTCAGAGTGAGAACCATCAAATCTTGTACTGAAAGTGTAGAGAACCTTTTTTTTTTAATAAAATACAGACATAAATGCATGTTAATCAATGACTTTAGTTCTGCCAAGTTATCGGTTTTCCTGGCTGGCTCATGCCACCCATTCCATGCTCTAATAGCGCCAGGGAAGAAGGAGCATTTGTACAGATTTGTCCCAGCATAACGTGTAACAATCAGTGTTTACGCTAATTTGTTTGTCATAGCTTCAATAAGGCCTTAAAGATAACAAACGTGTGAGTGTGTGAGTGTGTGTGCGCGCGTGTGTGTATGTGTGTTTCGCAAACGGTTATGACTGGATTGGGAGGGGGAGAGTATTTGCAGTACAATAATGGCTCAAAAGGTTTGCTAACTGCTAATTCATGGAGCCTATCAAAATGTACATTGCAATTCTTACATAAATTTAATAAAATCTCTTTTTCTATCTACATCTCCTATTTTTTCTGCTAAAATAAGTGTGTGTATAGTGTGTGATATAACTTCTAGGGCAATAAATGCAGACGAGTGAATGAATGGATTAAAAGAAGTGAACGGTGAAAGGGTGAGAAGACAGAAGATAGAGCCACGTGTGATTAGTGTATGTTAAAGCAGCAGTTTTAAAATTGAGTTGAAGTCAATTGTCTTGACCCGGGGGGGGGGGGGGGGGCGTTGTGACAATAAGGGCGGGAGGGGGGGGGCAGTCAGCTTTTTTTTTTTATAAGGGTCACAAACATTATTTTCGTAATAGTTCGGCCTAAGTGGTGGCTGAGTGGTAAAGCGGTGGCTGAGTGGTAAAGTGTTTGTTCCCGGGTTCAAATCCTGGTGAAGACTGGGGTTTTTTAAATTTCGGGATTATTAGTGCGCCTTGACTCCACCCAAATCTAATGAGCTAATCTTTAGAAATGTGACTTTTTCGGTAATCAATATCCTCGTAACAGTCAGTATATTAAGAGTCATCAGTATGTTGTTTTTTTTTAGGAATCTATTGTATTTCATAACATTTTCTTCCCCCCTTCCCCCCCCCCCCCGGACCCAGTGTGGGTACATACATCTCTCTCCAGACCTCAGTTGGCTCAAGGGGAAGTGGCTGGAAATGGATTCATCTGATGGGGTAGGAAAGGTGCTAGCAATTTGAGACACTGCCATAAGGTGGTGCAATCTGAATCCACCCCTGGTGACTGTGAGGATGAGGTAGCATTTCATTGACTTACTCGTGTGATTGTTGTTGTGGTTGCTGCGTGTGCACACCGTCGTACCTAGGCTCATAGGCTAGATGAAGTTCGTGCCGTGGTTCCTGGCTATAACTTATCACAGGATGAAGTTCAACGCCTGACTGTGAGTGTACATTGCTATCTAAATAGTTTGACTTTTCCCGCTTTTGACTGTGTTCAGTTTCAGAGTGAGAACCATCAAATCTTGTACTGAAAGTGTAGAGAACCTTTTTTTTTTAATAAAATACAGACATAAATGCATGTTAATCAATGACTTTAGTTCTGCCAAGTTATCGGTTTTCCTGGCTGGCTCATGCCACCCATTCCATGCTCTAATAGCGCCAGGGAAGAAGGAGCATTTGTACAGATTTGTCCCAGCATAACGTGTAACAATCAGTGTTTACGCTAATTTGTTTGTCATAGCTTCAATAAGGCCTTAAAGATAACAAACGTGTGAGTGTGTGAGTGTGTGTGCGCGCGTGTGTGTATGTGTGTTTCGCAAACGGTTATGACTGGATTGGGAGGGGGAGAGTATTTGCAGTACAATAATGGCTCAAAAGGTTTGCTAACTGCTAATTCATGGAGCCTATCAAAATGTACATTGCAATTCTTACATAAATTTAATAAAATCTCTTTTTCTATCTACATCTCCTATTTTTTCTGCTAAAATAAGTGTGTGTATAGTGTGTGATATAACTTCTAGGGCAATAAATGCAGACGAGTGAATGAATGGATTAAAAGAAGTGAACGGTGAAAGGGTGAGAAGACAGAAGATAGAGCCACGTGTGATTAGTGTATGTTAAAGCAGCAGTTTTAAAATTGAGTTGAAGTCAATTGTCTCAATCATTTAACATTATCCATTAGACGTTACATGTTCCTTACTTCTTCTACACTGAATTTAAAAAGCTGTTTATTTACGTTGTTTTTTTAAAGTCATGTTCAATTTGTTTAAAAAAGATAAATGTAATTTTCAAGTCTCCAAGTTTCAGTACCAAGTAATAGGCCTCAAGGGTAAATAGAATAAGCTACATGGAAACACAAATTAGCACCCAACTCTATTGACTTCGTTCATGATAAAATAGATCGCAACATGAAGCTTTCCAGAATCCAACCATAGGAAACAAAACACAGGATAGATCCACATGGAGGTCAGGCATTAAGGATGGGCCGATCAATGTTAAGGGCAGACGTTAAGGATGGGTCGATCAATGTGAAGGGCAGACGTTAAGGATGGGTCGATCAATGTGAAGGGCAGACGTTAAAGAGGGAACGATTCATATGAATGGAATCGCAGATGGTGTCTATTCCAGAAGGCTGAAATCTGGTGATTACAGCTGCCTAATCTGTAACCGCGGATGTGTATCTGAGATTGCAAAGGTAAAATAATCTTTCTACAGATGAAAAATGCTAAAGATAGAGAAAAAGAGAGACAACCCATACAACAAGTGTCTTAAACATTCGGTTTTGTGTTGTTTCCGAACTCCCTGATGGCGTTGAGAGATGTAGTGACTGCTAACTGAAAAGATGAGTCAACATTTAGTTGACCAACTCGTGTGGCTATAACATCCGTGTTTATTCAAGTCAGGTTTCACCATAAATTTTAAATAGTACACGAAGACTTTAAATAAAGATAGGTAAGTAGACCCTACAAGGAATAACAGTTAATTAATAGCATCTGTAAAAAAATTCCTAGAAATTTAACAGCATAACAA
Source organism: Biomphalaria pfeifferi (assembly GCA_030265305.1). NCBI lineage: Eukaryota > Metazoa > Mollusca > Gastropoda > Planorbidae > Biomphalaria > Biomphalaria pfeifferi. The sequence goes on from JASAOG010000247.1 coordinate 129,281, forward strand.
TATCTGTAAGGAAAAAAAAAAAACAGTGATGATTTGCAACCATCATTAGAAATTGGTTCATAGTGGAGCCAAACAGTTGGTCATTAGGGGATGAAACTTTAAGCCCACTTCTGGTGACTGTGCGGACGAAAAATTTTGTTGACTTACTCGTATGATTGTGGCTGGTACGTTTGAACACTGTAGTAAGATTCATTGTTGATGCTGTCATTGTATGACGGGGGAGGTCCCGTATAGTTTGTCTCTGGATGACGTTGGAACCGCGACTGTGAATGGGCATTGTGATCCAAAGAGAGTGACCCATCCTTCTCTTGAGTTGGTGTAGTCTCAGAATGTGAACCAGTCAGACTTGCGGTGCTCATACTAGAAGTGAGCGAAACAAAACAACAATGTAAACTTTTTGTTTTGAAGAGGTTTTTACTTTACTTATTTTATTTAGCATTACATGTCACGTGAACATTTAATTGATCTAATTATTTTTCAATGAAAACACTATAACGAAAAGAAAATGTACAAATAAAAAAAAAACTTAAACCTGTTTTTAAGGTCGTATAGTTGTTATGAGTGAAGCCCAGAATTCAGATATCCGTAGATCCTCAGTGACACTCTTTTTTTTTTCTTGTTCCGATTGAGACTTCAGCGCTGTTATTTCTTCAGAACCACGCCGACACAATCTGTATTATCCAATGAAGGATCTTGATACTGAAGCGGACAACAGAAACATCTAGCGACCCGTGGCGTAGCTCACGGAAGTCTCACATTAGATAGACACACACACGTGACATAACTACACTAGCGATAGGAGTGTCTACGCGGAAATAGTACACGGATGTTGTGATGTCAACTTGGCCAAGCGTGGGTTGCTTTTGTGTAGTCTTTACGGACACTACATAAGATTAAAAAAAATACAAAAATAATTTAAAAAAACAAACAACTAAGTTTTTATTAATGTGTATTAATTAGTTTGGATCTGCCCTGTAATTAAATGTGTAATAAATCTAGACTAACAATAATAAATATGTTTGATTAGAAATATTTTTTTTACCAATTGTTTTTGTTTGGCGCAATTGTATGATTTTAACGATCCTAACTCTTTCTCTCCGTAATTATTTACCACATTCTGATGGAATCAACGCCGGTATCGTCAGTTAGGATAGAAAGAGTTAATACGCTATGATCCTATCACTTGTCTGGGCCACTTCAAAAGGGGAAGAAAGAACAGGGTATCTGGGTGATCGCTTTTTAAATGTTTTTTTTTTAAAGGGAACGACATGAAATTGAACTTGTGAGCTAAAGCCTTCTCAGGCAAAGGGGACTAATTCAGCTTATACCACCACTTCAATCAAGTACTATTTCTTTACCTCATTTAAAAGAGCAAACAAAATAAATTTATCACCGATAATTAATTAAATAATTGTTTTTTTTTTAATTGATTCTTGTGTTGTCAGGTAAAAGAAATAATTGTGCGAAATTTCAGCTTGATCAGAGATTGGGTGTGGGAGAAATAACGTGTACAAACTTTTGGCCAGACAGACAGAGTTGAGCTTTGTAAAAAAATGGATGCCTTATAGTGTGATTCTGATGATCCCTGGTTCAAACCCTGCCGCCACCATTCTTAGCCCCCCTGCGGTGGCTTGGACAAAAATATAACAATCTACAATTCAGCAGGAACATCGGAAACAATGTCAAAAAAACAAAAGAAATAAACTATAAAATACCAATCAAAGAATTCACTAGATTACTGTTTCCCAAACTGTGTTCCGCGAACTAATGGAATATTCAACAAGTTCGCCACAAGGTGAATAAATCTCTCAAAGAAAAAAAGGAAGCAAAGTGTTCCGCTAAATATTCAGAATGTGTGAGGATAAAGAAATACGTGTGGGAAGTACTGCACTACCGCTACATTTTCAATGTAGCCTACTAATTAGTACACACCCGTGGATTACTTTTCTTCCAATTGGGCGATCATTGTGTCAAAGTTAAAATTGAGCTATAGAATTGCAGAAAGAATTACGTCCCCTCTTAGGCTTTCACTAACACACTCTTAAAAATGTTTGTATCGCAATTCTAATTATTCATCAAACAAAAATATGTTCTTGTTTAATAACAAATTAAATAAAGTTTAAAAACAATAAGAAAGTATTTAAATAACAATAATAATATCCTGTTGTTATATCACAAGGTCAAGTCAAGGCCCTACAAACTGATCTCACAGATACCTTCAAGACCCTTAACATCCCTAAGAAGATTCTCGTTGCCAGTCAGAGGGCGGTACTGTTGCAGGCCTGCCACATCATCAGAAAATTTCTCAGGGGGCCACTGTAAAGGGACTACAATGAATTGTGCTTCCATTTAACGAAGCTCGACCCTGGCAGTGCCAGAGAATGAAAATTAAATCATTTCGATAATAATAATACTAAATACATTAACGCGAAATATTTACAATCTATTAAGTGTAAAAGTATCAATTATTTTGAATCAATCATGTAATTAATTATAAATAGGTCTAAACTACCAATAATATATCTGTGCGATTGCTAATACTTGTAGCAATTGTTTCTTGTTTAGCGTAAGTCAGCGTAACACTGTATCCTCCTAGTTCCACGGAGACATTAAGTAAAGCCCCTCCTCAAAGACCTGTCCTGTTGTTAACTGGGTCAGATTGGTTGGAGTGACGGGGAGATCAGACACTAGGAAAGAGCAGGCAGGTCGGTCGCGTTGTTGCAAGGGCGGATCCAGAACCATTGACAGAAGGGTTGGTGCAATTTTAGCCTAAGCCGCAACTCCAGTAAAACCTAAACGTGAGTCTGTGTGTGTATATATATATATTACTCATTAATTAATGGTTTTGAAAGATTCACTATTTATGTGTGTAAAAACACGACGCAACTCTCACTCGTTAATATTTATTTTTAGGTATTTCCCCAAAATGGCCGTAGTCACAAGATCCAAGGTTATAGTTATGTTATGCAAGATGTTTGACATCTTTCGGATGTTCCTTCAGAGATGAAGATTACTTCCTTCATAGTTCAAGCCTCACGCAGGACGATGGGGGATGGCAGCGGGCAGGGTATGACTCCTGGACCATCCAGAAGTCCTAACAACAGTCCAAATCTAACAACAAAAACTCATGTCTCCAGATCATCTGCCGTTCTACACATCAATTATGACAGACCCTGTTGTGATTTCATCATTCTCCAAGACCAAAAAATGAATGCTCCCTTTCTTTATCACCTTGGAAACATAAACACACTCCATGACACAGATCATGTGTGGAGCCCCAACGGTTCAACAGATTAAGGGATAGATGAAGAGCGCATGCTTCTAACAACACACAACTGAACACACTTATAACTACACACACTACAACAGGCTAAACAACAACCAACATAATAACTGAAGAGTAGAAGACAAAAATTGTATTTACAGAAATGTCCTACACTTTTACAAGGCTGATGACTTAAGGAATTAAACTGGCTCAAATTCAAGAATTAAGCTTAAAATTTTTTTTATATGTTTCGAAACAATACAAATAAAACCAGTGTGTTCATACAAATTAATTTAAGGCCCCTTTAGTTATAAGATAAAAAAAAATATATGGCATTGGTAGAGTGAAAAAAAAACCAAAGTAATAATAATATAAGGTGCTTATTGAGTAAACAAAGTTCACTGGCAACAAGAACTCTTGCCAGGTTGTACTTGTGATTTCTCCTCTTATAAATGTGGTTTACAAACAACATAAACAAATCCTATGACAAAATGTGTTCCAACAAAAACATTTCAATAACAATAATCTTTTTTTTTTTAATGTGTGCATAGGGTTAACAACCCTAAAAATATTTAAGAAAGACATTTTACCATTATTTTAAAGAACAAATCTGTGGTGTACATCAATATATTTTAAATTACCAGATCAGAGTATAAATTAATATAAACATCTGAATATCAATCATAATTTAAAGAAATTAGTAAAATTTTGATTGAAATATGCATTGCTATAGAGATGATAATAAATACAGGCCCTTTTGATATCCCACTGAAAACAAAATTGGGTGCAATGAAAAAAAGAAAAGCTTTTATTCTGCATTGCAATTTAGCTGCAGTTGCTGTCAAGACAGAAACTATTTCATTTGTTTTATTTTATGTTTCAAGACATTCCATCTAGAAATGAAATTATTACATCCTTGCCCCAAGCTCTTGCATGGGATGGCAGTGAGCAGGATACAACATTGGGACAACAGACCAAATACCACATGACTATGGCATCCTAGTTTTTTAGCCACTTAGACTCCCAATCTACCCTGCAAGCACTTAACAGCAGCATATCAAACAGCCCAAGAGAGTTGACAACACTAATTGTGATAATCCATCAGATGATAGCAAAATTAACTATCAATATCACACTACAGTGGATCCCTGGACACATTGGCATCAAGGGAAATGAAAAGGCAGATAAGCTATCAAAGGCAGGTTCATCTATGGAACAACCAGATAGACCTGTTAACTACCTCACCCTAAGGTCAATGTTAGTCAACAATCACAAAGAGGAGTGGCTCAACCAATGGGCATCAGGAAACACAGGCAGAGCCATGTTCAAAGAAATGACTACGCCTAACAAACTAAACAGTATTAACTTCCTTCCCGGCAAAGAACAATCTACAATTTTCCAACTAAGAACAGGACACACACCACTATCAAATTACCATCTGAACAAAATAAACTCCACACAACTCCCCATTTGCAGACACTGCGCCCACCCTTTGAAACCATAAACCATATCCTGTTTGAATGCCCCTCCCAAATCCACCTAAGGCAGACCCTACTTCCACTACAGCCCAACATAACCAACACCATGTAAAGCAGTGCTGAACAACTAAAGAAAACAGCACATTTCTTTTCCTTGGCACAGTCACAGCTCAGCAGCAATAAAGCTGGCTAGAAGAAGAAGAAGCCACTTAGACACATAGCGAACAAACTTTTTTATTTTTCTGCACAATCAGTAGGTTTCCCTTTGAAATGAAGATGGCTAGTCCTTCAGAACACCAGAGTGGATGCGGTTAGGATTTGAACCTGGGATCACTGGGACAAGAAGTTCTTCTATTCTCAGATATTCAACAAACAGATTGCACAACACAAATTGTCTTTGATATAGATATTCAGAAATTATGTGGCTATTTTGTAATGGAATGGTGTAATATTTGTTGTATTATTTTCTTTCTATGGAATGTCTTTTTTAACTAAAACATATTTATAATGAAGATTTATGTCTGTGAATCTTGATTTTCTCTTAGATAGAATTAAAAATAAATTCAATTTAACCTAACCTGTTTATGCACTTGAAAATATTCTAATACAAGCAGGCTTTTTCTTATAAGATATAGACTTCCCCGTATAAAAAAAAAATGATGTTTATTTCCTATGCGTGCGTGTCTCTGAAGTCAATCTCATGTCCCTATGTCAATTGTCATGTATGTCAATAACTCTGCCAAGCCTTCCACCCCATGGTATGTGGGACTGCTATTATAAACTTGCCATTTCTGTTAACTAAACACAAAAACATGCAGTTTTTTCCTTGGAAAAAAAAAAAATAAAAAAAATTGATTTCTTGTAATATACAGAGACTTTACTAATGCAAATCTTATGGGAGACACAAAAACTTGTCTAAATTTACCCAAAACAGATGATATTCAAAAAGAAAAAAAAAACTGATTACAAATTCAATATGGATTTACAAGCTCTTGTGGGAAAAAAAGGTTAAGTTACACTTTAAAAAAAAAATTAGTTCTGAAATATGACTTAGATTAAAAATGTAAACAGGAGAACATGGTAAAAGGGAGGTAATTCATGCACCAAGAGGTAAAATGTGTCTTGAATATAACATTCTTTTTTTTTTAACTTTTAAATATTGGAATGTTGAAATAAATATATATCAATAATTAAAATGATAATGCTGCTATATATATATACATAATGAGATTTACATTAAGGAATTCTTAATATATGTATGAGAATGTGAGACAAACGGTTGTAACATATGACCTAATTCAGCTGAACATAGGTCACATCAATAAACAATACAGATCTATGGATATACTCCTTTGCATCATGTATGCTTGTTTTAAAGTCAGTGCAGCAATAACAATTCTATGTATATACGGTATCAGTTTACATAAAAAGATATCTAGAATCATACTTCTACATAAATGTAAGAATTCATATTGAAATATGTAGATTACTAATATGTAGTTTGTTTTACCTAGAGACAAATGGTTTTGGATTTTTTTAAAAATTAAAACATATATACTGCACTTGGAAATACACCATTTCTTTTTACTTAAGGACCAGCACTAGAGAAACTCCTGTGAATGGCTTTTTCCAGTATTTGCTTTGCTAACATTTTCTGCAGAATGTAGAAGTTAGGTTAAGGGCTAGTCTTCAGTCTTTATTTCAATAAAGAGGAAAACAAATTGGCTGACAGCAGTATAGACATGGGAGATGATACTATTTTATGTGTAACTTTGTGAGTCAGTTCAGGTATCTGAGTATGTAAACTAATACTGTAAAATATCTCACACACACACACACATATATATATATATATATATATACATACAGTGCTTTTTTGTAGAAAAAAAAAAATAGATGCCGGTACTCAGTGATAAATTGCCCAACTTTTAACTTCTAATACATTAATAATAAACGTTAAAATTTAAGAAAAGTAATAATTTTTCCCCCCACATTAAAAAAGGTGCCAGTATGCACTGCACTGTCACACAAAAGACAAAAAAAGCACTGTGTATATATATAATGCACCTTTTGAGTTACATTAAAATGGAAAATTTATTTCAGTTCTTAGAATAAAGATTGCGAAGCACTGGTGCAGAGACACTCAAATGCTGGTGTGTGAGTAATCAGTAATGTACATGTACCTATATATACAAATATTTTTTCAGATTTATTTGTATATATTGTTATCCTTAAACTCAGCTCAATGGCCTTTGAAGTTTGCACTTAAAAGTGATTAACAAATGAATGTAAGTTGTCTATCAAGTATTTGTTTTGACAAAAAGACATTCATTTTGTACAAGTAGTGCTATATTGTTTCGTAAAACAGAGCTGTAAAACTAATTTTCTGCAGGATAGAAAAATCATCATCTTATTATTATTAGCTACCTGACTAAAGCAGGGTGGATTCATTTCATACAACAATATTAATAGTGTAAATTCACAGTGGAACAACAAAACATTACAACCACTGATTTTGTAGTCCTCCATATGTACAACAAATAAATGACAGTAAGTTATTCCAAGAAAGCTTCCAAAGGAAAGAAAACAAAATAGTCCATGGACAAATGAGAGAGTGTCTGTATAACCATAGCTCTGACTATTCTGATTAAATCAAAAAATGTCTGTTGTTTTAATTAATGGTACAAGTGTGCTGTTGTTATCAACAAAACTACTAAGTTTTTAGATTCAGATTAAAAGGTGTCAATATTTTGGTGCTAGGTAAGCCATGACCCACAATGTTCCAACACTTGTTGACATGAACAGAGTCAGTCCTGTAACAAGCACATTCTCCATGACAGTAAGATAGCACATATCTCAGTTATTGTTTATGAGTGTCCACGTCCCTTGAGCTATATATTTAAAGTTAAAAAAAAACAAAGTAAAGTTTCCTTTTCAGATCTTGCGATCTATGGGGAAGATGATGTTAAGGTTATCTGTTTCTATGGCCAAGAGTTAACAAGCTGGGTTTTATGTGGCCAGCACAACAACCAACCGCCTTACTTTCCCCAAGTAAAGTCAGGTACCCATTAGAGGTGGGTGGACTCAGGGGCGCCCTAAAAATCACGAAATTCAAAATCCCAATCTTCACCGTGATTTGAACAGAGCACCCCAGACTTAGAAGCCAAGCGCTTAACCACTCAGCCACCGTGCCCCCAATATATTTAAAAATAAAACTAAATTATCAAATTGATAATCTAATATATTAAAATGCATAAAAAAAAATTTTTATTGCCTTGCAATTTCTTATTTTTCTTTTACTTAATATAAACCAACAGAAAATTACTGTAGAAACCTATATTTCATAAATTTATAGTTCAATCAAAATTTCTATAAATTAAGATGTAGAAATACCATAGAGTTTTATTTTCTCACATTTTCTTTAGTTAATATTTCAAAGAAACATTTGTTTCTAGTCTCTATTCAATCAAAATTGGAACAAAAATATTTAAAACTAATTCCAATTACAAACTAAAATGACAGACTCACAAAATAAAAAATTTTATCATATTTTGCACATTTTGTTTCTGTTAAAATTTCTCATAGTCTCAGTCCATAATTTTCATTACTCAATATCAATACATACAAGGTACAAAATTATTTGAAATCAATATACCATTAAACAGTTACATTAAATCAAACAAGTAGAAAGAAAGATTTTGTAACACAAATACTGCAAATGAGCAATGTTGATTTTGTTTAACTGAGAATAATGTGGAATGTTCCGTTGTGTTTGTAAGAAGGTCCAAACTAATCAAAGAAACAGCAACACAACAAGGCACTGCATAAAGCTATAATGCAACAAGTCTCTGCAGAGTTGTCATGACTCTTCCGTCTTTCCTCATGCACATAGACCCTGTGGATTTAAAAAAAAAATAATGGCAATAAGGTAAATAGATTAATAAATTTTAAAAATCCTGTTCCTTGTGCTGAAAAAGTTGTGTTGGTGGAGATGCAGTGAGATCTTTTTAAAGTTTTTAAGTCAACTCTCAGGATGTATGTTTAATGGGATTGTGTTGTAAGAGTTTCTGTGATGTTTACCCTTCAGAACAATGTTTGGTCATTCAAACATCATGGCAATAATAATAATCTTTATTGTCCGTAAGGAAATTTGTCTTGTAATTTGTGCATTACACCAGACAAAACAGTATAACTATAAAAAAAAATAAAAATATGTACATTCACACAAGACTCACTCATAATTTACAAGTGAAAAGTTTATATCAGATTGTTTCTATTTAATGATTTGATAGCCAGGGGAACAAAAGAGTGTTTGTGTCAGTTTGTCTTTGCTATGCAGGAGATACTAGTTTAAAGTAAGAGCGCAAACAGAAATAATCTTGAAATTAATACAAAACTTTTATTCTAGAACTTTGAATGACTATAATGATGAACATACTACATAAATAAACACTACAATTGAATTTCAACATATTTACAACTGTCACAGAGGCCCTGACACAATTAAAGCACCTCCATATATAGTCTCTACAATCTACGTCTTAACCTCTTTAAGCTATTTTAGGCACATATGGAAGAATCTAATGTCATCTTAGTTTTAACTTAACTCAAGTTAATATCTTCTAGCTATGCGATTACTCTATGTTCAATATATGTTCTCAAAATACACCAGTGACAGACAAAACAAGTTTATTTTTAAACATATAGCCTTGACATTTACATTACTTGACAGTCCTATTTAAAATAAAAGATCAAATGATGTTGATATATTTATAATATTTTAATCTTTGAACATTAGTAACAACATCATCTTTATTTGATTAATATTCGAAAATAGATTTATAACAATGATAAAATGCGTTTTTTTTTGGCCCTTGAAAAATAAAATGTCTTTGAACCTCCTAGCCCACAGTTTGAGAAATGCTGATATAATGAGCCTACTACAAGGTACAGAGAAAAAATAATGTTAACAATTATTGACTATAAATTATCATAACTGCTTTTGTATACAGCTCATCTTTCATGATTCTATTGCATGCTCAGTGTTCTGTGATTTTGTGGCGCTTGGGAAGATAGAATATCAGGGAGGTTTCACCGCAGCTTTTAGGGATATACATACACACACACAATTATATCTCTATTTTACAAAATATTCAACTAATTAATTTTTTAAATTAACAAAATAAATTTTTTTTTATTAAAAACAACAGCTAGACTTACACTTGTTGTGGTGGATGGTTTGGCGGATGCTGATGGTGGTACTGATCAGGCTGTCCATATCCATATGGTTGTTGGTTGTAAGCTCCATAGCCTTGTGGAGGTGGTACAAACCCTGCCTGTGGGGGCGGTCCATACCCAGCTGGTGGGGGCGGTCCATACCCAGCTGGAGGAGGAGCACCGTAGCCTGGGGGTGGGTAAGGGGCACTTTGTCCATACCCCTGAGGTGGTGGGTAAGCACTGTCATATGGCGGCGGGGCAGATGCTGGGTGTACTGCGCTCATGATTTCCTGTTCAGAGGCATTGAATAATGAGTCAATATATTTAGTTCAAAAGCAGGTGTTTTAAAACAATGAGTCAATATATTTGACATGCTTAGTAGAAAAACAGGCCAAAAGCCAGTATAAATAGAAAGGTCTTTCAAAGAAAGGTCATCAGACTTAAAAGCAAAGTGTGATGTCTCTTATACTAACTCATAGTGATTCATAAGTCAAATCAAAAGACTCAAAAGTTAATAGTTCTAACAAAAGAAAGTAGACACTAGACCTTAGACATGATTAGATCTAGATTCATTTCTAGAATAACAAAGAGTATAGACCTATATAATTATATAATATAAAAAAAAAAAAAAAATACAAGTATATATATATAGATCTAGTCATGTGTTCAGGATTTGGAGGGGGCGGGGAGTCGGTGGGGAGCGCTGTGAGCTCACCCAGTGGGCTCTGGAGCCAAGCTCTACTTCCTGTATTTAAAGCAAAAAAAAAAAAAAAAAAGAAAAATACATATACATATTCTGAGGTATCTACAGAGCATTATCCTCCTATTAGTTTGCTTTAGATTTTCTATCATCAAAACCATTTGTTGGAGGGTTTTAAACTAAAAAATCTATGGAGGTTCATTTTATAAACAAAATCAAAACCCTCTTAGCTACGCTTATAGAATTGGGAATAGAATATAGAATTGTAGTTTGCTTGAGAATAATATTAAAGAGGGGTTTTTAATCTCAACACTCTCTGTTTTAAACTACTTAAAATCCCTCTGGAAGTAAATTCAAAACCCCGGTTTGCTATGCTAATGGAATTGGGTGACTGTAGTTTCCTTTAATTTTATATTGAAGAGGCGGTTTACATGTTCCAACCCCGCTTAAGGGGGGTTTTAAACTCGAAACCACTCTTGGCTACACTCATAGAATCTGGTGACTGTTGTATGTTTTAGATTTATATTGAAAAGGGGGTTTTATCATAAAAATTTTTGGAAGAGGTTCTAAACTCAAAACCCCCTTGGCTACACTCATGGAATTTGGTGACTGTCGTTTGCATTATTTTTTGTTTTATAGATGGGGGTTTCAACGTCAAAACCTAAATGAGGTGTTAAAATTTAAAATATTGTTTTCATTCCAATAATAGAATAAAAGTTTATAAAATGGCCTACCTACAGTAAAGTAGGCCTATAAATAATGTATATTTGTATGATATAATTGTTAATTCCATTAATGAAAGATTGATATTAAACTCAAGACCTTCTTTAATGAGATCCACTCACATGGACCCCCATTTGCATGTCATAGACCCCCAATTCTTTTTTTCCCTTTCATAGACCCCTTGGAAGTCCACGTCGTAGACCCCTGGGGGTCTATAATATATAGACCACTTTGGGAATCACTGATCTAGATAGTCATTATTATTATAATTATTTATTAGATCCAGTGCTCGATTTACCACCGGGGATATCCCCGGCTCTGCTTTAACTTTTACCATCCCCCCTGGGGATGGTATTTATCCCCGGCTCTGCAGAAAAAATTTTTCATCCCCAGCACTGGTTTTTTAAGTCGAATAAGTGCGATCACGAAATTTTTAGTTAAATGGAAAAATTTGGTACGTCCATCTACCGAATTAATCGAAATAAACGTAAGTAAAAATAATTCTAAGTGTTTCGTTTTCTTATATTCCTTGGTTTCAATTTTAAGTTCACTTTTCGTTTGTCACAAAGCACGGTTTATCAGAATTATAGCCTATTTAAAATAAATATTTTTTAAATTTTGTTTTAATTGAAATGTCTAAAGAGCCGTCTTATAAAAAATTTAAAACATTAACCCAACAAAAATTGTCTTTTACGAAAAATACTATAATCCAAAGAGTGAAATCTCAAAGTGATGATCTTCAACTTCTTCAGAAGGACTATCCCTAACAAGATTCAAAACATGGCAGAAAAGCAGACCATGGCTCCAAGCCACTGCCGATGGAAAAGTAATCTGTACATATTGTACTTCAGTAAAAAATTTAGGCTTGCATGGAAAAGAAAGAATGCGAATAGAGAAAACTTTTGTTGAAGGTCTTTCCATACTTGAAATAAACTCTAAAAAAAGCAAAATTTAAAAACTCAATGACAAAATTACAGAACATGGTAAAAGTGTGTCACATGGAATTTGTGCAAATATCAAATTAATTGAAGAAAAACGCTTGATTGAAGAAAGTTTATCAAAAAGTGAAAACTTATGGCATCTTCAACATCAGAATCAAGTGGAAGTTACATCATGTATTTTTCGCACAGCATTTACAGTTTGTAAGCGTGATTGTGCATTTACTTCACATCCGGAAATTATGCTTCTTCAGGAACTGAATGGCCTGGATGTAGGGAAGTGTCTTTTTTCATTTCATTCTTGCAAAAACATTATAGTTTTTGTTGCTATAAAAATGAAGGAAAAGCTTTTAAAATACATTCTATTTGAGACTGAAGCAACTTTTTCCTTATTATTTGATGAAAGTACTTCAGTTTCTGTGAAAACTTGTCTTATTCTTTATATACGAATAGCATACAACAATGAAATAAACAATTGGTTTTTAGATCTTTTTGAACTGCCTAGTCAAACGGGTGAAAATATTGCAAATTCATTGCTTGAAGTTCTACATAAGTTTGGATGTACAGATGATATACTGAAAAGGCGGCTTATTGGAATTTGCACTGATGGCGCAAGTAATTTACAAGGTGAAATGAAAGGTGCTTTGGCATTATTGAAACAGAAAATGAATACAGATTTTGTTATTTTTCACTGCATGGCTCACAAATTGGAATTAGCTATTCACGATGTATTGAAAACATCAACAGAACTCTCACACTTTCAGATATTTGCTGAATCATTATATTCTCATTTTTCACGATCACCAAAGAATAGAAATCAATCAGAAATTGTGGCAAAAGAAGTACACACAGAGTTACTAAAAATTGGTCGTACATTTGATATTCGTTGGGTGGCATCCTCTTTGCGTAGTGTTCAAGCAATCTGGCAAAACTATCCAGCTTTAGTGAAACATTTTGAAACACTCAGTTTGGATATGAGCAGAAATGTTCGAGATAGAACTAAATGCAGTGGAATAAGTCAAAAACTGAAGAAATGGATTTTTGTTTACGAATTAACAATAATCAAAGAAGCCCTTGAAGTTGTTAAAAGTTTATCACTATTTTTACAAAAAAATTCATCCTCAGAACAGTAAATGCTGAGATTTCAAATGCTATAAAAACATTGTCAGCCTTCAAAGAATATGATGGTGTCAGTGGTCAGGATTTTTTAAAGGAATTTTCTTGCACAGGTACTTTCAAAGAAATCAAACTTATGCCACCAACGGAAGCGGAACAAACAAAGTTTCACAATTTTAAGAAAAAGTTTTTTCAAAGTTTGGTTGACAACATCTCCTCCCGTTTTGACAACAGCACACTTGTGTTGAAGCATGCTAAAGTTTTATGTAAGGCTAATTGGCCAAAAAACACAGAAGAGTTAATGCTGTATGGAGATCGTGAAATTATGGAACTTCAAAAATTTTTGAAAATTGAAGCATGTCATACTTCAGCAATAGTGCACCAATTTCGCATGACAAAAGATAGTCATGATGCTGATGCAGAACTTAATGAATTGTACAAGAGATTAGATGTTCTGCCAATATCTACTGCTGATTGTGAGCGAGGATTCAGCGCGATGAATTTAACTCACACATCTCTTCAGAATTCATTAGATGTTGAAACTATCAATCACTTGCTTTTTATTAAAATTTATGGTCCGCCACTTCAACATTTTGATGCCAGGTTGTATGCCACAAAGTGGTTGAAAGACGGAAGGCATTCTGCTAGCGACCTACCTTCTGGCAAACCAACAAAAGAAGTAGTTATGGAACAGCGCCATAATTTGTTTAAATAGTTTGGATTTTTAGCAAAAAATTGTTTAGAATTGATTAGACCAATTTCAAATATACCACAACAACAACAACGTCATCATTAACATGAACAACAAACACCATCAGCAACAACTACATCAACAACAATTTCATCTACAACAACAACTACTGCATCAACAACAACATCATCTTCTGCAGTACCACCAACAACAACACAAGCTACTAAAAACTGTAAATTCAACCTTATATACAACAACATCAACGACAAAAACAATAACATCATCAATAACACGAACAAACGCAACAACAATTTCATCTACAACATCAACTACTGCATCAACATCTATTAGCTAAAAAATGAAAACAACACACTTTCCATTTAAAAGTAAATTCCATCTTATTAAAAACTGTAAATTCAACCAAGATATTTGAAAAAATGAAACAAACAAATTAAAATAAATTTCAACATTAGAACCTGTTGTATATCATTTGTTTTTAAGTGTTGTATTGTAAATAATTTGTTTTCGCATGTTGTGTCAAGTTATATTATAGTAGCAATAGTATTTGAAGTGTTAGTAATAATAATAGTAGTAGTGGGAGTAGCAGGATTAGTAGATGGGCTCCGATTGTTGCGAAACCGGCCCCATCCCCGGTTCTGCTTTAACTTTCACCATCCCCGGCGGGGATGGTATTTAACAAAAAAATTTTCATCCCCGGCACTGGTTTTTTCCTAAATCGAGCACTGATTAGATCTAGATTCTAGATCTCTGTGGCACAGTAGGTAAATGCGTCTATCAGGTCAAAAATAATTTTTTTTTTTTTTGGCTTGCACTTAACCTTAATCATCTTAATGATGTTGTCACTGACTGTCAGATTCTGTAAAACTTTATTTTTTATTACATCCCTGCCAAATAACACTGTGTCTGTGTTACTAGTGTATCATCATGATGGTCATGTATGAAAATCATGAATGACATGAATTTGAATGAATCATCAATCTCACACCTACAGGCTACTGCAGCAACACACACTCACATAGCTTTAATTTTACTCTTTAAGACATAAGACATGATAAGTGTGTCATAAGTTAAGAATTACACTAGAGTCTAGTAGTCACTAGTTTAGTAGTTAATAAAACTCTACTCTAAATCTAGATCTAATATTCTAATCGAAATGTAGTCTGGGACTATCTAGATCGATCTGATTTTCGAATAACATATAAGCAATATGTAGACTTACTGTCACTGTGAGTGTCAGACTCTGGATCTAATGCTAGTGTGTTGTTTAGTAGTGAGAGTAGTGTTTATCTTGTTCACGCACTAGTGATAACTCCGTATTTCCAACAGTGTTGTTTTGCTAAGGATTCCCTTAGTCATGTGACCACTTTTCCGCTGACGTCAACTTAAAATTATAAATAGCACGATGCGTTAAATAAACAACTGACAAGACACCTAGGTTGTCTAGTGGATACATAAACTGTCTAGATCTGTGTTCATACATTAAACTTTTAAAATATATTTTTTTAAATTAACAATAGCTTGGGTAATGCTAGAAATTTGTTTATAAAAGGATAAGGATCCTAGATAGTAAAAGTAATAATAATACCAGCAATAAATAATTTTTTTAAAAAGTGAAATATCCAAACTGGCACATCTGCTAGCTCAGATTTTTTTTTTTGTACAAATAGAGGCTGCGAAAGTTCATTCCGATGAATAAAATGGTTATTTTATGTTGGCAATGTTACGGTATTGCCACGGGAAATACTGCATTCCTCATTAATGTTTGGAAGATACGCCATATTATGTTACGGTGTTCCAATATATTCACTGCCGTATTCAGGCCCGAAAAGGCTTCAAGCTAATTAAGATATCTTATAAAAAGTCCAGATTATATGAGCCTGTTTCGGATAACTAACTAATTGAGGAATATGATAAGCGGTCTATTTCACCAATAATATCAAGAAATTAAATTAGCGCCATAAGTAAACATAAGATCAAGTAAAATACACAGAGGAACAAAGCGTCATACGTAGTAGCATAGGCTACCATTATTAAGAGGAATAATCGTTTATTTTTCGCTGCACACCAGGAAGGGCACTTAGGTACCGTACTGTAAAATAAAAATAAAAGTCCTACTGTATTATAATTTTTGTGTACTTTTTAGCACTGCGCAGAATCAACTTTTTAAAGCTCTTTCGTTTCAGTCTTTACGAAGTATTATTAAGCTTGCACTCTATGGCTTAAAACTTATAGACCTACTTTTAAAACAAATAAGCTGTAATTTAATAAGAAAAGAACTGAAACGAAGATCACAGCCTCGCCTTGAGATAGTGCTAAAATCATAGCCAAATTCTTTTTTATTTTATTGAGTTGGCAATTACGTTAAAATTAACGTCCTTGACATTATTTAGTTTATCGTAAAACTTTCTAATAGTAATACGTCAATCCGCCCAGAATACATTATGTCACGTGATCTCCTGTGTGGAACTTCATAGGTTATTTCATATCCTGTGTGAGAAAAGTCTGCTTTGTAATACTACTTATAGAGTCTACTTAATACCAAATTTCGATCAAGATTTGAACTGTATACAATCTATAAATTTTCCTTCCTCTCTCATCCCACCAATTTTTTCCTTCAGCGTTTTGAATCCACGTGCTATTAAGGTTAAAGGTCAATTTACTGAATGGACAGTTCGGTCCGTAGCGTTCGGATCCCATGTGTCTCATTACATGTGCCAATGTGTTGGAAATGGAACGTTTAAACTAGTAGAACCCAGATTTCCGTTTGTTGGCCCATCACTTAGGCCTACCAGTTGTTAAATGCCTATATGGCTCATCAATTTAAGTGAAATTTTCTTTGTCAAGTCTTCTTACTTTATGTCAATCTACCCATTTCAGTGTCAAGCTATATGGTATCAGAGGTGGCAGCAGCTTGGGGGAATCTAGATGACCATAGCATGCTAAATAGATTTTGTACACAGTTTGTGATGGGGAGGGGGGAAGGAGATATTATATAGAATTAAGAACGAACTTCCATTAAAATAGGACTCTAGTTTAGATATGAATCCTTACATCATTTGTCCCATGAATCTTAACATCATGTGTCTCATGAATCTTTACTTCATGTGTCTCATGAATCTATAGATCTGGAAAAGATTGCCCAGGCCTAGCATCGCTACTTTACAAGTATCCAATATACTTTAAGTTATTCTGAGACTTAACGTGAAGTCAACATTGATCGAAGTAGTAGCGCAAATATAGACATCACAAAGTTGGAGCGGACACGTTGAAGAGTATTCATGTCTCTCTCTCTCTCTCTCTCTCCCTAACCTCTCTCTGACTGTTTATGGCTTGAATTACCCCCCCCCCCTCAATTCACGGACTAACCAACTTGACACTGACAACGACGAGGAAGAAGAAGAAGAACAAAAGCACCCTATCCTAAATCAATATAATCCTAAAAAATAGATTGCATATTTCTAGACGGCAAATAGTGTTGTTATATGGTGACCGAGCCTCGGTTGAATGATTTTTCAAGGAAAGTTAATATAGACTAGACCCGTACTCATTTTGTAATGACGAAATCTTATAAAACACACACGTTAGTTCAAAAATGAAGATGATTACGTCCTACGCGTCATGCATGTTAACCAATGACTTAAATTCTGCCAAGTCATTGGTTTTCCTGGCTGGCTCAGGCAACCCATTTCATGCTCTAATAGCACTAAAGAAGAAGGAGTATTTGTACAAATTTGACCTAGCATATGGAACGAGAAATGCGCCTTTATCTTCGTGTGAGAACACCACTTCAATTCCGAAAAAAAATGCTTATATGTTCTGTTAGCTCTAAATATCATTGTAAAAGGTAATTTAAATTTTAAAAAAAATGTATGTGCCCCTATAGTTTAGAAAAACCTTTACTCAAGCTGAGTCGTTTTCCATTGCAGCTTTTGCGTAAAACGATTGGCCAATTATTGGCTTGGAAGAAAGTCTGTGCAAAACTTCTCAAATTGTTACGTTCTGACATTAAATAAAGTATAAAATCTAGGAACATTGAAACACAATTTTTGTTTTAGCATTATTCATTATTACTTCACGTAATATTAAGTGATGCTAAATCTCTAAGTTACAGAGTAAAGCGTGGAGTTTGTGACAAAGCAAAAGGTTACACTTTTCCCTGATCAACTTGGAAATCATTGCTTTTGTGTTCGAAAGAAAGGTTTCATCAAATCCATTTTCAGAAATATAATTAAAATCTAAATCTATATGTAAAATTTAGTTTAAAGTTTGGATTTATAGTGTAATAATTCAGTATCAAATTAAAGTACTACATCGCATAATTTTGGAGTACATCTGGACTAAATCTAAAGTCTACTGAAGTTCAATGATATCATTATCTTAGTAAAGTAGATTTTCTTTCTATATAGCGCCAGAGGTGGAATATGTGTTAATAGTGCGATTAAAGCTGCAAGGTGTTTCACTGGAATAATAATAATTACAACAAAAAAAAAAGAGTTTAAAGCTAAGAGACATTCATGATTTAAGATACCCCTTTTTTTTTTCGGTCTGTGAGAGCGGTGCAAAAAATCATTGTTAAAATATAATTCAAAAATTGTTAATACCAGAAGTGTACAAAATCAACTTTTTTGACTAATCCAACTGTTGTTTTTAAAGCTTCATTAGTGAATAAAGAGTAAATACACCCACACTCTATACATTATATAAATATGGGTTATTTTTGAGTCCGAAGATTTCAGATGCGACCTACATATTTTGCCAAAATCAACGCAGACAAAACCGTTGCCAGCCGCTGGTCGATAAAGATTCTCTCTTCGCCCTGTACGTCTGTCCTCGGGAGTGGGTTTTCTTTTTGTTTCGAATGTGTATCCCGCGGCTTTTGTAAGTCATCTCCAGGTGTTTCGTTCTGAAGCCGCCTGCAACCAGATGCTTTTCTCTATGTCAGTTAAAGCAATTTGGTGCCTAAGCTCAGCTGATTTTTTAAGTGTTTCTTTCACCTTTCAGCTCACAAGAAAAAATTTAAAAAAATGACTGCTTCTAGCTTACGTTTGTCCCGCATAAGGGATGCGTGCCCTGCCCAAGGTAACTTTCGAATTATAAGCAGTCTCCCTATAATACTGACCATATTGTGATTCGCAAGAACAATGCTTTTTTTTATATAGTGCAGTTGTGATCATTTTTATGTCCACGATGAAGCACAAACTATTAGCGCCTTTCTCTGAACTTAATAGGGCATTTCCCAATTTAAAAAACAAGAATTTTAAAAAATCCTTTTTTAAAAACAAAGCTTATAGTAATTGTATCGATTAGTCGTAATTAAATTTGTAATTTATCTTCTAAACTAACAATAATAAATGTGTCCGATTAGAAATATATTTACCAATAGTTTTGTTTAGCGCAATTTCATGATTTAGCTTTCTCAATACGATATGCTATCACTTGTCTGGACCAGTTGGGAAAAAATGGGGGGGGGGACTGAAAAACTTGGATTAGATCTCAAACATAGTTGAGCACTTTGACTGTAATACACTGATACGACAAAGTAGAAAACACTAAACTGTTGGAGATGAGAGAGCAGAAAAATATGGAGGTGAGATCTTAGAGAGGAAGTGGAGATAGGTTGGTCACACCCTTAGAAAAGATACCAACAACAGAGCTAGGCAGGCCTGAGAGTGGAACCCCCAGGGAACGAGACGTAGAGGAAGACCAAAAAGAACGTGGGCGACGCAGTGTACTAGATGAAGCCGAGAGGACAGGAAAGAGCTGGGAAGTGGCAAGCCATTAAAAAACTATCAAGAGACCGTCTAGAGTGGCATGTTTTTACTGAGGCCGTAAGTTCCATGAAGAACACAGAGGAGAGATGATGATGATGATGATGACTGTAGGTTTACTAGTCTAACTCTTGTCTCTACTATGGACATTGCGAAAAATGAAAAAAAAAAAAAGACACAGGCTGGTTTTTTAATAATTTGCGTAGTTTTTTTTTTCGTTTCTATTTTTTTCCACGTAGGGGCCACCTAATTCACAATGTTTAGGGCCTCCAATTATCTAAGGCCGACCCTGCTGTAGATAACTTTTTACTTGATATAGATATTTACGTCAGCAGCAGTTAACAAACTACCTTGGCAAGGGCAATAATAATTTTTTGCTAAGCGTAGATCATGATGAGCATATTTAAATTGATTGTGTCCCTTACATGCTCTAGAAATAATAGGCATATTTGGCAATTGCGGGTTGTTGTTTTTTTGAACGGTAATGACAAAAAAGTTATAAAAATAAAAAAAATACGCATTCGACCCGTTGATAGCTTGACTTGACATGATGCTGTGTAGCCCCCATTTATTAGTTAAATTTCATTGACTTTTCTTTTTTTAGATCCATTGGTTAATGGAAAGGTTAGGGTTGGTTCCTAATTAGACGTTTGTGCTCTACCAAGCACAGTTTTTCTATTTGTTGTTTACATGTTTTATTGCATATTATAGAAATAGTTTATGTATTTCATAATTGTTCCCACCCTCAAATTATCTAGATCAGCCCTTGATTTGTTTGTACCATCAGATATTAATTATCGAAATAAAATTATTTGAACTATATCTTTAGAGAGAGAATTCTTATATTAATAAACCACTTTAAAAAAAAAATCGTCCATGTCAAAGGACTTGAATAGCTATGAAACCGTAATACTCCTATTGTCTAATGGTGTGGTAAAGATTCGTTCCTGGAAATAAGAGTATTTTAAACACGAGTCTTTGGAGGCGCGGTGGCTTAGCCTCTGAGCAGACCCAGCTCTAATGGGTACCTGACATTAGTTTGGAAAAGTAAAGGCGGTTGGCCGTTTTGCTGGCCACATAATACTCTCGTAAACTATATATATATATATATATATATATATACATATATATATCATGGGCGTAGCCAGGGGGGGCGGTTTGGGGTTCAAACCGCCCCCCCCCCCCCCGAAATGAAACGGAACGGAATTCAGTGACTGATTTTTGGCTTTAATTTTGTTTATTTTAGGTGAGATTTTAATACTAAATCATCACTTACCACAGCACAGCCGAAGGGGTTTTGAGTTAAAAACCCTCTACCAGGGGGTTTTGAGTTTTAAACCCCCTACCAGAGGGTTTTGAGTCAAAAAAACCCTTATCAGAGGGTTTTGAGATAAAAAATCCCTCTACCAGGGGGTTTTGAGTTTAAAAAAAATATATTTATACATGTTTATATGGATGAATGTGTGTGTGTGTGCGTGTGTGTACATAATTAATCTCTATTACATTCTTACCCTTCATTCTTCTTTTGGAAGACGTTTATTGTGCCCTTGAATAGGTTCTTCCAGGAGTTAGTGAAAAAAGTGTTGATTCTTCGCCCTTCGCCAGCAAGGGGTCTGGAGTAGTGCTGAGAGTTCCCCTAGCGCGGGGCGAAGCCCGCCGCCACGCACAATTTCTGGTATTGAAAGCCAACTAAATGGGTATTCTAAGGTACCTACAGTGCATTATTTTGCTATTAAAAAGTTTTATTTCAAAAACCTAATGTGCTATTCTTACTGACTTAGACCCTCCCGCGCCGTTCGGCGCATTTGCTGGCAAGCTATTTCCAAAAAAATCTGTCACTGGCAATGTCCGAAGCCTCTTCCCACCTGCTCTGAGGACCTCCATGAAAGTGTGGCGCCTAGTTGTACTAGGATGTCATCGCAACTCTTATTATGCGTAATTCATTTTGTCGGAGAACATGTCCCGCAAACCTATGTCACAACTAAGGGGTCGACTCCCACTTCGGCATCGGATTTCCTTGATTTAGATCCGATCTCTATAACTGACTCCTAAAATCCGTCTTAGCTATCTTTGTAGAGCCACATTAAGTGCTTTTCAATATTGGCAGATGACTATTCGTTGCACTTTATTAATGGAACCCAACTACTGGTAGACATGTGGAACTTCTCTTGACTACGATCTTGGAATTAGGTGACTATTTTGCTTAAGATGTTATATCGACAAGGGGAGTTTTATCGTCAAAATCACCTGTTGGGGGGTTTTAAACTAAAATATATCTGGAGTTTTTTTGTTTTTTTTAATTCAAAACCACATTTAGCTACGGTCATAGAATTTGGTGACTGTAGATTGCTTTAGAAATAATATTGAAGAGAGAGGCTTTCAATCTTAAAACACTCTATAGGGGAATTTTAAACTCAAAACTATCTTGAGGGGTTTAAAACTTAAAAAAAAAATCATCTGGAGGAGAGGGGTTAAAACTCAATCCCCCCCCCCCCCCTCCATTGGCTTGGCGACGCTCAAAGAATTTTAGCGTGTAATTTGCTTTTTTTATATTGAAGAGATTTTTTTTTTACATCTAACCCTTAAACTTAAACTCAAAACACCCAATAGGCTTGGCTACGCTCATAGCATTTTGATTGCGAAATTTATTTTTTTGAAGATTTATTTTTTTAGCTTCAAACCCCGCTGGCCGGGGGGGGGGGGGGTTAAACTTTAAACCTCTTCGGCTATGCTCATAGTATTTTGAGTGCGTAATTTGCTTTTTTTATATTGAAAAGGTATTTTTAACTTTAAATTTTGAGTGTGTAATTGCGCTTTTATACAAAAGAGGGGTTTATCGTAAATTTTTGGAGAGGGGTTTAAAATCAAAATCTTTCTTAGATGTGCTCTTTGAATTGGGGATTGTCGTTTGCATTTTTTGTTTTGTTTTATAGAAGAGGGGGATTTAAATGCAAAACCCCCTGGTATGGGGTTTAAACTCAAAACCCCTTGGTGGTGGGTTTCAAACTCAAAACCCCCTGGTAGGGGGTTGGTAGTGGGTTTCAAACTCAAAATCCCCTGGTAGGGGGGTTTAAACTCAAAACTCCCTGATAGGGGGTTTTAAACTCAAAACCCTTTGGCTGTGCTAGAGCAAGTGATGGTTTAGTATTCAAATTTCACCTATAATAAACAAAATTAAAGCAAAAGATCAGTCACTAAACTCCGACACCCCCCTGCGGAGGGGATTTCATTTCGGGGGAGGGGGGGGGGTTTGAACCCCCCCCCCCGGCTACGCCCATGAGATATATATATAGATTTATATATAGTGCTTTTTCGTGACCATACGCACCGGTACGGCGTACCGGCACCTTTCCAATGTGCGGAAAAAATATGACTTTACTTGTATTTTAACGTTTATTATTAATTTATTAGTAGTTAATGGTTAGACAATTCAACACTGACTACTGGCACCTATTTCTTTACAAAAAAAAAGCACTATATACACATTATGGCTCCTTCTGTCTCAGAAGACAATAGATGCGCCCAGGTGAGTCACTGGGTTTGGTTTAATCTTGAGACGGGGCAGAATCTGGTGTGACTAATCAAGCCAAATTTGGAGCGATAGAGTTTGCCACATTTCGTGCATGTGTATACATCTGTTTTAGGGCTAGCTGATGGGGCAGCTTTCTTTTTTCTTTCTCTTGACTAAGCCCTCCTCGTGTCTTATGCTCTCGGTGACTTAAAATTGTTGCTCACCATTGACAAGCCAAAAAGTTGTGAAGTTACAATTTCATTTTTTTGTGTGTAAAAAATAAATTCAAGGTTTATGAATTCGATGAAGTTTCATTAAAAATGTCTAGTTTCAATGTAAACTACTGAGCTTTTTATTTAATGACACATAGGCATGCGACATATAATGTCTTAAAGCTGATGTCTCTTATATGAAAAACATTAAGGCATTGAATTAGATTCCAAAGATTACGGATGAGTTCAGCATTTCACGTGTTTAAGCAGACCCGGCTGTGGCCTACATATTTTGCCATACGGATGCAGACAAAGTGGTTGTCCGCTGGGGGAAATCCCTAAATATAGAAAGCGAGTAAATCAAAACATATGTATGACATTGAGAAGCAGAAAAACTGAGATATTTGCGATAGACTGAGATATTTACTGAGATATTTGCTGAGATATTTGCTGAGATATTTGCTGGGATATTTGCTTAGATATTAGCTGAGATATTTGCTGGGATATTTGCTGAGATATTTGCTGAGATATTTGCTTAGATATTTGTTGAGATATTTGCTGGGATATTTGCTGAGATATTTGCTGAGATCAAAAGGTATTGAACACTCTGGCGTCACGTCGTGCCTCTGCCATGATATTATGAGATGGAACTGTAAAAGTAAGTTCTTATTGAGATGCAGTGATTCAATGTGTCACAATATATTTCGGACGGTTTGTTTGAGAACCCTCCTGCAGAACGACATGAGATGTCAGCGGGATGGGCTAGAACTCAGGAACATTGTGACAAACACATCTCTATGACCTTGACATATGAAATATAAAATATGCTTTAAAAAAAGGGATCTTATCTTACGGGAAGAACTCTATATTTACAACTATTATATCTCAATAATGTATCATTTATTTCCGTTTTTCAATATCTCCAAAAAAATTACCAGTAATTAATTGATAATTTTTTTATATTGATTCGTGTTTTGCAGAGTATAAGAAATAATTTTATAAAGTTTCATTCTGATAAGAGAATGGGTGTGGGATAAATAATGTTTTCACATTTTACCATACAGACAGAGTGATTTGATATAACTTAATATAAGCCTTGTAATATCGTGTACCAATGGTTCTAAACAGACCGAGTTAATACAAGCTTTGCAATAAAAAGGCTCATCGCAATGATTGAAACTACGGTGTCATCAAAATTATTTTTTTTTGCTCTCCAGGTGTTATGGACGATTTTCAACTATTGTCACTTTTCAGGGAATGGGAGAGAACGACAGAGACTTACACCAATTATCTATTCAGTAACCTGGGATGAAACAAGGCGATATTAAGGATTGCAAACAGAGGGCGACGTCTCAAGGCATCGCGCCGGAGAGGGGATCCACGATATGGAAAATTCTTTTGCCCCCATCAACCCGTCATACAGATATAAAAAGGACACACATTCCAAAGTACTGTGTACAAATGTACTATAGACGGAAGTGGGTGGGTTTATTCGTGCATCGTTTCCTAAGCAAGGACTTGTTACCGGTACTCAATATGGTTGAGGACTTTGCGGCATCTATATCAATTACCATTAAAGCTGTAAGCATTTTTTGAATTACAGCTGGCGTTATGCCCTGCATATGACATAAGTGACCCGTACATGAAATATATATATATATATATATATATATATATATATACTATAAAGTAGAAAGTATGGCGTATGTATGTATCATACATAATGTATGTATGTATGTATGCATGTATGTATGTATGCATGTATGTATGTAAGTATGTATGTATGTATGTTACGAGTAGAAATCAAAACCGTTTGAACAATCTTGATAAAACTTGGCATAAATGTTCCTTGGGTAGCCTACTAACTGGGACCGTAGTGTATGTTTTGTAGCCCTAAAACAAACTTAAGACCCTCAAAAAAAAAAAAGTTGACCAACTCTATGAAAGTATTATAAGTTCATCGATCTAGGCCATGTTTACCATGTATAAATCGAAAGGATCTAGATCTAGATCTAATTTTTAAAACTACACTTTGAACATATAGTTTTTAACTTTGACACATGAAAATACAAAATATAGTTTATTGATTGCATTATTTAATCAAATTAATCTTCATATTTGTGTTTAAAAAGCATTTTTACATAAATTCGATCCTTATATCTTCGAATTTAGAATTCCTGACGTGCATTCTTTCATTAGACATTACCCGAAATATTTCACATCTCTATATTCCTTGGTCTAAAACTCTAATTCAACTCTACGATGATAGAACTTTTCTTCGCAAAGATAGTTTTATACTTTAACACATAAACATACTAATTATAGTCCATTTATTTCATATTTTAATCAAATTAACATTCAAATTTGTTTTTCTAAAGCATTTATCATACATTCATTCGCTGTAGCTGCTCAGCCGAATTGACATACATTTTAAAAGTTCCATTCATGATTCCGTACATCTAACAAACAAAGGTCACACATATGCAGAGCAAAGCCTATACGAACGCGCAGAAAGAACACTATCCAATTCAATATTTAACTCTAGATTAGTCTAGATCTAGGCTATCCCTAACTCAAGATGATAGATCTACTCTATACTTTAACACATGAACATACAAAAGTTCATATTTTAATCAAATATCTGTAGGCCTACAAGCAAATGTTTTTATTTGTAAAAATGGATTTAGGTCTATTAGCTATTTTGATAGCTCCATTCATACTATTTTTACATTCACGCATTCGCTTTACTTATAACATTATTATTTCGTTTAATTGTTTACAAAACACTCTCAGTGACTATATCGACAGTGATACACAAATTAAGACCCGCTGGCAACATATGGCTAATATATATATATATACACATTTGACACAAGCTAAGTGCCCAGCATATGATACAAGCCCAGTTACACGCATATAACACAAGATCAGGGCACCTCATATGACACAAGCCCAGTTCCCAGCGTACTGCTCAGGCCTCCTCTAGATGAAAGAGTTAAACAAAATTACCATAAACACATTCCCTCTTCTCACTAAATCCAGGTAAAATAAGGAGAAAGCTATTATGTCAACCCCCCTAAACCTAACCTCCTAGCTATTATCTCCTAAACCTAACCTCCTAACTATGACCTCCTAAACCTAAACTCCTAGCTATGACCTCCTAACCATGACCTCCTAAACCTAACCTCCTAACTATGACCTCCTAAACATAACCTCCTAACTATGATCTCCTAAACCTAACCTCCTAATCCTAATCACTCACTGCGCGATTAAAAATATTTTTTTATCAATTGTTTTTGTATAGCGCAAATTCATGCTTTTAGCTTTCTCTAAACGCTATGATCCTCTCTCTTGTCTGGACCAGTTTGAAAGGGGTGGGGAGGAGAAAGAACGGGGTATCTGGGTGATCGCTTTTTAAATGTATTTTTAAAAAAAACGGAGGGAACGACCTGAACTGGTGGGTTGAAGACTATCAGGCTTCTCAATCCAACGCGCTAACCACACTGCAAGCGAAGAGTCTATGAACATGGAAGATTGTATAGATTGTTTCTATTTCATGCTTGTGTTCACTAAGCCTCAGACGACAACCTATAAATGGGACTAACTCAGCTTTTACCACCACTTCAGTCAAATACACTTTCTTTCTCTTGTTCGAGATACAAAACAAAATAATCAGTTACAAATGGTTAATTAACTAATTAATTGATTTTTGTTATTGATTCTTGGTTTGTCGGGCAAAAGAAATAACTAAATAACAAAATTTCGACTTGATCCGAGATTGGGTGTGGGAGAAATAACGTGTACACACTTTTTGTTACCAGACAGACGGAGTGAATTGATAGAAGAAACAAACCTACTAAAGAAGTAATACCAAAATACCTTAAAACCTTAGTAATAAATTTTTCAAAGCATTAGGAACAAAACAGCAGACTTAGAAATTTTATTAGAATTTGAAAAACCAGACATAATTGCAGGAACAGAAACTTGGCTACATCCTGAAATTTATAATGCAGAAATTTTCAATAGTAATTATGAAATTTTTAGAAAAGATAGAGCGGATAATCATGGAGGAGTTCTTTTAGCAATAAAAAACACTCTTATAGCAGAAGAAATTACCTTACCTAACTAAAAAAATATAGAATCAACATTTTGTAAAATTAATACCACCTCAACATCCCTAATAATAGGCAGCATTTACAGACCACCAAATTCTAGTTTAAAATACATGCAGGAATTATGTAATCAGAATTACTACACTTAAAAAGACAAATAAAAATGCAGTTTTTTGGATTATGGGTGATTTCAACCTACCAGATATAAATTGGAAAACACTAACCATAGATAAACACCAAAACCTTAAGGACATAAATGAGCTTTTCATAGAAACTTTACACAACCTGTTTAGATCAAATCATTAAAAAGCCAACTAGGTTAAGCAACACATTAGATCTCTTCTTAACCAACAGACCTGGATTAGAAGTTGATTATGATATTATCCCTGGTCTATCAGACCATGAGATCATAAAAATACACAGTCAGATAAAAGCAGTAGCCAATTCAAAACCCAAAAGAAAAATCTTACTCTGGAATAAATGTAACCTAACACAACTACACCAAGCTGCATTTAACTTTCAACAAACATTCTTATTAGAAAAAGACATTAACCAACCAGTCGATGACCTCTGGAATTTCATTAAAAACCATCTTAGAAGCATTATAGAAAATCATATACCAACTAAATGCTCATTAAACAAAATAAATAAATGCTGGTTTAATAATAAATCACGCTATGAGGTGGCCACGGAGCATGAGTTGAGAAACACTTTATTAGATGACGTGTCTTTACTAAAACTGACACGTAATGTCTTCCAAGAAATCGTGTCTTCTGGTTTTAACATGAGATGGATTAATGAAACGAGCTAGGAACGATTCAGGATATATCCATATACATTGATCAGCATATTATATTGTAAATGAATGTACAACTGTTTTTTTTCCCAAGCAAATGTAAAAAGCAACGTCATTGGTTTCCGTAACTACAAATATACAAAAATATATGGTTCTCAGAATGAAACGATCGTAGTCTATTGAAGCTGTATTGAAAAATTTATCCAGAGGCGTAGCAGCCAATTTTTTTAAAAGTGTATATGCCTATTTGTTTCTTGAATGAAGAAGATTGATTTACCTGTGAACACTTTGATTTTTGAATTTCAAGACATTTAGTGCGCCCCTGAGTCCAGCCAACTCTAATGGATACCGGACATTAGTTGTGGAAATGTAGAGGCGGTTGGTCGATGTGCTGTTCATATGAGCCACAGAAACAGTTCTGCCCCATAGTTTGCAAGGTCTGAATGGGTACTTTACTCTTTTTTTTTTTAAACAAATTCTACTTAGACGCTAAATAAGCATAGAACTTTCAATAACTTTTTCTTTATTCTATACACCGGATACACCAAAAAGCTAGCTATTTATGGATTTCCTTCCATGAATAAAAACTCCCAATACTAAATGTTAGTGCAAGTAATTACATATAATTGATCTTCACCTAAACTTCTATATAACCCTTTCCTATTAACTTAATAACGTTTCCAACACTGTAGATGTATATTTTGGACACACTTTTACTTAATTGTGTTAAAACGTTCTCGCTTATCTTATAAAATACAGACGTTACTTAAAACCAAAAGGTGACGTCCTACGCGTGTTTCCTAGGCCAATCTAGTCATGTATGTTAATCAATGACTTAAATTCTGACAAGTCAATGTTTTTTTTTTGCTCATCACTTAAATATAGATAAGTGATTCAGTGAGTTTGTGACAGAGCGTCACATGAGGTTTGCGGGACATTTTCTCCGACAAAATAAATTACGCACACCAAGACTTGCGATGACATGGAGGCTTATACGAGGCAAACGCAAACAGGGACGTCCTGGTTTAACTTGGCGCCAGACCTTCATGGAGGACCTCAAAGCAGAAAGCACCAAGTTGGAAGAGGCTTTAGACATTGCTATTGACAGATCTTTGAGGAGACAGCTTGCCACTCAACGCGCGAAGGGAGGATCTAAGTCTAAGTAAGTCCCTATTGAGGAAACGTCTTTCATCTGGAACAAAGAGAAAGTGTCTGTGCACTGACTGAGCAGTACTGGCGACGTGGTGACTATGGAATTAAGGATAAGGTGAATGCACAGAGGTGTGCACTATTACACGTAGAGCTCTTCTAAAAGCGAAAATACCGCGTGAATTATTTACAATAATATTTGGCGTTAAAGAAAGCGCAAAGTAACGATGGAGCACTGTAGTCCAAGTCAAAAGTGGCAGGATTCAGCTGTTTGTGTGAGGGAGGATTCGAACAATAAACTTTCTCGACAATTGCATTTCCGGTCCTAGGTTGTGATGTTACAGTTCAGTGTTGAGGCCTACTATAACGATTGGTCATTTCCGGTCCTGGATCTACGTCACCAAAAGCGACTCATTGTACGAATTAACTAGTGACTCTTAATTCTACTTCAGATACTTTATTTCCATTTGGTAGGTCCCTTATGCATGTTTAAAATCCCTTGTTGAATCTAAATTAAATCATTGCCGATGAGTTTAATCTTGAGCTATGTTTTTTGTTGATCTTGCTAAAATCTTTTCGGGACTTTAGATTTTATTTTCATAGTATTTAAACATTTTTCGAAAAGAAGCATTTCTTGAAAAAAAATAATTTTCCGGAACAAACGAAAGCCTGCAAAGGAAATGATTAATTTCATATATCGATAGATGATTGATAAGTAGAATATCTAGGCCAAAGTTGTTTGAGATACGGATTTTAAAGTCTGAGATGTTAAAACAATTATTTAGAACAAAAAAAAAAGAGTACAATATACCTATGTCTTGTTCTCGCATTAGAATGTCATAAATATTTAAAGAAGTTTAGAAACGCCTGGTCACAATATCGCGGTGGTATATTCTAGGTATCATCGTGGCGCCTCCTTGGTAACTTCCGCTAACTCGGATGGATCACTGCCTCCAGTGGGCTCTCAAGGTACACTCTAGCGAGGGTGCATAGCATGTGGGGAGGATGTAAGTGAGGCCCCCCTAACTTGTCCATTCTGACATGCCTAGGCCCTAATGGTGGTGAAGGTGCTCCAACGGATGGTGGCGAAGCATTATGGGAAAACGGATGAGCTCCCACCCCCGTAGGATCGGCCTCCGGCCACGTATGGGAGAGAGTCCCCAATATTGTTCCAAATTAATATTGGGGAGGTTAAAGGACGTAAGAATGTTTACTTATGAGTATATTTCGGGATGTAGCCGTTGGTATAGATAATTAACCCTATCTTATTAATTTTTTTTGAATTTAGTTTTAAACTTGGTTTAAATAAGTTACAAAAATCTTCATTTTGGAATGCTCTTCATAAAAGCATGTTATAAATATATTTATTTAGTCTCTTGATGAAAACATCTAACATTCTCTCGAATAGCAATATTACAATGCAATAGCATGAATAATTTTGTTTGTACTCAAAGGTTAAAGGTCACTTAAGGTGTGCCAATGAAATGCGCACTCTAAATTCAAATCTGGTAATTTCGTTGCTGATGCAAACGGGATAGACTCAGATCCAGGTCTAGTATGAATACGACAATCGTAGTTAGAAAACATATTTCCGTTTATTTTTAAATAGCCTGCTCTTAAATTGGTGAATGTGTGTTTATATACCTTATAGATAGATATGTCCAGTCGGATAACACTACACTATTGCGTAGGAAATAAACAAACACATATAATACATTAGATCTAGATTTATAAACATATAGACTCTATTTATGGAAATATAAATCTACATTAGTTCCAATGTTCCTCAAAATGCACTAATAACAAAATAACATTTTAAATCACTGGTTAACCTTATTACCAATCATTATTGTTGACACGCAAAACGGATATTTCTAGTAAATCTAATTTTAGAACCACGCAAACAAATGAACACACCAGAAAATGGGTCAAATGCCAAAGGTTTCGGTTTCGTTTTGAGCTGTAGAGAGTTGCATTGTGTGTAGTCAATGCGATGGTATCGTGCTTGGCTTTGGTTATGGTATCGTTAAGAGTCCTATACGAGTTTAAAAAGCCTGGCCAGAAAACGCACGCTTATTTTGAAACCAAGGATTTAAATATTTTTGTTATGGTCTCTTTTACAGGCCGGCATTGTGTTCACCCAAGACTTAGATTATAGATCTAAGCGCTAGATCTATTTAAATTAAAAACTTTTTTTTTAAACGGTAAGTTAAAAAAAAAAAAGATCTCTGGTGTAGGCCTATTGATCTAGAGTCTGAGATAATAGATATTTTAAACATACCCCATACGAAATTATAGCATGGCTATTCTTTTTCATTTTCTTTTACAAGAAACTGGCGTGGACGCCCATGGAGACGTGTATTGAATTATAATCTAGATTATATTTATATATATATATATAGTGCTTTTTTTTTTGTAATAAAAAAATAGGTGCCGGTACTCAGTAGTTGATTGCCTAACTTTTAACAACTAAAGATAAATTAATAATATACGTAAAAATACAAAAAAAGTAATAATTTTATTCAAAAACGTGCAGGTACGCCGTACCGGTGCCTACCGTCACAAAAAAGCATATAAGCGTTGATTAATAAGCACAATAGTTCCATACTGTAGTCTATACTTAAATCTAGATCAAAATATTTTAAATGCGATTTGATTTTAAGATTTTTGTGCTAAAGTTAGATAAATGTGGAGAAGTAGGCCTATACTAGATCTGAATCTACTGTGATTTGTTTTAAGTCATTAAGTCAAATAGATATCTACGCTTCGTAAAGACCTGTTAGTTTTAGATCTCTAAACTTCTTGATGTGCTGACATGTCAAACGCAGAGATTTTAAAACACTTTGGGCTTATGTAACCTTAATATCATAAAACTATCTAACCCCAGACTAGATCTAGATCTAAATATGGACGCTACTTATGTTGTGGAATACCCACAACATTATCAACTAACCTATGCTTATATGGCTTTTCTATTTTAATACCAAGTCCAAAAATAGGCCCTCATGAATTTCACAGTATTTGTACTGTCCATTGCAAATTTAGACCTGGTAATATCAATTCCCCAAGGCTATCATATTTTTGTGGACACCAAGCTAAATACTTATTTAAACCTATTATAATATATATCATATTTTTCATTGACATAGATATTTGTTAGCCGGCAGCATTCTTGGAAAAAAGCAGGTTTCGTATGCAGGTATATGGATAGGTTCTAGATTTAATGGACTAACGATAAGTATAAACTAGTGCATATTCGGTGATAAACCAATGCATAGCATTATTTGTTATACAATAATTAATGTGGCTATTTGATCAACTTGATCCATTTTATCAAATTCTATTAACATTGTAGCATTAACAATGTGCAATTGTGCCGATATTTATAATTGTTGTCTTATCGCGTAGCCCCTTTAAGTTTTAGTTTACTTTTTCAATTTCTTTCCTTTTAATATTTAATGTTGTGTATTTTTAGATAGTTATATGTTATTAGTCAAATATGCTTATTCTTGTCACGGAGATTTAAAGTCTAGGAGATCCCATGGTAAAATAACAAGACGAAACGGAAGAAAATAAATTTCTTATTTAATGCAAATAACAATTAATTATATTTTTGGCCCCTTCTGTCTCGGAAGACAATGGATGCCTCCAAATAGGTCGCTGGTTTTGGTTTCGACTTATAACAGGGCATAATCTGGTGTGACTAATTAAGTCATTTCTAGACCGGTAGAGCTAGCCACAGCTCGTGCATTTGTATGCATCTGAATTAGGGCTACCTGATAGGGCAGCTTTCTTTTTCTCTCTCTTGACTAAGGCGGCTTCTTTTGCTCTCTGCGAAGCTCGTACCAGCACGCACAGTCTGTCCCAATGCTGTCCTATATAGGGCTATTTCCTTCAAAATACTTCTATTTATGCTTGTTGTTCACATGTCCCGCTTGCAGACATCTCTAAAGGTTAGTCGTTTGCGGTCCTTGGGTCTGACTCCCTCCGAAAGTTCAGCATATAAGATATCTTAGATATACCGTTCCCCCCGAGCGTTAAGATAGTGGCATACACAACTTACACATTCCTTTTTATTAGAAGAAGAATAACCTCAACAATTCATTGGCTGTGACTGCTCTCCCAATGTGGGACACGGACTCATAATATGAAACAAAGTTCTTTTTTTATTTTCGTTACTGATTCCATGCTAATTTCAGTATAGTCTGAAAAAAAAAAAAAGAAAAATTCGTATGTATGGAAGTAATAAAAAAAAGGAAAAAGAAATAAAAGATGTGGGCAGAGCTTTGGTCTAGAGATTGAACGAAATGTTAAGCACTTTTTTTGTTAAGAAGTACAACTATTTGTTTTAAAGTAGTGATTTGTTAGTTTTTAAATAATATTTAGTGCACGACATGGTCTAAATAGGCTCGTCTTCATCGAAATTGGTACAACATGACATGTATGTTATAGCATCGGCGGGCCATAACTAACGACCTTGGTACAGCTGAAGCAGAAGTAAAGTTCCCTTTTCAGAACCTTGAGATCAATAGGGAAGATGACGTCTGTTTCCTTGGCATGGAGACGTAAAGAACAGGATTAGATCCGAATGGAGAGATGTGCTAAAGCTGGCCAGGGGCCTCCGTGTGCTGTAGCGCCACTGGAATGGTTGGATGATGGATTGATTTGTGGGCTTTTCTTTACGGATGGTGGGCTTGTGTTTTAGAAGGTGGAACACTGTGACAGCGCAACTAAGTTTGGGGGGGGGGCATTTTTAAAAATCCCGTTGGTTCTTTATGGAGGCCAATAATTGCATGACAAGAGTAGTCTACTAAGTAAGCAATGTCATATCTAATGAAATATTAGTAATATAGTGTAGTTTGCTACTAACTCTCCGCCTGGTCAAAGTATACAATGCCATTGATTATAACGTTTTACCTCTGATCTAATTTTCACTTTTATCGTAACTTTACGCCTGTGATCATGTTTTCAACTTTCAAAATTCCTAAAGCTCCGCCTCTGATTCTATATTAACTTTGATTCTATCCTCATCTTGCTTCGCACACGCAGTGGCGTAGCTAGGGTGGGGTCCAAATTTGAAAAATGTCTCGGCCCCCACTTGAGGGGGGGCCTCCAAATGAGTGTCCGAAATTTTTTCACATTAAATATTACATTATCTCATTTCATGATGTCGAATGTCAAAATGCATGGGCCTTAAAGAGGTCACCTCCCCCCGGGGAACCTAATCCCTCGCTAGGCCACTTCTCACACGTACAACCATTTTTGGTCGTGTGCATTCATTAAGTTTCCTCTTTTCAAGTGTATGTAGAGTCATGTCTATTTTTAGATTACTAGCCAGTGTGCTGTACCGGGATGACATCAACTTCATTGCTCTGCAGTCATTAATAGTAAAAACGTAATTCAAAGCAAAGTACAGACACAGTGAAAGTAACTAGTGCAGTTACCGTAGAGAGATATTTTTTTTATTAATTCATATAGCTTTCCGAACGAAGCATTAGAGAGCGTGAGTTTCTTTGACACATTTTATTTTGAAAACAAAACAAAACATGAGAACAGTAAACATTGATAAAATTAACTAGCTATTATCTTATATAATACAGACGTTACTTCAAAAAAGAAGATGATTACGTCCTACGCTCCTACGCGTCATGCATTCAGTCATGCATATTAACCATTGACCTAAATTCTGCCAAGTCACTGGTTTCCCAGGCTAGCTGAGGCAACCCATTCCATACTCTTAATAGAGCTAGAGAAGAAGGAGCATTTGTACAAATTTGTCCTAGCATATGGAACGAGAGATATGCCTTCATCTTTGTGTCTTTCTGAGTATTTTATTAAATTTTTATTTGAAGATTATGGTTCAGTGTTTTATGTATAATTGCTACTTTACTTTTGAGTCTTCTATCCTGAAGGCTTTCTAAATTTAGTGATTTTACTAAAGGTATTACTCTGGTTAAATGTGAATATCCGTTTGTTATGAATCTCACTGCTCCATTATGTGTCTTTTCCAGTTTCTTAATGTTTTCTTGAGTTGAGGGGTCCCAAACAGAGGATGCATATTCTAATATTGGCCTAACCAAGATTAAAGAAAATTTTAGTTTTATGTTCTTTTTTTATTTATACACATTTCTTTTAATACAAACCCTAATGCTTTGTTTGATTTTTTGATAGTTTCATGAACATTACTGATAATTCATTATTTTGTTTAATAATTCAGTATTCTCATATTTGGCTAAATTTGTTGCGTTTAGTCCCCTTGAATAAGTGGTAAAGCTATTTCTTCCTCACGCATTCTCCTATCAAGTTGATACTTTAAACAATTATTAATTGTACCTAACAAAACATGAATTAATAGATAAAGTAATTAATTATTTGGCTTAATGACGACTAAGGAAAATAACTTTGTACTATTGATATAGTCTTAAGGATGGAGTTCTTCCTTTTTAGGATAGCCTTGTTCCGTTTTTTTATTAAATGATTTTTACCGGTTCCCGAAAGGGGAATATATGCTATTACTTTGTTTGCTCTGTCTGTTCGTCCGTCCATCCGTCCGTCCAGTTTAGATCTCGTAAACTAGAAAAGATATTGAAAATCCGACATCATGATATTTTAGTCCATTTAGAGTTCTGATGCAACGGCTACTTTTTTCTTTTCTGAAAGCGAAAAATTTGATTTTTAAAATCAGCTATGCAAAGTATTTTTATAAAACATACACCATTTTTCCAAATATTCACTATTAATAGTAACAAACACGGGAGACTGTTTAGAAAGGGAAATGACATTTTACCATATTTTAACACATTTATGCCAACGGTTTTAGAATTTTTTCAATTTTTTTTTTTCAAAAATATATTACTAAATCTCAGTTTTACAAACTAGCTATGTTTACTTTTATTTTTAAAGAGGCAAAATCTATTTAATATGCATACAAGTGGAATGTAATTTAAAACAATAATTAATAAGTAGCAATTTATATTACACACATGCTATGACCACCATAGATTAACGTTGTTGACACTTAATGAAAGGGAAAAAGGTTCAAATTTGATTTGATCAGGTTTTAATTTAGAGTTTCCCCCTTTACAAAATAATTCGATTTATTAGATAATCATTCAATAACATCAGTAAGGCCAGGTTCACATTTAGCTTCATCTTCACCTATCCCTTAGTCCAATGTCCCATTGGGGCACCACACAATATCTGTCTACCCTCTTTTTCCTTTACTCTTTGTCCTTTGCTTTTGATAAAATTTCATTCACTGTCTTCCCATCGCTTTCACTGCCTTCCTCTTCATCTTCTTCCTGGTACGGACCCCTGAAGGAATGTCCTTGCTAGCCCTGAGGACCCTGTGATGTGGCCATATAGTTTGAGTTTACGTTTTTTGACAATGGTTTGCAGGTCATCCTGGGGTCCGAATGCTGTAGTAATCCTGTTTCTAATCTCTTCATTCGTAATGCGGTCTTTGACACATAGGATTTAACAATATCTTTATAACTATCAGTTCATCGAATACATATGAATATTAACAATGTAATATTAACATTAATAAATCTCCGTATCTTGTGGTATCAAGTCGTTAGTTGAACTAACAATACAACAGCACGTCTCTTAGGAGTTAGGGTTGTAGTTGTTGATAGTTTGTAGTTCATAGTTTCTGATATTTTTTCTGAAAATAGTGAAACCTGCCTTTTATCTACCGGAGTGAACCAACTCGGGGGGCCGATTTTGAGTTTGTGTTTACACACCAACTGTCTTTGTAACCTTGTTTATATTTTTTTTTGTTTTAAATCCTTTTTTAAGCTTACAGACTGATTTGTTAAATTTATTTTTACAATATCTCGTTTTAGCTTGCAAACTCCATATGGGGTCAAGGTGAGTGGACACTGGATGAGTTTTTCTAAAACGGCTCTAACGATAGAAATATGACAGCTTATGTTTATCTTTTGGGAAAAAAATAGCTACCTTATTGGACACAGCGAGAACTTTGTTTTGACTTATAATTTTTTCAAAATATAATTTAATTACGCTTTTAGTTTTTCATTTTAAACACGGCTTCATCGGGAATCCCCGCACTTGACTCAAATGTTTGTATTTAGGAAAGCGTTGAATAAATACAATTAATAACTAGACGTACCGAGTACATGTACATTTTTGCGCTCCGTGTTATGTAGAAAGGTATATATAAGATATGGATCGTGCAAATCTCACTGGAAGAACTTCTTGCAATAGTGAAGCATTACAAGAAATAAATACATTTAGAAATTATAGTATAGATCTTTAACAAAGTAAAATATAAAAAATACCAAAAAAAAAAAAAAAAGCTTATATTTAGCGTAGTTGTATCGATGAGTTTGGGTCAGTCATGGTAATTAAATTTGTAACAAATCATTGCAATTCTAAATATTTTTTAGCAATTGTTTTTGTAGAGCCCATTTTCATGCTTTTAACTTTCTCAATACGCCAGGATCCTATCACTTTTGGCTGGACCAGTTGGGAAAGCATGGGATATCTGTGTGAATGTTACCGTGATAGCTTTTTAAATGCATTTACAAGACAAAAAAATGAACGACCTGGATTCGAACTCCAGGGCTCTAGCCTCCTTAAGCCAACACACCAGAGAATTGCTTATGAAAATAGAAGGTTTTATAGTTATGTATTGTTAGTTTCAAACTTTAAAGCAAACTATAAAGTGGACTAAATTAACTTATACCACCACATAACTCAAGTACAATTTTTTCCCTTGCTCGATACCAGACAATATGATCAATTACCATTAGATAATGAAACGATTGATGATTTTTAAAAAAATGTATTCTTGTTTTGTCAGTGTAAAAGGAATAAGTGTGCGAAATTTCAGCCTGATCCCAGATTAGGTGTTGGAGACAAGACGTGTACCAACATGTGACC
Organism: Biomphalaria pfeifferi; assembly: GCA_030265305.1. NCBI lineage: Eukaryota > Metazoa > Mollusca > Gastropoda > Planorbidae > Biomphalaria > Biomphalaria pfeifferi. The sequence goes on from JASAOG010000247.1 coordinate 167,885, forward strand.
AGACAGACAGACAGACGTGGAGCTGATCCAAAGCTTTGTACAAATGTTTCTTGTTTCTTTTTGTTTTCTTCTTCTTACCGCTCAGACGTTGTTTTAAAACCCTAACAAACATACAGCACATAACGGGCGTGTACATCTCACAAACATACAGCACATAACGGGCGTGCACATCTCACAAACATACAGCACATAACGGGCGTGTACATCTCAAAAACATACAGCACATAACGGGCGTGTACATCTCACAAACATACAGCACATAACGGGCGTGTACATTTAACACAATAAAAAGAAAACAAAAGCAATGAGCAATCCAAGCTGATACGCCAACACGTGAATGTTTTTTTTCCTGATGTACAGCGTGGGCTGAAGCGGCGCGGAGATAGGTCACAAACTTCTGACACCAGTTTGAGCAACACTGCTGACACCAGTCTGAGCAACTTTTTTTTACATTATCTGAGCCACTCATATAAGGAGTTTTAACTTATGTAAAAGTACAAAGTTTACCTTCCAGACCTTGCGGTCTATGGAGAAGATGATGTTTAAGTCATCTATTTCTAGGACCAACGATTAACGAGCAGGGTGTCATGTGGCCAGCACAACGACCAATCGCCTTTACTTTACTATCAAAGTCATGTACTCATTAGAGTTGGATAGACTCAGGGGCGCCTGGATAAAAACCCAAACTCAAAATCTCAGTCTTCGCCGAGATTCGAACCCAGGACCCGAGGTTCGGAAGCCAAGCCAAGATTTTGTTTTTAAATTTTCTACGTTCATCAGTACACATCATTAACAATTTTAACATTATGTCGTTAGTAGATTGTAGGTTAAAAACTTCTTGTCTACGGCTCAGGATTTTGTGATTTTTACCATCACTAGAGATACAAGACACCGATAGCAAAGACAAACAGACCAAAATTCTTTTGTCCCCCCCCCCCCCCCCTTGTGTCTTTGTAACCTTGTTACTTTCAGTAGTTTCTTTTTTTTGTAAATTGTAAGGAGAAAAAAACAACTAGAAACACAAATAAGGTGAAAGTGTGGTCTCAGATATTTGATTTCTTTTTTTTTTTTTTTTTTAAGTTCATTTTCACACACAAAACCAATCACAGTAATCTTGTCATTGAATACAATTTGTTTTTTTAAGATCCGATTTGCTTTCTACAAGTAATAAAATTCGGTAAGAAAAAAAAACAACAAAGCTATATGAAGCAATGTGGCGGCGCTATAATAGAACCCAAGGAAACTAAACGTCTAGGACGCCATATGAGTTACTTTTGTCCACTAAAATACCTTATTTAATAAATTATACACGTTATTTCAGATAATTACCGTCATTACGTCCTAAGTGTATCCACGTGTTAAATAATCTAGTTATGAATGTTAATTAGAGACTTAACTATATTAAGTTATTTGTTTTCCTGGCTGATTCTGGTTATATGGTCTAATAGCTATAGGAACGAAGAAGAACTTATAGGAATTTGTCTTAACATACCGACCTATTTAGAAATGTGACTTTATCTTTTGTGTCTTTCTGAGAATTTTATTGAGTTGTTGTTTTCTTGTAATAAGCTATGGTTCAGTGCTATTTTTGCTAAAAGTGGTCGAGAGGATAAGTACGCTTGAGATTGGCTTGGCTATCTTTGAAAGGGGCTCGAGGTTCGACACCCGACTCGAGCAGAGTTGTGTTTACTGGGCGTCTAAAGGCAACACAGAAAACCTTCTCCCAGATACCCCCACACACACACACACACACACCGGTCCACAAATGCGATTGAACCATAGCGCTCTGAACATGCTATATATTTATTTTATTTTACTTTTTTAGTTTTCTGTCCTGTAGTGTCTCTAACCTTTGTGAATTAATCCTAAAATCATACTCGCTACATACGACGGATATTTGTTTCTATAGTGCTGATTCGTGCACAAAAACTATTATTTTATGATTTATTAAATTATTTCTTTATCAATACTTCTGTATTTTGTACACCGGATACACCTAATAAACTTGTTATTTCATGGATTAGCCTCCATGTATGAAAAATTTTAAATTGCTTAAATTATGCCCAATCGTTATAAGTGTTATAGAGTGTTAGTGTATGTTTCTATGGTGACGTGAGTAGAAGCTAAACATTGGTTGGTTGATATGCAGTGTAAAAGATGCTAGATAAGCGGCATTGCTGTAAGCTGTCTTGGGTAGGCCAGACGACTCCAGAATGCCAGAGTGAAAAGACGTAGTGAGTTAGATTTTGTTCAAAATGCCAGCTTTATATTATAACCAAAATCTACTACATTCATTACATGTCATCTCAAGTTAAATTTGTCTGTATTGTAATAAAAACCCATATTTAGTATTGTTCACTATGAAGTTATTCAAGTTAAAATTCAATATGCCTACAGCCTACGTCAACAAGTTAATATAATAGGCTGAAAAGTCTACAACCAACATCTAATATATCAAATCTAAAACAAAATAAATACATCTAGGTGAATGGACAAGAGACAGATATCTGGAGTCGCTGATGATTGCCTCGCTTTCGGATGACTCGTTCCCATAAAGCTTTGCTCCATCGATTCTCACAATTCTCTGATGTCTTGGCCTGTCAGTTATTAAGCATGTAATTAATTCAAAGTCACTTCTCTTTACTTTGTAAGTCATCGCCACTGTAGGAACCCAGAGGCACGCGGCGACCAGGAAGACATAAAAAAGTAGGACCAGAAACTAAACTTAGCTTACTAAATATGTCCTGGAGAGGTTTCAAAGTAAAGACATGCATGTATATGACATAGAGAAAGTCACATCAGCTTCTATTTTGTTTTTAAACTGAGAGAGTGACGAAACGGATAGTTGAATTTCGGAGGTGGAAAAAAAATATTTACAGCCGGGAAAGGAGTGTTTTAGTTTATCAAAATTAGTCCTAATTTCCCTTGTTATTTTTTTGTTTCATTTCTTTTTCTCCTGCTCGCATTTTCGAAGGTCTAAAATTGTATGGAACTATGTATAATTCAAAAACTATGTATATGCATTAGTTGTAAAACACGATGGATGAACTTGAGAACGGGGAAGAATAGATTTTCCGAAAAAAAAAAAAAACTTTTAAAGAAAATTTTTCACATACCGGTAAAAATAAAGTGATTTATTGTTAACACCATTACGATTATACTTTGTTAAAGTCTACCACACGAACTACATCTATGAATGAAATAGCATTTAGAAATAACCGATAATATATTTGACCTTCATGAAAACACGTATATTTGCAAATAAATGAGTGAGATTCAAAAGATACTTCAGCTACCTTTAGACCTAAATCAATACATGGTAGTTGGGGGAAGGAAGGAGAACTGTCTACAGAGCTCACACCAGCCAGGTAGACAGAGACACGTCTTCTTCCCCACCACTTGTCAAGAAAAGCTTATTGACAGTATTATCACTGTGTCATTTAAAAAGTGTTCACTTTGGGAAAGGGTTAGTTAGCACTAAAGTCCATTATAACTTGTTTTTTTTCTTTACTTCTTAGGTCATCTCGACATGGGCGAGAACAAACGACCAGATCTAAGACGCTGGCTGGAGACGATGGTCTTGGAGCATCGTTGCCCAGGCCTGGAGTGGGAGGACAAAGAAGAGAAGCTGTTTCGTCTGCCCTGGCCACACCAGAAGTCACGGGAATGGCGAGCCGAAAACTGCCAGATTTACATCGAGTGGGCCAAACACACGGGCAGGTACAAGCCTGGCGACCCCATGGACTTCCCCACTTGGAAGACCCGCATCAGGACGGCCATTAACAAGAACCGGGAGATCGAGGAGGTGCCCAGCCTTCACCAACGGGACTCCGCCAACCCTTACAAAGTGTACCGCTTCAAACCCACCTCGCCCGCGAGGCCGAGAAGAGAACATGAACGTGCATCGCCGACATCCACCGTGAACGATGAACTGCTTCCACTTCCGGTCGTCGCAGACAGTACGAATTTATTTGTCTTTCCACAAGGGACAGAGCAGTCAAAGACTTTCAGCATCCCATGCCATTACTCTGGGGGCGCGGTGAAATCGATGAGTCCCATGAGCTACATAGGCATACCCATCACTGCGATAGCTCCTGATTCTCGGACTTTTGACTTGATGGATACTTCTGAAAGAGACAGCGTTGCCTTCGCTGTGGATGCCACGCAGAATGGAATAGCGCAGTTAGCTGTTTACGATGGATATATTAAATCTAATCTATCGGTAAACTGTGAGCCTTCTGAGACAAAGATGGACATTGCGAATCAGATCAGTTCTTTGAAGAAAGAGGATCCAGACCAATTACCTTCGGATTTGAACTCCTTACCTTCAAGTGACCTTTTGAGTTTCAATAGCGCTCCAACTAATTACGAAAATATTCTTCCGTCCATTAACGACGAGTTGTTCAAGTCCATGGACAAAGCCGTACAAGGCGTGTGTTACTTTCATGTGCAGGTCCTGTACGGCATCCCCGGCAGAGTCGTCAACAGCTCCTCCGTGAGAACCAATCGCTGTCGCCTGTTTTTCGGCTCCCCGGACAGCAGGGCCAAAGCGGACATCGAACAGCGGACGGAGATACAAATGCCCAATTTCCAAGAGCTGGATGGCATCGGCGATGACATCAAGGACAAGATTAACAAGGCGCTGTTCGAGACGGAGGGAGGAGAGGTTATCTTAACCTACCACGATGGGGACATTTACGCAGAGAGAAGGTGCCTGACCAGGGTGTTTGTCTCGGACGGAGTGTCGGAAAGTACTGTCTTGCCCAGGAGTAAAAAAAATCGCCCGGCCGTCAGCATCAAAATCTTTGATTTCAACGAAAAATTCCGTTCCGAGTTCATCGCCCACCAGAATGACCCAAGCCAACCAGTCCCCAAAGACTTTTGTTATTTAACATTTGGATACGAGATACTGAAAAACGATGAAAGCCCCCTCCGTGTTGTGCCCGTCTATGTTGTGGTCAAGCACCAACAGGCTGTTAATTTTCGAAATGCTAAAGTCAAGTCGATAGATTCGTCAAAACCTCTGATCTCAAACTCTTTGTAACGTATCAAATTGAAATAAATCAAAACATTTTTAAATTGGTTGGAATTGGGGGTGGGGTATTTTTAAAAAAGAAGAAATTAAGACTTATAAGTTGTATGTTATTTATTATGTGTACAGTTTAGTGATAGGTATTAGGGTCTATAACGAAAAAGAAACTTCGAGACCGTATTTAAAAAAAAAAGTTTTCCGGCAAAGTTGTTAAATTTTATTTTTCTAAAAGACTTCGTTACCTTATAAGACTTCGTTACCTTATAAGACTTCGTTACCTTATAAAAGACTTCGTTACCTTATAAAAGACTTCATTACCTTATAAAAGACTTCGTTACCTTATAAAAGACTTCGTTGCCTTATAGACCTATTTCTATATTGTACACATATTTAATAACATACAATTTAAAAGTCTGAATTTCTTCTTTGTTCTCTTTTTATTATGTTCAAAGGTTCGGATCATTAATCGTATATCTGAGATGAGCCGCGCAGTGATTTCCTGATCAGGTAGTTCTCCGTATAGTTTTTCTTCTATAGGAGGGTTTCGAGGCCCGAGTACTGTTCATGCTTCTCGATAGAGCAAGCAGCTTCGTAGGACATGGTTAGAGTTCTCTGGTGACGCTGGGGCAAGTCCCGACTTTTAGCTTCCAGAACTCATGTCTCATTATGTTGTGTCCTGATCTCAGGCGAAAAAATTATGTGTTGGTCATGTCGAGATATCTTATAATAGGCACCGTTTTAATGATAGAGTTGCAAAAGTTTTAAAAATTATTTTTGTTTATGAAATGCAGTTTCTTTTGTAGACATATTTGTTTCAGACACACACAAAAACCTGGCAACTATAGAAGCATACATCCTAAAGTTTCAATGTAGCTCTCTCGTCTCATATTTCAAATAAATAAATGACGTTACAGTGACGTAATAGTCGCTACAAATGAAATATCATTAAAAATCCAAAGTATGAAAGCATTATCTAATGTGATGATACTCTACTGTTTAATCCAGATAATGCTAAAAACACAACCTCTCGACTTCACAAACAACTATCACTGGGCTTGATCGTTATAGAAGGCCTCTACAAGACCTGCGACGTCGCTACCTGTGGGCAGTGGAGACCAAAAGCACGTTGCCGCGTCATACAGACTTGTGACGTGGAAACGAAGTACTGGTCTCCACCGCCCCACAAGTTGCGACGTTGCAGGTTAGTGTTTAGGTCTTCTAAGACGATTGGTCTCGGCTTGATCAGCAAGGCTATCAATTCAGTATTTTAAATCAGACCGTTGACTTGCTTTGTGCGAGTGGCTTAAACATGCGCTGAACTTGATGTTCTTGGTCCTTTTGGGCCTCAAGATAACCACTAAAATGTATTAGTATCAAGAACTTTTCTGAAAGACCCCTCTTGAGATAATCTTTTGTCCAAGCATGCTAGCGTTTGTCTCTTCATAGTACTGAGAAGGAAGTTTAAGTAACATTACAAAAGCCCATAGAGAGTTGGATACACATTGAATATACAGTACTTGTTACGTTTACTTTATCAAGTATATACATTTGTAGAATGTAATATTTTGGATTCAGTTTTTTTAATTTTTAATTTTCCAATCCATTGTCAATAAATCAAACTCTTAGATTCAGATTTTTTAAACTTTTTTGTTTAAATAGACCTTTCTAATAAATTATCAAATAGAGATATCAAAAGACATGGTAATATCTGTCATGGGTTCTTACTTTCCTAATCTGTTGTCAGATATCTCTTCCGAAGATTGTAGGCACTAGGTGCCTGAAGTACTAATATCCCAACTCCAAAATAGATTGATCCCAAAGTTTAAAAGTGTGCGTGTATATTGTATTTATAACCCAATTCCAACAATGTAGTGACTGTATCTCCAATTACTATATACCTGTATATTGACTTTTTGTAACTTTTTAATAAAGCTTTTAGGTCTACGTTTGTCTCAGAAATATTTATTGTTTATCTAGTTGTTTTAAGTTTTTAAATAAAACTTATTAGTACATTATAATGTGCTTGATTCATTGTGTGTTACAACCATAAAATAAAGAATGATTGTATTACGATTCTAAAATGATTCTAATTACAATGCATTTTGTCATAAAATTGGTGACTTCAACTTATGTGAGAACCCTTCAAATTTTTAGAAATGTAAATTTAAAAAAAAATAGCAGTCTATAACTTAGAATGTTTTACCTTTTTTTTGGGGGGTGTATTTCTTTATCTTGGTTATCAGTGAATTCATTTTTTTTTCACAAGTGCTCACCAATTACTTATTCTCGATCTCAACCATCTTCTTCAGCTGACACCATGCCATCACTGCGGCTTGGGTCCATGGGCGCAAAGAAATATTTTTTTTTGTAATACATTAAAATTAGTTAAGCACAAATAAAATAATTATAAAAAATACTTTTTTTAAAGATTATCTTGGGTTTAATTGTATCAATTAATTTGGATTAGTCATATAAATTTTAAGAGATCTAGACCAACAACAATAAATCTGTGCGATTAGAAATATTTTTACCAATTGTTTTTGTTTAGCTGAATTTTATGCATTTAGCTTTCTCAATGCGCTATGATCCTATCACTTTGTCTGGACCAGTTGGAAATAGAAGGGGGTATCTTGTGAATGTTACCGTGACATAATTCTTTACGCAAAAAGTATAAAGGGGACCAATACAATACCACCACATCTATCAAGTACAATTTCTTTCCCTGTTCTTGATCAAACAAAATAATTAAAAACTAATAGTTAATTAGCTAATTGGTTAGTTTTTACAATTGTTCTCGCTTTGACAGGTAAATGAAATAATTGAGCAAAATTCAGCTTGATCCGAGAGTGGGTGTGGAAGAAATAACGTGTACAAACTTTTTACCAGACAGACAGAGTGAGTTGATAGAAGCTTTGTAATAAGACAATTATGTACTTAATTAAATACAGACAAGTAACATTACAAGTAGTGATAACTCTGCTGAACTTTTTTATTCAACGCATGAACAAAGGTATTGAATAATTCTAATCACATATCACATAACATAATTAAGTTCTTTACTGTGAGATGTGTGCGTATTGATTCGTACATTGGTTATATTTTTTTTCCTACCTTTTAAAATATGATTTCAACTGTATAGACACGTCCCTGGGCCAAAGTTTCAGTCTGTTACAAATGACCAGTGACAGGAAGAGGTTAACGTGTGACCCCGACGAGATAACACAGCAGCGAGTGTTCTCTGGAATGTACATGTATAAACAGAGACAGGATGTGACGTGTCCTTACGTGTTATTTCAGAAGGTACTAGCAATGTCCAGTGACAGATAGAGGTCACAACTTGTGACCCTGGCAAGATGACACTGCAGCCGATGTTTTCTGGAATCTACATGTATAAACAAAGACAGGATATGACGTTTCCTCACGTGTAATTCCAGAAGATACTAGCAGTGTTTGTGCAACTTTGGAGGAGTGATTAGGGACTCTATATAAGCCAGAGAGTCAATGTGAAAGTCAGTCGTGAGTGAGTCGTCGGTACTGTTGTCTACTGTGCGAGACAGTAGAAGAGAGATGTGTACGACTCGATGCAAGTTAACTAGGGTAGAGTTAACTGGAGTGGACTACTGTCGTTAAAGTCTATACAGCGAACTACAGTGGACTTGAGCCGTTACAGTCGATACAGACGATGTAAGACGTGTTCGGCTCTGATTCGGTATACTTGAGTACGACTTGGTTCAGCTTTGGGAGACCTGGAGCGACACTGGGAAGTGTGTCGTTGGTCTGTTCTGTGGAATGCGGCTCGATGCAAGTTGGGAAGAGATGAATTGCAACGAAGTATAGCTAACTGTAAACTGACAGATATTGTACAGTCTTCTACGCTACATGTTACAGTAACAAATTGTTAGAGTTAATAGTCAATAAAGTTTTATGAAGCTGAAAGTTTAGTCGTCAAGTTCTTTACAGTGTTTTTATTTGTGTGCCTACTAGTACATTTAGCCAGAAGATTCTGAAATACGTAACAGGTCTTATAGTGAACATAGAAGAGCCCATTGATAAGTAGCTGGACTCGTTGGAGTCTTTTGGGGGTAGCGGTATTACGAGACGGCTGAAGTAACAACAATTATAAGTGAACTATAAACCGATACTAGGATTCACCGAACGCCTCGCTGATATGTTTTTAGAGATAAATTTTAAAATGTGCCGTCAGTTTTATTTTCTTTTCGACTCTTTATTAGTTTTATCTGGGCATTTGCTTTATAATCCGTCATTGGCATGTACGTTTAGTAGGCCTACAGGATACAGGGCCGTCATTGGCATGTACGTTTAGTAGGCCTACAGGATACAGGGCCGTCATTGGCATGTACGTTTAGTAGGCCTACAGGATACAGGGCCGTCATTGGCATGTACGTTTAGTAGGCCTACAGGATACAGGGCCGTCATTGGCATGTACGTTTAGTAGGCCTACAGGATACAGGGCCGTCATTGGCATGTACGTTTAGTAGGCCTACAGGATACAGGGCCGTCATTGGCATGTACGTTTAGTAGGCCTACAGGATACAGGGCCGTCATTGGCATGTACGTTTAGTAGGCCTACAGGATACAGGGCCGTCATTGGCATGTACGTTTAGTAGGCCTACAGGATACAGGGCCGTCATTGGCATGTACGTTTAGTAGGCCTACAGGATACAGGGCCGTCATTGGCATGTACGTTTAGTAGGCCTACAGGATACAGGGCCGTCATTGGCATGTACGTTTAGTAGGCCTACAGGATACAGGGCCGTCATTGGCATGTACGTTTAGTAGGCCTACAGGATACAGGGCCGTCATTGGCATGTACGTTTAGTAGGCCTACAGGATACAGGGCCGTCATTGGCATGTACGTTTAGTAGGCCTACAGGATACAGGGCCGTCATTGGCATGTACGTTTAGTAGGCCTACAGGATACAGGGCCGTCATTGGCATGTACGTTTAGTAGGCCTACAGGATACAGGGCCGTCATTGGCATGTACGTTTAGTAGGCCTACAGGATACAGGGCCGTCATTGGCATGTACGTTTAGTAGGCCTACAGGATACAGGGCCGTCATTGGCATGTACGTTTAGTAGGCCTACAGGATACAGGGCCGTCATTGGCATGTACGTTTAGTAGGCCTACAGGATACAGGGCCGTCATTGGCATGTACGTTTAGTAGGCCTACAGGATACAGGGCCGTCATTGGCATGTACGTTTAGTAGGCCTACAGGATACAGGGCCGTCATTGGCATGTACGTTTAGTAGGCCTACAGGATACAGGGCCGTCATTGGCATGTACGTTTAGTAGGCCTACAGGATACAGGGCCGTCATTGGCATGTACGTTTAGTAGGCCTACAGGATACAGGGCCGTCATTGGCATGTACGTTTAGTAGGCCTACAGGATACAGGGCCGTCATTGGCATGTACGTTTAGTAGGCCTACAGGATACAGGGCCGTCATTGGCATGTACGTTTAGTAGGCCTACAGGATACAGGGCCGTCATTGGCATGTACGTTTAGTAGGCCTACAGGATACAGGGCCGTCATTGGCATGTACGTTTAGTAGGCCTACAGGATACAGGGCCGTCATTGGCATGTACGTTTAGTAGGCCTACAGGATACAGGGCCGTCATTGGCATGTACGTTTAGTAGGCCTACAGGATACAGGGCCGTCATTGGCATGTACGTTTAGTAGGCCTACAGGATACAGGGCCGTCATTGGCATGTACGTTTAGTAGGCCTACAGGATACAGGGCCGTCATTGGCATGTACGTTTAGTAGGCCTACAGGATACAGGGCCGTCATTGGCATGTACGTTTAGTAGGCCTACAGGATACAGGGCCGTCATTGGCATGTACGTTTAGTAGGCCTACAGGATACAGGGCCGTCAACTAAGGGATTTCTTCTTCTCCTTCTTTTTTTTTACTTTCTTGCTTTTTAATTTTGATTTGTTTCTCTCTCTCTCTCTCTCTCTCTTCCACTCTCTTTCTTCTTTCTTTATTTCTCTCTCTCTCTCTCTCTTGTGTTCATTGTCTCTAGTCCTGCGTTACTTCTGAAAAAGGTGCACCTCCCAGATGTAAATGTTGAGAGTTTTTTCCTCTTACAGAACTAGATCTAACTCTTAACCTTGTGACATGATTTTATAGTGTGTTGATACAGGGGAGATAATCAAAGCAATGAACGAGAAGTAGTTATGTCTCTTTACTTCCTGAAGCAATTAGATCTAGTTAATGTTAGAAATATAATTATTGTTGTCTTTGTATCTCTTCTATCTCACTTCATCTCTTTTCCCCCACCACTCCCCAGCTTTTTTCACAACCTACATATGTATTTTTGATTCATAGAAACTATACCTTAATAAGAACTAGTGTTAGGTTACCACATAACTACATATAAAAAATTAGACCGCCAGGCATCGCAGAGAGGCTGATGATGTAGAAAAATATAATGATGCATCCTGTTATGGAGCATATGTGTGTGTGTGTGCTTACGAGGTGATATGAAAAGACGGAGCATTTATTCCTAGTTTTGTAGAATGATGCAAAGATAAGTGGCTCTATCATAATCCATGGATCGAGAGAGACGACTCCAGGATGCCAGAGTGAGAGGACGCGCCCTTGATAGTGAGCTAGATTTGCTTAAATATCATTTTTTTAAATTTCAAGTCGAATTTGTCTATGTTATTATAAAAGCTTTATTTAGTTTTGTTTACAAAAAAAAAAGAAGAAGTTATTAGAGTTATTTCAATTTTATAACTTAAAACTCATATCTACGCCTACAGCGGATTAGTTGTTTAGCAGTTGTCAACGACAGTTAACAACCCTCCCTCCCCTCAGGAAACAAATGGAGTCATCCTTTATGAACATGAACAAAAATGCATTCCTATGTATGTAGCAGCCCTTAACAAGTACTAGTGTCCCTGGCAAAGCCTCTCAGCCTTAACGTGGCGCCCGGGTGGAAACGGTCATTAGAGGAGACGGTTCAACCAATAGGGTTGAAAAATAGAACCGCCGTTGGGGTGCCTGAAGACTGACCCCATCGTAATGGCGGGCATGGGAGCCCCAACAGAATCCACACAGTGTTCCCCATGGAACCGTTATAGGGCAGACACCCGGTAACAAATTAGCATTTGCTTGGTGTTGTGGACGGTCGTTGACCTGTAGTACTAAACTTCTGGTAGACAGCTAAAGCGCTTATAAAACTTGAAATCACTTGTTTGTGAACAATACTAAATTTAACTTCTATTATAATACAGACAAAATCAAGTTAAGATAAAATGAAATAAATGTAGTAGACTTCGGTAATAATATAAAATGGTCTTTTTAACAAAATCTAGCTCGCTACAATAGGCTAACACTTCTTTACAGTCTGACGATCTGGAGTCGTCTGTTCTATCTAAGACCATTGACGACAATGCCGCTTATCTTGCATCATTCAGAACCAATCGCTAACTTCTTCCCACCCGTCACCATAGAAACAAACACACACACACACACACACTCCATAACACTTGGATCCCTCCAACACTAAGACAGAGAGTTGTTCAGACAGACCGATATAGGGGAGATTCTATGGACCCAGATTCAAGAGTCTTCGACTCTACTCTCAGGGCAATCACAAGGAAGACGAGCTTGTCACCGTGTCTTTACGTTCATGTAACAAATACTTCTCTTTCTGTCTGGAATGATGACACGCAAGCAAGTCTTCTTACAAGAAGTAAATGAACTCAGTTCAACGGCCTCCGTGGGCCACTTTTAGCCATGGACCGGGTGCACAGAACATCTTCGTGCCATGACTGTTAGGCCACTGCTTGGAATGAACCATATTAGATATTGATAAATTGGAATACATCAAAAGAAGAAACTAGGTTATCAGAAGATTACTTGTTGGATTTCTTTTTAATCTGCACCTAAGAATGAAAAATAATATTGAAAACAAAATTAGCGGTCTCTTTATATAGCCTATATATATGTATATTAGGTTTATGTGTGTGTGTTTTAATGTTCCTTCAGAATTCAAGATTTCAATATAATCCTAGCCCACAACTGCGGCAGGGCGGGATCGATGACGGCAACAGGATTCGAAGGATAAGAAATTAAGAAGTCGGCCGTCACCGTAACAACCAGACTCTATTGAAAACAAGTCTAAGGTAAAAAAAAACACATGAATTTTACTTCAATAAGACGCCTTTTTTTTCAACAGTGAGTACAAAGAGGAAGTGCATACTTGTGCATGCGTGATCATACTCTTTGCCCTTTGCAAGTCAATTTGTTTGACAGCGTCTAAAAATGTTCTCTTTCCGTACCAAGCGTACCAAAACCTTGTACCTTCAATAAAGATAAAGTTCTTTAGGCTTAATTTAGAAGAGAAAAAAAAAGGTCAGCCCATGGATTCATTTCCAAGAATACAGCGAGTTGGAAATCGGGAATTCCTGGGTTGAGAACAACATAGCAGGAACATAGGAAAGTGGTTTATTTCGCATAATATGATGCAAACGATGGAACAAGGAAATGCTTACTAGATGCCCAGTAAGAAACAATGTTCATTCACAGAATAAAAAATCACTTTTTTTTTTCTTCAAAAGAAGGACCTATAAAAATCCCCTAAATTCCACACCACAGGCAAACAATTGATCATCATAAAACAGGATCTAGTTGGTAGATGTCTGTTGAATACGCCTGGTGGCTCCGCCTACTTAGGCTGTTCATTATAGGTGTATAGGTGTTTACTAATATACAAGTTATGACGTGTTCTAAAAATTGCGATATAAGAAATGCTTTAAAAAAAACAACACAATCCTAGATTTACCAAACAATAGCCGGGCCTGAATAGGTGTTCGCAACAAAACGTGAAAGTAAAATGATTCCCAACTAAACGTAGACCAGTAAAGAAGATTGAATAATTTAAGCATATTTAAATGGAAAAGATAGATCTGCAATATATTCATTTGTTTTAGTGGTCACGTTACAAATGAGGGGGGGGGTGGTATTGGCAGGTACTCGAGCGATGGCAGAAAACATAAAAGACAAAGAGCCACCAGCAGATACTGTATAGCCTGCAAAGGCCAGCAGTGCAGCCTCAAATAGTTCTACAAATTTAAAACATATGGCTGAGCAGTGTGTTAATTTTCAGATGTTGCTATGTAGCTCCTAGCAGATGTTATTAAACCGATGAGGAAGTATTCAATTCTTAATGTGGAATTTAAACATGAACTTAAACATGAACTTGACATGAACATGAACTTAAACATGAACTTGACATGAACATAAACATGAACTTGACATGAACATAAACATTAACTTGACATGAACCTTAACTTGAACTTGACATGAATATAAACATAAACTTGACATGAACTTAATCATAAACTAAACATAAACTTAACATAAACTTGACATGAGCTTAAACATGAACTTAAACATAAACTTGACATGAACTTAAACATAAACATAAAAATTAACTTGACATGAACTTAAGCATGAACTTAAATATGAACTTAAACATGAACTTGACATGAACTTGACATAAACTTAAACATAAGCTTAAACATGAACTTAAACATAAACTTGACATGAACTTAAACATAAACATAAAAATTAACTTGACATGAACTTAAGCATGAACTTAAATATGAACTTGACATGAACTTGACATAAACTTAAACATAAACTAGACATGAGCTTAAACATTAGCTTAAACATGAACTTGACATGAACTTAAACATAAACTTAACATGAACTTAAACATGAACTTAAACATGAACTTGTCATAAACTTAAACATTAATTTAAACATGAACTTGGCATGAACTTAAACAAATTTCATCTATTGATATCTGAATGTAACAATCATTTATAAATTAAGACGGATTTAGTTTGAAAGTAGCTGTATGTAGCAACACCATGGAAATGAGAACTGAAACAAGAAATACAAACTATAAATACACGTCTTTTCTGCCTCTCGTCTCTTGTTTAGTTTTCTCTTCAACGTTCACTTGAACTACTGACAGACCTGCTCTTGATTTCATCAGAAACTCTTCAGCCTACCAACTAAAACTTTCCACGGGGTTATACCCTAAACACGCGCATACATTCCATAACGCAGAAAAAAAAAAGTGTACCCGTATCAATTAATTTTGATCAGTCATGGGTTTAACATTTGTTACGTATCTAGGCATTGTTACCTAGATACTATTTTCTTTTCTTGACCTGTAGGTTGTCTGCCCCTTGTGTAATAAGTTTTTTTTAATTTTATTTTTCACGGTGAGTCAAGCCACACAGACAGTGACCGGTCCTTGACCTATGTGTGTACCTCTGGTTGAAAGGAGGGTGGTTTTTTTTTTCTTCTGTCTCTTTGAAGAGCGTTCTAGATCTGGGTGTTGATGACTTATTCTGTTCTAGAAATTACTAGATTTGTCTTGATATCGACGCGCGGTATATTATATAAAGACCGCCCGTGTAACGTTGACAGACAGACATACGGAGACAGCCGTGAGACAGAATAGCGGAGACATTGCGTAACCCGTGCGTGGTATACCAATTGATCGTGTAAGTTAAGATTTTTCTTTTTTTCAAGGCCTTGCTTGTATTTGTAATTATATTTTCAAACTCTGGTATTGTAATATTTTTACATGCCATTTTTGTAAAAGGGTTTTGGTCAACCCTTCCATTTTGTATTGAGTAAATGTTTGTTTCTTTTTTTTTCTTGCTTTATGTTATTCGGTTAAAAGTACTATTCGAGTTATATTTGATTAAACATTAAGTTGATATTTTACCTTCCGATTTCTTGTGTCATTTTTTTTTTGTTATTCATTGTAAGTCGTTGATTAAATTCAGACTTAAGATAAGTGACACAACTACCTTTTTCTATTGTCACGTTCCCCTAGGCAAGCCAATTTAAAATTAGAATTCAATTCGTAATACGTGACACATTTGTAATAGATCTAGACTCTAGACCAAAAACAATAAAATCTGTGCAATAAGAAATATTTTTTTTTTGTTTGTTTAGCGCTATTTAATGCTCTTTAGATGTCTCAATGCGTTATGATCCTAGCAGTTTGGAAAAATGGGGATGGGGGTATGTCATTTAAATGCATAAAAAAAAAACACTAGTTCATTCAGAGCTCAAGCTCATGGGGACTTATGCAAGATATACCCCCACATTTATCAAGTACAATTTCTTTCCCTTGTTCAATATAAAAAAAAATAAATTACGAATAGTTGATTAACTAATTGGGTTTCTTTAAATTGATTCTTGTGTTGTCAGGTAAAAGAAATAATTGTGCAAAATGTTCAGCTTGATCCGAGATTGGGTGAGGGAGCAATAACATGAACACAATTTTTACCAGTCAGACAGAATATAAGCTTTGTAAATATATATATAAGTTTTTCTGCATCCAACATCACAAGACAAGCCTTCACCTGGAACTTAAAGTATATACATGGTGCCGTTATTCAAAAGCCTATGCTAAGCAAAAGGGAAAAATGGTGGGACAGTTGGAGAGATGTGTCCAGAACCGAGACGCTCAGACGGGACCAAAGGCAGAATGATATCATTTTCAGGATTATCTTATCAATAAATCACCAGACATGTCAGCTATTCTGTCATTAGATACGTAGATTAAACTAAATTTAGTAGATCTAACTAATTCGGCTCCAATCATTATTCAAACGTATTTGGCAGCTGGCAACAGAAAGTCCTCAGCTCTGATGTGATGTTCCATAGTTCTACCTATCCTGAAGGCCACCAAATATAAAGCTTCATCCGCTTGACGACTGTTTGATTTGTTTAATTGTATTTGCCAGCAGTAAAGTCTGGTTTTCTTGAAGTTTCCATTTCAAATACTGTGTGCTGTAGTCGGCCATGCTCGGATGTTTGATATCAAAATGACTTTCAAATTGTTCCGATTCATTGATTCTGATAACCATTGAAGTTGATAGGTACTTCCGCGGTGTCTAATGTAGAATCGGATAAACCTAACGGAGGTAACACTCAACGAAATCCAATAACACCGGCGAAAGGCCGAAAAATCAATAGAAGTTAGTCGACGCTGATTATGGATGTCGAACAAGAAATTTAATAGTAACGAAGGGAACCATCGAATGTCAGCTAACTCTCTACGTTAATAACAAGCTTCTTATCTCCAAGCCATCCCGAAAGTAGTCTGTTTACATTGGCTGATATTTCGCTATCTCCTCCTAAAACCTAGTCTTGTTTTTACCAGTCACGTTATTGTCTCTCAGTCAAAACTTCCGCTATTTCCGAAACAAATAACCAATCCCCAATCGTGCCCTAACGCCTAAAACCAAATCGTCATTCTATTTTCTTTTCTTTCACGGGTAGTTCCATAACGAAACTATTACTTTTTCTATCATAGTCTAGAACTTGATGGTCTAGTACTCATTATAATCGGATGAGTAAATTTTCCTCATGGAACTAAAATCTGATTCAGTAAAGGTGTAACGTTGTGTTCGACACACCGTTTTATGAACAGTCATTTAAACTGTTACAAATACTTAAGCTACGACAAATAAAAGTTTGGAATGATTCTGAT
Source organism: Biomphalaria pfeifferi (assembly GCA_030265305.1). Lineage (NCBI taxonomy): Eukaryota > Metazoa > Mollusca > Gastropoda > Planorbidae > Biomphalaria > Biomphalaria pfeifferi. Next base: position 185,477 of record JASAOG010000247.1, read on the forward strand.
TCCGTTGTTTGCAACATCTATTCTCAAATGGCAATTATAAAAAAAAAAGCTAAAAAAATTGTACAATGTCAAGCTTTTTAAGACAAAAAATCTTTTTTTTTTCCCGATGGTTTTAGGCGACACGTGAAAAATCGTCATTCGACCCCGAAGGGGGTCGCGACCCACCGGTTGAGAACCTCTGACCTACACTGGATTATTCTTTTCCTGCCTATTGCAATATGCTTACAACGACATCAACGAAGGTGTATTTATCCATACAAATTCCCCTGGAAAACTCTTCAATGTATCCAGATTGGTTAACAAACTATCTGCTCCATGCCAGAAGTTCGGCTTAAATATTAGTCAAAGCAAGACCAAAATACTAGTTCAGAACACAAGCACTGCACCTCAAGAGACCGTTAATGGCCAATCACTGGAAATTGTTGAACATTTTTATTATCTTGGTTCCTTCATCTCCAACAATGTTCTACTGGATAAAGACATCAGCAACTGGATAGCCAAGGCAATGGGCAACATTGCACGACTTTTAAAGTACACTGGTGTATGCGAAAGCGAAATGAAGCTCTTCAAAGTCGACACAACAGTTTGCAAAACACGGCACTGGGTAGATCCACGTGAAGAGCAAGCATATAGGAAAGGTCTTGATTTGCAGATGGCATACACACCAAAAGTAGAAAAAAGGGTGAAAGTGTAACAGCGCCTGATATTTACAGTGCCTGTGGCCACAGCTGTGTATCTATGATTTATCTACCTTATTATGTGTTGCAAGGGGAAAAGATCGTTTTTGAGACACCTAAAATGCCACAGCAAAAGCTTCATGGTTGATAAAATTTGCATTACAAATTTTATTGACTATTGATCCTCATAAAAGATGACTGCCTGTGCATTAGCTATGATTAGAACGATGTCAGCCGTACAGCAGTACAATGGAGGTACTTTATCATTATTAAAACTTAAGTACAAAAAAAGATATATATATATATTTGAAAGTACCATCTTGTATAGGCCTAGCATCAGTTGACTAATGACTGAAAATGATCAAGGCTTCTGTGTGTAGTCTCTCAAGGAATTTATGTAGTGTCTATTTCTCTCTTGTGGAATGTAGTTTTTAATTTTTTTAAAAGCCTATGAAATGACAACACATTTTCAATAAGGATCAATAAAGCAGTCTTAGATTTTAATTGTTCCAATAATTTTTGAATGGAGTATAATTTAGCTTAGATTTTTTTTCAATATATTTGGAATATTTCTTCTTCCTCCAAGAAAAAAAAAAAAGAGGTCTAGTCGCAAATTTCCTAACGAAACAAGGGAATTAACTAAAGGATTTCATACAGAAATGAATTTTCCCAAGTGAAATACTTTTATATTACTCAAGAGGTAACGATTCCGTTAGACGTATGGTCTGTCAAACTTAATGCAATGTTAGATTTCTGATTATCCCCTAAGACATGACCATCTGAACTGACGTCCCAGCAAGTTACCAACAACAAGTCACCACCAACAAGTTACCACCATTAAGTTACCATCAACAAGTTACCAACAAGCCACCACCACCAACATATCATTAACAACAAGGTAGATCCTACCACCGACTTCCAGGTGGAAGGCGAGTTGTACGAAATGATCAATAAGTAACACCAAGGTCAAATGATTTTTCAAATGAAAAAAAAGACCGCTCTTTGTTTGCAAATAAATGTCTCGACAGAAAACTCCAAAACTAGCCAGTTGGGCACTAAGAATGAATGTAATTTCTAATGATCATTTAATAAAAGGATGAAGTATCATTGAAAAAATATTTATGAGTAAAGAAATACATTTTTATTGTAACAGTGTATACATCTTAATTGTAGACTTTCTCCACCTCTTATTTTGTAACTAAGCCAAATGATCCATTGGTTATTTGATGTCTCAGCTGATCATTGTCAGACTGCCTTGCACTTTGTCGTTCTTCCTGTGAGGAACTTATAACAGTTGACCTTTGGACTTTCGGGAAAAGCAGACATACACGTGTTTTAATGTTATACCAAGCGAGACAAGGGCATATTGACCCGTATTATGCAAATATGCCTGCAGGTCCTATTGGAAATTGAACCGTCAAAGCTTACATAACATTTTATAACTGAGACCTAGGCAACAAGCACTATTTTTTAATTTTTTGTTTGATCCTAAAGCTGAAAAATATCAACTTAATCTTTTTTTTTTTGACAAATTTAGAATTTTTAGGCTCTTCTTGTCTTCAAGAAAATAAATTATTCAATAAAAGGTCCATAATGAAAAAGTAAAAGTTGTCATTGAAAACTAGGAGGAAGACCTGTGTATTTTTTTCTTCTTCTAATCATACATCTATTAGCTAACGCAATCAAGAGATAAAGAAAATGAAAGAAACCTAAACATAATTATGATAAGGCTAAAAGATGACCAGGAAACAAAGCTTCTTCACTAGTTTAAATAGTGGTTATAGCATTTAAATATTATATACTATAAAAAATTTTGAAAGTTTGGATCTCCCAGTTCACTGGGACTTACTATTATGGGATATTACTGTTATTAATCTTCACCTTCAGAACCACTGTGTAGACCAGGCACAGTAATGAGGCAAATTCCATTTATATTGTCCAGGACAAAAATTCAATTTTATAAAGGAACACAACAAATTTGACACAGTACAGACATAGTCTATATGTGATTAAATCTTTAATCTATCCATTGACATCACTGTGCCCACAATAGCCTAAACGTAATAAACACTTAGGAAGAAAGTGCTGATCAGTTGGCACTTTTATTGCCTTGAATGATACAACAGGTGCAGAAAATAACTTTAAGCTACATGACTATTGAGAATGTGCACAATAAAATATCTGTCAAATTCTGTAAATTAAAATATGCAAGCCTTTCAGAAAACAATACAAATTTTGCTAGAGACTTGTAGAGTCAAAGAACATATAACTCTCATTGTGCCCAAATAAGGCATATATATTAGTAAATGCCAATTAAAAAATATATATATTAAATTAAAAACAACTATATAAAAGTCAGTTATATAAATATATAATAAAGCAGCCATGGGGATTATACAAGGCATTTGTTTACTAGAAGTAGATAAAATGAAAAGGCCAGGCCAAAATAAAAGTAATTTTGATATATGAGTTGACAGGCTTATTATACAAAATATTTAGTATTTTCTGTTGGTTATTCTGTTTACAATAAACACATTTTCTTTGACGTCTAAAAAATTGAAAAGGTTAATGTCTGCTAGAATGCACAAACACAAGACAGAAAATTGTTTTTGATATAAAAAGCAATTATTATTAGTTATTAGGATAGAAACCGATGAAAAAGATATTGTCAACAGAACCAGTGAAATAGACAATAGCACCAAAGAATACACAAAGATGTGACAGTATCTATAACTGTAGATTGAATTATTCATTACAACAAAATATTCCAATTTGTATATTTATCACAAGTAAGATCTACATCAATTCAAAACAGAACATTAGAAAAATACATTTGTAACATTATTCAAGCTCTAAATGTTAAACAATTGAAATGCTCAAAATACACATTGAAATAATGGAATCAATGTATTAAAAAAAAATTAATTTTGTTCCAAAGTATTTTGTTAAGTCCATTTTTGTTTGGTCTTTTCTGCCATAGACTAAACATTTTGATTTTGAGATTAAGCATGAAAACCAAAGCATGTTTAGTGTTTGCTAACATTTGGGGCAGTCCCCATATTGCAATATTATTGCTATAACCAGGCACTACTTTTTAAAAGAAAAAGACATTTATACTCGAATTACAAAATATATTGATTTAAGTTATTTTATACATCTGAAAGTTAACACACAAACATAGGTTATATTTCAGTACTTTTTATAGTGATCAAAGATCTTTGCGTAGATAGGCATTAAGTTAGCAACATCCTTGACATTGAAAAAACCCAGAAAAATGAAAGGCAGAGGGAGGATGAAGGTTGGGATGGACTAGCCACAGATACAACCAAAAAATTCAAATGAATCTTAATACAAACTAGTCATAAAATAGAAGTTGATCTGTGCTGTGAACAAAACCCAATCTACAAAAAGGTCTCCAAAACATTTATATGCATGCGCTCCATTACTGAAAAAAACCAATGTGAAACGTATATATATATATATATATATATATATATAAATAAGTGTATAAATATATATATATATTTTGTAAGTAGATGTGTACACAAAAGTTTCAAACACTATGATTGTACTCTATACAAAATAATTTATGAAGTGCATGTATATAATGTGCATATATATATATATATACATTGAGACCAAATCTATAAGTACCAAAACTATCTGGTATTACAGAACAGTTTCCTGTTATGGGGCTATCCAGTTATAAGGACAAATTGAATGGTTCCAGGTGTGGTATATGTATAACGTGTCAAAGGCTTAAACTTTCAATGGTGGTCCTTAACCAAGACACTGTTTTAAAAGGTTTCAGTGAATTCAGGTTTGATGAAAAGTGTGACGACTGACACCTGGAAAAAAACTCTAGGCACTTTTCAAATATAGAAAAAGACTTAATAGTTATCAAATCAGTTAGTCAAGGTAACAACCATAAAACTTTATCTTTTAGGGTTTTAATTATGAAAAGAATTTTAAAAAACATTCTAGTTCATATCATCAGGGGTAAAATACTTTGAGTGATACTTACTCAAGATGTACAGAGCTAAAAAAATTATCTTTTTTCACACAGAAATAACCCCAAGTATCATGACAGTATAGAGTTGTGGCACTCATCATTACACAGGGCATTTAAAACAATGACTAGAAACTCAATTGCAACACTGGTCTGCCAACATCAAGTTATACAGGAAAAGACACAGTGATCCTTTGTCATTTCCTGCTTCAGCTTTTGCAGTTTCACTTTTTTTTTTAGTTTTATTGAGAAATTAATTACAGGGAAAAATAATTAAGGGATCTTTGCTTTTTTTTTTTTGCGTATTTCTGCAAAATTCAAATGGTTGAAAATAAATATATTTATGTATTTTTACATGAAAAAATCCCAACATGTATAAAATATATATTACTAACATTAATTCTAATAATAAAGAAATGTTATAAATAATAAAATAGATATGAATTACAGTAAATGGTTCATATCTACAGTACAATATGTTTGGGTGTTCTTTTATTTACTGACCAGACCACTGTGATGATATTTTGTATGTATGTACTGCACAGTACCTAGGTTTATGCAGCATAAAAGCTAAGGGGGGAGCGGGTATAAAGCCTTAATATAATGTATAAATGCTTAAATAAATATATTATTTCTACATTGCAGATTATTGGTTACCATGGGTGGTTCTGGAACGCATTAAGGGATCACAATATTGAGTTGTTTTTTTATTCCCCGCCTCCAATTTTGTTTGAAAACTTATATGTTTGCAACCAGTATCATCTAAAGCCATTTAATTCACAGCCTCTGAAACCACTCTATTACCTGATTTCACATTTCATTATAAAAGCTTTTTTTTTTCACTATACATTTTTTTAAACTCAGTGTATCAGCATAAAGAAAGTCATAAAAAAAATGTTTGTTGCACAACTTTAACAAGAGTTGGTAGTAGAATTGGACATCAATAGATGCATTTGTTTCTGCAAATAACTTTATTACATGGCAAAATGAGACTAAAAGTAGTAAAAGAAGTACAAAGCTTGCAGAGTGAAGCTGACTATATGACAAATGTCTCATAAATATAAGCAACTAGTGTCAATAAAAACATGTCAATAAAAACATTAAATGTAGACATCTAGTGTAAACAAAAAATAAGTCAAAATATAAAAATTAGCTAAAATTGTGCAATATACCAATATTTGAGAATCATTAAAAAAAATTCAAAAACAGAAAAACTAACATGTTCATGCAAAGTTTCTTCTTTAATAAATTATTTTATCACATTGTTTTTTATTTATTGAACACAGGGGGGAAAATCAGTTATACACTGGTAAATATTTATACATTTTTACTCAAAACATAAAGAAAATAAAATCAGTTTCAACAAAAAGCTTCTGGTCAAACTTTGGAGTTCATTAACTAGTAGCTTGATTACATAGCGTACAGTTTATAAATAAGTGTAAAACAACAGATGTAAACATTTTAACTAGATCATGAGTTGCATCAAAATTAACTGCCTTTTATATTATGTCAGATACACAATAGTCAATGAGAATCATGCTTTGATAAAAAAGCACAGATAAAATATTTTTACACTATCTGCGAAACTCAAACTGGAGTTATTGCTTAGATGTTTTATAGTTTCAAAAAAACATGTTTTATATTTGGTACAGCATAAAAATCTTTTTTTGAAGGTTTCATCAATGGTATGTTAGTGAAGCCATTCATCCTGTAAGTAAAAAAAAGATATTTAAAAAAATAATTATCTGATTCTTTTTCTTTATAACATGGAACAAATTGTTATTTCATAATGATTACAATAGGAACTGCTTTAAATTTTTTTAAATTTAATTTCCCCATAAGGTTAGACATCCCAAGATGTTTCACCAACATTAATGATAAATAATAAATTTACATTTTAGTTTAGTTCAGTTTTACTTTAGTGTTTTTTGTTGACCAGATGATGTCAAACAGGCTAATCAAATTAACTTCACACCTGTTCTGTTCATAGCAGATAGATGAGGGAAGTTAGCCAAGATGATATGCCTAGACATATGCCAGTTCAGAGACTCTAACTATAGGGTCAACTTTAAAGTACTTATCCTTAATTTAAAATAGTTTGCAAACACTGTGCATATGAAAGTTAATATTTCTGCTAAACAACTAATTTCTATTGTTTTAGTAATTATTAACAGACAAATTAGACCAACAAAGAATAATTTTGAATAAATAAGATTAGACTCCCAGGTTTAATCAATAGTATGTTATTATTTATTTTCTACTGTATTGCTCCTTTTGCATAGAGAGAAAGATAGATCTTCTATTCCCCTAAAGTACCTCTGCATCCTGGACGTACACTTGAGCTATTCTAAGAATGTCAACTCATTGAGTGTTCAAAAGAAATCAAGCCTCCTCACCTCTGAGAATATTTACTATCAGAATTTTCAAGCCCCAACCAATTTCCATTCATTTTTAAAGCGATAATTAAAAATCATTTGCATTTTGAGATTTGACCTACCACACTGTAGTCACTAGTTGAGCATTTATGTTCTCTATCATATAGCAGTACCACAACTCTAGCAGATGCCAGTCATGGGATTATTCAATAGATTTATGTCCCAATCAAAGGTTACAACCATCACATAAGATTGCTGGCTAAGTTCAAACAGTTGATTGAGTCTACTCGTTATGCAAAAGACAACAGCAGCAAACCACCCCTAACAGCAGGGTACAATCATTTGTGCTATCAATACAGCAATCAAGGCAGGTACAGCATGCCATTTTCATCTCTGACTTTTCATGGGATTTGGCTCCAGCTGGAGATTCAGTTCTAACTTGGGATTTGGTTCCAGAGGACTTTCTGCAATAACAAATTGAAATATAAACTTCCTGGTAATCTTTCTTTGTGATGTGAAAGTCAGTGTTATTGAAGTTTGATCTCATGTGACTTAATTTTTTAATTTTATTTTGGCAAATAGCCTCTAAGAAGATGATCATTAATGTACAATGAAAAGAGTAGTTCCAATTTTATTCAATCAAGTCAGTTGTTCATGAAAAAAAAAATCTAATTGGAGAAAAAATTGAATAAAAGATTACAATGTTCTTTATTAGATTCTTCACAAAAAAAAATTAAAAATTTCTTACGCAAAAAACCCCCCAACAAAACAAGGAAACAAAGAAAAATAAAAATACTTTTTTAGATTAGGCTGTTTGCAGACAACTTTCTTGGAACCAACTTTGTCCACTGATTTTGTTACCATACAGTCTTCAGACAAATTAATCCTAAAAAGAAACAGAAGAGAAATTTATTCTCGTTGCCTGGGTTTATGTTTATGTTTAGTTCCAGCCAGATGGTCAACTTAAGGTACAGTTTTTATAAATGTCACCAGACCTATACAGCAGAACATGAAGACACTTTACGTTCTGAAACACCAACTACCAACAATCATTAATTGAGGAATAACATTATAACCCATGAAATATTCAATTAAGGAATTTTGTTTTGCAATGTAATCTTTTTATCTGGTACTTATGCTTGTATGCGTCTGTGTTCATAGATGCATGTCGATAGTCTATAGAGCATTAATTCTCAATAAGCATAGAAAACAAATAACTAAAGGGGTGGTAAAAGCCTTGAATGAATTTGGTTGAGGGGAGATTCTCTTGGTCAGAATGAAAATGTTAATGAAAAGTTAAGAAAGTGCTGCATGATGTTTGTCACCTAGGTCACAAAATTACTATCTACTCAGCACTGTTGATAGTATACAGTAATAAGTTAGATTTGGAACTAGACAAGTTTATGAGATTGGTTTGTTTCATTACAAAAGAGTGGTGAGAAAAATACATTTGAGAAATACTGTTTCCATAAGTTGGGTTATACAGAGCGAGAGAGAATTATTATTATTCTTTTTGACAGCTTGAAAAACTTCCATTAGACAATTGTGTTGACTAATACTAATGAAGAAGTTTGTCCTGAGTTTGGCAAAAGTCCATTGCTGAGGATTTATTTTATAGCATTGGTATAACTAAAAAGAAATTAATTAAAGATTACAGTCACTTTTTATTAAAATATATGCATCCTAATAAATCAAAACACTGTAACTAACACTTATTAAACAGAAAAGAAAAAATCTATGGTTTTAGATTATTATGGTAATTGATTCTTAAGCCAAAAAAGGCTTCCTGGGTATAAAAGTTACTTACACTACTAGTTCTGGTTGGGTGACTGTAACCGTCTTAGGACTGGCATCTGAAACCAGCTTTGTGGGACCACTCATTGTAGAAAACAAAATTCTAGAGATGAACAAGCAAAATATAAAAATCCTATTAAAAAAAAAACAAAGCTTATCTAAAAGGGAAGGACTCCTTTAAAGTCCTTAAAACTATATCCACCAATCAGTGGCACAGCTAGGGTATTTGATGCCTTGTGCGGGAACTCCTCGTGATGCCCCCCCCCCCCCCCAAAAAAATGAAACATAACAGCAAAACGATGTCTCCCCCCTCCCCCCCGATAATAATTATTGCTAAAGTATTGCTAATTCACAAGAAAAAACATCAATTTAACCGAAAAAAAAAAAAAAAGCTTCCAATGAATTCTATATTTTTTATTTGCTGGCGAAATCAATTTTTTCCCCACCAATTCTTGTTTAATAAATGAAATTTCCAAGTTAGTCAGTCGTAATTTAGTCATCGATGGTTACAAATAATTCTTGATTAACTTTAGTTTTTAAAAAACTTCTATGTGTATGTATACACAAACATCAGATATATGCGAATCAAGATGACGCTATTAGGGACAGAGCTAGCAAGGCGATATTATTTTTTAAAGTCGTGCTCACCTGGTTTTTATTTTTTTTTAAATTGGAACTTCTGAAGAAACTTTTGTTAAATCGTTGCAGCCTCTTTCGCTCCAGACGATATTTGATTTTGTTTTATTCGCTAGGAGCTATGTCAAGATTTATTTCAATCTGAGGATCCAAAGATTGGGATGGATGTGACATAAATTCAAATTTATCAGCCACATCTTAAGGTGTTCAAATTTGGTGATAATTTGTTCAACACTCTGGTACAACATAAGATAAATTTCCCTCTGTACTTTCTTCTTGTGTGTTAATACAGAATCTTCATTTATTTCTTGTGTCAAATACGTAGAGCTTATGCACTAATCCCCAGGTTTGAGCATATGCTTTCAACAAAGGTAATACTGGTTTCAGTGATGCCTCCAGAAATGATAGAGTATATTGGAAAATATAACTACATCCGACTTCATCTAACTCTGCCAGATTTAGAGAATGGTTTGAGCAGGCAATAATTCTGCTTTAGGATTTTCTTATACAATACGCTTTTGGACACTCTAGTGTTGACCTTTCATGGCAGCAGCAATATCAAAGCCTTGTCCATTATTTCTGAGCAATACGTAGTTTCTCTAAGATAATTGCAGTGATTCCAGAAGCATGCTTATCCTTAGTGTCAATGAAGTTGACGAAAGACTCACAAACATGTACTCGTCAGTATCCATTACCGTAAATTTTTTAAGGTAGATCCAACTTTTAGATCCCAGGTTTAAAGTCAAAAATAATTGAGAAATAGTTGCCTTGTTTTACTTCATTACCACCAATAATTAAAATAAATTATTTTGTATTTTTGTAAGTTTGGTTCAAACCCACTAGAAAAATATTTGAATAACTTTAAAAAACTGACGTCATTTTTGTTCTTTAAATTCTTCTTTCACTTTTACTCACAGCCGGCTGAATTGTTAGCTCTGCTGGTCTCTTTTTTTTCAGTTATTGGTGATAACCTCCATCTATCGTTTAATCCATTTTGTTGGATTTTAAATGCTGATGTAGCTAATAATTCATTTTGTGAAAAGAGTATGCAAGGGAAGCAAAATAAGGATTTTTGTAACACTTTCTGAAAACTTTTTTGCCGTTTGCTATTTTCCTTAGAAGAAAGTAACGTGAATGTGTAAAAGTGTGTTTCCTTTAGAGATGTAAACAAACCTAGTCAAGTCAGGCTAGTCTTAAGTTAATATTTAAATTTACGCGTTTCCTTTAGAGATGTAAGCAAAACTAGTCAAGTCAGGCTATTCTTCAGTTAATATTTAAGTTTACGTGTTTCCTTAAGAGATGTAAATAAACCTAGACAATTTAAGTCAGGCTAGTCTTCAGTTAATATTTAAGTTTAGAAAGAATAGAGGATATTAACAAAGTAGCTAAATAAATAAATAAATGTTTAATTTACATTTCAGATAGAATAGTCTGTGTTTATAATATGTGTAGTTTTTACTGACAAAGTTTAAATTGTCCTTAGTTTGATGCCCCCTCATCACTTGATGCACTGTGCGGCCCGCACCACCCGCACATGGCTAGCTACGCCACTGCCACCAATAATGTACAAGTTATTTCCCTTTTGATTTTAATGAAAATAATTAATTACTAATAATTAATTGACTAATTGAATATTTTCGTTTATGATTCATGTTTTGCTAGGTACAATAAATAATTGTTTAAAGCCTCAATTGATCAGAGAATGTGTGTGGGAGAAATAGCGTTAACAATTATTTAAGGGAACTAAACTAAACTAGCTATATCTTTTCATCTAGTGATGTGTCTAGATAGTAATAAAGTCATACTTAAGAAAAGACTGGGATTTAGAAAATATATTAATATTTAAAAAAAAAAAGTTTTATTTTAATTTCTTTAGTAAATTATGAAAGAAACTTACTACCAAAGTTGAACTGCAACTTGGACAAGGTCTACATCTTTACAATGCCTGAGGAAAACGATAAGAGAAATTGTTTCAACTAAATGAAATAAACTTGTCTATGAAGGAAGTGCAGTGGCTGAGCAGTAAAGTTCATGGCTTCCGATCCAAGGGTCTCAGGTTCAAATCCTGGTGAAGACTGGGATTTTTTTAAATTTCGGAATCTTTGGGCGTCTCTGAGTCCACTCAGCTCTAATGGATACCTGACATAAGTTGGGGAAAAGTAAAGGCAGTTTGTCGTTGTGCTGGCCGCATGACACCTTTGTTAACCATAGACCACTGAAACAGATTACCTTTAAGTCATCTGCCCTGTAGACCAAAAGGTCTGAAAGAGATCTTTACTTTACTTTTTATAGAGATGAAACAAATTTAAGTTGACTAGAAGAAAAAAACAACAACATTTTTTGTATTAAAACTATTTTTTTTCTAATTTCCATTTCATGATCTGAGAAACTAGACAACCTGTAGATCTATAGTTATAGTATGGTGTTTATAAATATGGAAAAACAAATAAAGGCCTTAGTCATCTTTTCAAAGAGATATTTATAATTTGCTTTGTTAAAATGGTAATACCAGTAATTTAGATTCTATATATATATACATTATATAATATAGAGAATGTATTGGTTTAGGTTACACACACTATATAATAAAGTATATAGAGTTCTATCATGGTCCAACTGTATTGCATTGCTGCTTGCACTGCAAGGGTGATATAGATCTACTGGTACTTAAAAATATACTTATTCTAAATTAAAATAGTCACTTGGTGTATTCACTGGACCAGTGGTCCTAGCATTAATTAAGAACGTCTAGTTACTAAGTTAGTTGATATGCAGAGATTATTTTTTTGAACTAGATCTATAGTCGTATATGGTATAGACATGGATAAGATCTATAAAATCTAGCTCTATGACTAGTCTATGTCTATAGTATAGTCATAGTAAATCTAGGTATTTTTTAGCTTATTCTAGAATCAGTTCAGTATGTATAGTGACATAGTCTAGATCTAAGACTCTACATAAATAATACCTAGATCTAGATTCTATAAATAGATCAAGTAAATAATAAAGATTATAAACAACCTTTGATTTGAAGTTTGTTTCTTTGACTGTCAGTGTCACTGTGAGTGACTGTAGTGTCTGTAGAGTGTTGTGTCACACTGACTGTGTCAGTGTGATGTGAGTGTGACGAAAAGGACGTCATATATAGATCTACATCTAGATTATATAGGTCTAGATTTAGACTATAGATAGATCATTAAAGCTTATAGAGATCTATTCTAGTATAGACATAGAGTATGATAAGAGTTATTCACTTGCTGAAGTTATTGCAAGCCTGTATTCGGTGAGCCGCCATTTTTTTTTTCAATTTACTATGACTAAGGCTAAGGTGTTGTCAACCTAGAGTATTGTATTTTAAAGGATTTTTTTTTTTTGGCACATTTAAACGGGTTATATAATAACCTACCGGGCCAATTCTTAATATATAGGCTCTAGTGACATCATTTTTTCCAAACTTTGGCAGCGTTTGTTCTAATTTCAACGTGAAATATGTGCCTAGAGTAGATTCTAGCCTATTATAGATCAAATGACGCCTCACTTTCAAGGGAAGTTGATTACTGTCTGGCTAATGCCAGTAACGCTTTTGGACGCCTTCAGGCGAGAGTTTGGCGGAACTAATCGCTCCGCCTGCCTACAAAAATCAATGTCTACCAGGCGTCGGTTCTCTCAACCCTTCTACATGGCTCTGAGTCATGGACTCTATACAGAAAACAACTAAGACTTCTTAAGCGCTTCCACCAAAGATCCTTGCGCTCCATCATGGACATACGGTGGCAAGATCGCACTACAAACAGCGATGTCCTTGCGAACGCCGGTATGGACAGTATAGAGGGAATTCTTATGGTCCGACAGTAACGCTGGGCAGGGCATGTATCTCGTATGGGAGACGAACCTATGCCAAAGGCAGTCTTTTTTTAGTGAGCTTAAAGGTGGTCGACATAACAGAGGCGCCCGACGGAAACGTTTCAAAGACCAGCTTAGGCGTTAACTTTCCTTGGCTGACATTAAAAAGAGAGCACCTGGTTTGCATGCGGCCTCAGAACGAGACAACTGGAGGTCATTCACGAAGGCCGCGGGAAACACATTTGAGACCAAAAGAAAATCCGCTGAGAGGACAAACGAAGACGGCGAAAAGAAAATCTAAATCGACCACCTGCGGACAAGGGTTATGATTGCCCTGGATATGGCAAAATATGTAGGTCACAGCTGGGGCTGTGCAGCCATTGGAAATACTGCATTCCTCACTAATCTTCGGACTCGAAGACAAGCCTTATTATAGATTATAGATCAATATATCTTAGATAGAAACCCTTCAGGTTAGATGACTTAAAAATAAAGTAGCAATTATAATTATACATAAAACACTATACTGAACCATAATTTTCAAATGCAAAAGTAAAACCTAATAAAATATTCAGAAAGACATAAAGATAAGGGCACATTCCTCGTTCCATACGCTAGGTCGACAAATGAACAAATGCTTCTTCTTCCCCATTGCTATTTTTGAGCTTTCTTTAGAAATTTCTTTCGAATTGAAGTCAAAAGTTAGTTTTATGTTGTTGTTGTATTTTTTAAAATCACACTGGAGCTTGAGTTTTCTTAAAATTTTTAAAAAACGTAAACATATATCCATATCGCCTTAATGTAAATCAAGTAGGCCTACACGGATGTTAATTAGTTAACGAAATAGAAAGCCCATTTTTAAGCCAGACAGGTGATATATATATTACGTTTACCTAAAATTAAACACCATGTTTTTATTGAGATTGTTAATTGACATAATGACCACAGATCAATCTCTTTTAACTAATATCAGCAGGTCTTGTAGGAGACAATTGTCTCAGCTTGATCACAGTTCTGGAATAATTGATTAAACATTTCTGGCCTCCGCCTCCCATAGGATTTCTCTACATTAATGTCCAGAATAAACGACAAACATTTAAATATCTATTGATACAAGTCTTATAATAAATGTCACCTCGTACATCTGCCTGTCTGTCTGGTATAAATCACGTACACGTTTTTTTCCCACTTTCCATTCTCGGATAGGGTTGAAATTTTGCCCAATTATTCAGAATTGATACAATAATGAATCAATAAAAAATAAACTCATTAGTTAATCGATGGTGGTAATTAATTAACTTTGATTTATAAATACAAAAGGAGTAAACCTGTAGTATGGCAGTGGTTTTTCGTGCGGTTCTTTCACATAGATAAGCTTTTTTTTTTAAAAAAAAAAAAAGGGTTAGGGTTAGGGATTTGTTAGATTTGTTCAAATCCACATGAAGACTGGAATTTTAATTTCAGGATTTTTAGGGCGCCTTTGAGTCTACACAGCCTAGCTGACATTACCTGTAGTAAAGGCGGTTTGTCGTAAATCGTGGGCCACAGAAACAGATGACCTTTACACCATCTGCCCCATAGATCGCGAGGTCTAGAAGGAGTAATTTACAGTTCGGTTTTTAATAACACAGTTTACTAACGATAAAATTTACTACATACATGTAAATCTATGTCTTTTAATTCAACATAAAGAATAAAATAATACGAAACACAATGCTCGTATTCAATGTTTCCATTTTTATTTTTATTTTTCAAATTCACTCCTCTTCTTTTTTTTTTATTATGTCCATTGAATTTCTAGTCACATCCCGAAATTCATACTTTCAAATCACAGTCACAAAACACAGTCTCTGACAAAATAAAGATGCATATATACGTACACATATACACACACGCGCGCACGCACTTACAGAGTAGATAAGAAAGAAGGGTAAAAATCAAAGTAGTTATACATCATATTTTCTTATAGTGCAAAGAGCAGGCCGAGTTTCCTAAAATAGCCACGACAAAAAGCAGAACTTAATTCTTTAACTCTAACTATCTAAATCTAGAAGGACAAGATTAAAGATTTTCATGTTCAAAAGAAAGGAAAAATTGATAATTTATGTTTTTTAAAAGGCTTGTGATAATTTTTGTACACTTCTTCACTGCAAAATAAAATTTTCTAAGCTATTCGTTTATAGCACAAGAGTATCTCAATACTTCTTATATTTATATTGCAACTAGTACTATTTACATACTAAATTTGAAATAAAATACACAGCCAGTTACACAATGGTCAGTTGTCATGATAAATTATTATCGGTCTATATACATGGAGTGGCGTCTCTTGATGATAATGAACTATTGCAATTATGAAAGTTGTTTATGTATTGCTTAAGAAACAACAACAGAGCACTGCCCAGCAACAAGCCAACAAAAAACATTCCGCGTCTTCTTCATCTCGTCTGCTTCTGTCCTCTACATATACTCTGTAGAAAGAATACAAATAAAAGAAATGCATATGTCACGTGATAAAAACTGACTGCAATTTGTTTTTTAAATGGTTAATCATACAATTCTTAGTTTTCTTTAAGGAAGGTATAGGCATAAATTTCGTAAATAGGTCAAGAATGGTCATGAAAATGATGAATATGTGGGGATATTTTCCATATGGAGCATTAGAATTTTTAGATTGGAATAAATGCGTTATGATATAGTTATTGGAAAATTTCACACAAAAGGTTATTCACAGCAAAGTAATTTTCATTGGATTCTGAATTGATATTAAAGAACAAAGTGCATTAAATTATTTGGTCATTTTTTAATACTTCCGTATTCGGTACACCGGATATCGTAAAAAACCAACAATATTGATATTTATGTATTTTCCACCATTTTATGAAAATCTCACATAGGCCTTCACAAAAAGGTGTATTGCAAATGCCCAACCTCTGACCACATTAAGAAACTGGAAAAAATACAAAATAGGTGGGCATTTTTTTTTGGTTCATTTTTTTTCTAAGACCATTCCATTTTCTATATAGGCTGAATGCATGACGCGTAGGACGTAATCATCTTCTTTTTTGAAGTAACGTCTGTATTATATAAGATAAGATAAGATAGGCTATTATTGAACTGGCTTTATTTGTAAATAGAAAATCTAATTGGCAGACGCTAAAATGCTAGTCTCTAAACTTCAATACAGGAGAACATTCCATTATGAAAAAAAGTAAAGTACCCCTTTCGGACCTTACGATCTATGGGGCAGATGTGCTCATATGTTTTTGTGGTCCATGGTTAACTAGAGTGTCATGTAGCCACAAAATCGACCAATTTAACCACCTTTACTTTTTCCCAGAGAAGCCCTAAAATTTTCGAATTGCAGTCTTCACCGAGATTCGAACTAAAGGCCAAGCTCTTTATCACTCAACCGCCACACCCCCAATAATGGAATGGGTTGCCGGTAACTTTCTAGAGTTCAAATGCCTAATTGATATGAACAGCTAGGGCCCTAGGCTAATACATTGATAGGAATTAACATTCAGTCCTACTCTTAACTCACTATTTCGTCATGTTAAAACAAAAAGAGTTTTCATTTACGATATGAAACGTCTGTTTGGACTAATAAAATAATCTTATCCAATCTTTTCATATAAGAACTTATAATTAAATCAGAAGAAAAAAAAACACTTTGGCTGTTTTGTTTTTTGTTTTTGTTTCACTCATATAAAAGTATAAAAAAAAAAGGGTAAATCACGTGAAAGATAGTCCTACTGTTTGATAACCATGTTATTGTTTCTACAATGATTAGCAAATCGATAAACAAAAAACTTCACAAAAAGATAAGTTTGGTATTTCTAAAGTTGACCGTGACCCAGGCTTCCATTGCAGTGTGTAAGAACGGCCAGTGGTAGTGATCACGTAATTTGCATTTCGAACAGTCAAAAACATTTTGCTTTGTAGGTTTCACTCTCTTATGATTCTGTCTTTTAACTTCTACCCCCCCCCCCCCTTTTTTTTTTTCTTAAGAAAGCTTTTATCAACTCACTCCGTCTGTCTTCTAGTAGGCTACCAATCCTTTACACGTTATTTCTCCCACTTGTCATTCCCGGATCATGTTTAATCTTCGCACAATTATTTCATTGTCGATGGCAGCACATGAATTAATAAACAAAAATTAGCCAGCTAGTTAAATAATTAGTGGGAATAAAATTGTTTTAAATAGAAAAGGGGAGATAATTCTTTAGTTTTTAGAGATATAGCAATAAATGTGTTGTTTTCCCCATAAATAAGCTTTTTAAAAAAGTAATTTTTTTAATGTTTTGGCTGTTAGGTTCTTTTAATATCATCACAAAATCTATCTTCTTTTGTTATACTTTTACGTACGTAATCTAACGACTGAAGCTATGCTTACATGAGCACAGTGGTTTTGTGAGAAAGGACACTACTGTGACACAATTGGATGCAAACACCATACGGTCAGAGATTTGACCACGTGACTTAAAGAGGTCAAAGTTTGAGATTGCGTATTTTTATCAGTAACGCCCTCAGACCTTCGGTCACTCACTTTTAAGGCTTTGCAACTCTCCAGAGATTCTCAACCTAAGACGTCTTGATGGTGAAATCAGATCATCAATAACGCCTTAAGTTTTTGAAATATGATTGTGACCGACAAAAGGCAACGTAAAGACTAGAGGCTCTTACCTCTTGGGATGGCTAAGTGATCCTATTTATTACTCTGTTTTATGCACAAGGTCTGATTAATAGGTCTACTAGATTACACTGGGTCAGTGTTTCCCAAACTGTGAATAGTTGTTCCACGAGCTACTGGAATAATTAACTAGTAGGCCACCAAGTGAATTAACCTCTCTAAAAAAAATAAGCAAAATGTTTCGCTAAATATTCAAAATTGCGAAGTGTTCCGTTAAGGAAATAGTTTGGGAAACACTGCCTTAGGCAAACATGTATGTGATGTACTAATATGAATGTTTCAAAATAAATATCTTTTCAACTTCTAAGTCTTAAATGAAGAAATCGTCAATGTCTAAACAAAACGGTACGCTACACTTGATTATACTTACACTTGTTGTACCGGCTGCTGATAGTATGTGCCCGCTGCCTGGTAGCTGGGCACTTGTGAATAACCGCTACCATATCCCTGTGGGTTGTAAGCCCCAGTGGGTGGACCTTGATATGGAGGTGGATTACTCATTTGTTTACTATAGGTGTTTGATCACTGTAAAACAAAATGTAATTGCAATATTTTAAATGTGTTGAATGCTTCTAATATACTTGCTTAAAAGTATAGAATCTACAGGACTGAGCCAAAAATTGACAGCACACATTCCAAGATGGTTAGGAACATAGGTTCTAAAAAAACTAAAAAAAACACACCATAAAATACTTTAAACAAACAACAAAGCTTAAATATGGGAAAACCAAAACACAATCACTGCCATATTCCCGCAATACTACAAGATTTATCTCCCTTGTATATTTAAAAACAAAATTAATAACCACTAATTGATTAACTAATTGGTTAATTTTTAATTGTATTATTCGCGTATGTCTTTGACAGTGATTAATTGTGCACAATTTCAACTTGATTCAAGAATGGGAAGCGGGAGAAAAAAAAATGTAAAAGAATCCACCCAGACAGACAGAGAGACAGACCTTCGGAAAAAAAAAACTAAAGAATATTGGCAATATCCAGTTAAAAGAATTATTTCTCATTCCTTTTGACTTATACTACTAAAAAAAGGATGCTATTGAATTTTCAATATATTTTCTAGTTTCAGCGATCGTGACTGGACGGACAGACAGAACATTGTTGGCTAACATAATATATGCATTTCCACTAACATTAATAACATAGCACAAAATATCCTCATTTAGCATCCTACTGAAAAGAAAGTTCCCGTAACTTTATGACATAATAATGTTGGTCGGTCAGTTTGGACGAAAACAAGTCCATCTATTTAGATACTAAACACAAGAATAGAAAATAGCAGATTTAAACTAATTTTTGATAAAACTGCTACTCTATGTAGGGTTATCAGACGTGATCTCTGTCCAGCAGGCATTGGCTTAAAACATGAAAATGTCCGCGTTTCACTTTGCTGTTTACTTTAACAACCAATCGAATCTAACCCTTTCATAACTTCTGGTTTCAACAAACTTAATGACTGCAAAGACTTACCGTAATCACCGCGTTCACTATGAAGTCAATTGGGTGGGTGTTGTCATTGTTGTGACGGTATGACATTCTCCGAGTCTCATTATGTAGCAGTGACGGCAACTGTGGATCATATGACTTTCCGGGTATCGCGTGCGAATGTACAAGTTTCTATTTATAGGTTTAAAAAAATACACACAATTATAGGATGTTTAACTACAAACAGAAGATTATTTCATGAATGTCGAGTGGAGTGTCTCTTTCTTGCTCTCTCTCTCTCTCTCTCTTTCGAACACTTACTCTCTTCTCTCTCTTACACACATACATACTCTCTCTCCCTCTTGAACAATAATTCTCTCTCTCCCTCCCCCCCCCCCCCCCATCTCTCATACAATCTTTCTCTCACAGACATATAATTATTATTTACTTTTTTCGGGTACTACTTAGTATTACGGAATGAAATGTCCAAGCTCTTCGCTTACAGCACAATGGTTATTATTTAATTGACAACAGTGATTCCATAATATAGCGACCTTGACCTTTGCTTACGTATAAATCTATCGTTATGTTCCTTGTTCCAAGTTTTTTGTTTATAGTTTTTTATATCACTTCTACATTTCTTCATATCTCCTTCTTTTCTTTTTCTCTTTGACTGTATTTTATTACTTTAAAAATGTCAACCGAACTATAAAAATCAAAATGTAAATCAACTGATGGTTTTGTTTCGTATAAGAATTCAGAGAAGCTACAAACAGAAAGAACTTAAAGATTTGATTCTACATTGCATTAGAACAAAAAAACAACTACTTTCATGTCACCAATATCATTTACAAAAAACAACAATGCCTAATTATAATTCTAGAAACCAGTTAATCTCCTGAAGAACAAGAAGAAAGCAGAAAGAGAAGATGGAGCCGGATTGGGGACACTTTGCGCAAAGCACCAACTAGCATCACAAGGCAGGAGAAAGAGAGGAGTCCTTGAAGCACCGGGCGGCTGGAACCAGAGACAGACACTTTAAAGTTTGGTTACAGCTGGAATAGGATGGAAAGAGTAGCCCAGTCCTGGGGACTACGGAGATCTAGTGTTGACAGCCCATACTTCATTAGGGGTGACGGGCTGTAAGTAAGTGAGCAAGTAAGACTGGCTCAAGAAAAACTGGTCGCCCCACCTCCGCTACATAGATGTAATAAAACAGGACCTCAAATCAGTGAACATCAATACTGACCATTGGGAAGACATAGCTCTAGACCGGACCAGATGGAGAGAGACAGTGACCAAGAAATCCATGGACAGAGAAAGAACACGGGTCTCAGCTCAGGAAGAAAAACGTACAATGGCCAGCTCCTCTACCACCGAAGCAAAAGCCTCCTTAACCTGCTATATTTGTGGACGGGAGTGTCTCCCCTAAATAGGCCTCCACAGCCACATGAGAAAGTGTGTGAGATGAACCATAGTCGTTATACGACTGAAGGAGGCAAGTAAATAAGTAAGCAAGTAAGTAAGCGGGCCGGTTGGAACACGTTGCGGGCGGGATCAGAATAAACAATCAGTTAGAACAGTTAGATTGAACTTGGTGGATAATGGCCCATTTCGTTTGCATCGTTGTAATGTTTTGTTAAGTTTTGTTAAATTTTTGTTATGTTTTGTTAAGTATTATATTGTAAAAAAAAATCTAAAAAATATAATTAATATTATCAGTATTAATATTGAACTAAAATTTATTTTGTGGCATTGCCTGGATGAAGATTTGTTTAACTCTTTCTCTCCGTGATTATTTTTCTCATTCCAATAGTATTATTCATTTTGCTCATTTGTATTTCACTATCCTGTTATGATTAAACTTCAATAACTTTTGTGTTTGTCATCAGAAAATGTTCTATTTGGTAGTGAATTATAGGAGAATGCATGCTCTTTTTACACAACACAAATTAAAGTTTATAAATCCAAAAATCAATTTCGTTTAATGGAGTCAAATCAACATTGACATAGACAACTAGTAGAGAAAAAGTTAAAGGAAACAGTACTTTGTAGTACAGGGTGGGCACCCAGAATGTAATGCAGAAGACGAAGTAAAATAAGATATTATCTTATACACTGTGGGAGGTTTATAACACATTTATGTTCACACATATATATTTATTTGACGTTTGACCAAGAATTTTCCATCATTTGGGGGCCCGGGGTGGCTTGACCTCTTTGGGGGCCTCTGCATTTTGCGTAATATTTAATATTTAATGTAAAAAAAAACGATTTCGAACACTTGCTTGGGGGACCCCTCAAGTGGGGGCCCAGTGGAAATTTTCAAATCCCCCCCAACTCTAGCTACGCCTCTGACATTTGGTAAAATCTGTGAACTAAGAAACTCGCCAAAACATACCAAAAAAAAAAGATAAAATATTCATAAATACAAAGTTAGCGGAAAATGTTTTGTTCCATATGCTAGGACAAATTCTTATTAGTGCCTTTTTAGAGGCCCCCGAATAGAGAATAGCTGTTATTAGTTTTTCTGTTGTCTGTGTGTCCGTCCATCCTTCCCGTTTAAATCACAAAAACGAAGAGATATTGAAAATCTGATATGATATTTTATATCTTAATCTGTTGACATTTTGGCTTACTGCCAGCTTCTTATTTAACCTACAGACAGCTTCTTATTTAACCTACAGACAGCTTCTTATTTAACCTACAGACAGCTTCTTATTTAACCTACAGACTTCTTATTTAACCTACACACAACCTCTTATTTAACCTACAGACAACCCCTTATTTAACCTACAGACAGCTTCTTATTTAACCTACAGACAGCTTCTTATTTAACCTACAGACAGCTTCTTATTTAACCTACAGACAGCTTCTTATATAACCTACAGACAGCTTCTTATTCAACCTACAGACCTCTTATTTAACCTGCAGACCATGGGCGTAGCCAGGGGGGTGCTTTTTGGGTTCAACCCCCCCCGAAATGAAATTCCCCCTTCGGTGGGGGGGGGGGTCGGCCGAGTGGGGGAGGCGATCGCCCCTACCGTCCCCCCCCTGGATCCGCCAGTGCCTTCTACATTATCCTAAATAGCCCCCAGGAACAGCTTCCAGATCATCATCATCATCATCATCAAACTCCATTAGAGTGAGGGCTTGAGAGGCTCAAATCCTATCTTGCAAAAGCCCTAGACAGAAACCCTGCTGTCTTGCGTAGTGCATAAATGTCGCCATACAGGTCGAGAATTTCGGGTTTCCCAGACCTGTCGAGACGGAGATCAGCAAGTCTGGGGCAGTCAAACAGAATATGAGGCAAGGTTTCCTCTTCTTCCCCGCAGCGGGGGCACCGTGAATCAAAATTTGGCCATAGCCGCGAGAAATATGAGCCAACAGGACTTTGGCCTGTCCTGCACTGTGCTAGCACAGGACGGAGCCCTGGAAGAGGCCGTGCTCGAGGGTCATTTCCCCTGAGACTTCTCCGTACATCCTTGTTCTTATTGTACGCTCTTGTAGGAAGTCTCTAATCCAGTAATATATCCGTCCCCGCACCCCCACGGCTCTTATCTTATGAAGCAAACCAGGCCGCCATACTTTATCATATGCCTGTTTTAAGTCAATGAAGACTGCGTATGTGCTTTCAGTCCTTTGGAATCCATCTGCTACGCTCTACACAAAGATAGAAACCTGAGAATAGTTTATTTTTGGGCCCTACACCTCTCTCTCTCTTTCTCTCTCTCTCTCTATTTCTCTGTCTCTCTCTCCTTCCGTCTGCCTCTCCCAAATACCCTACAAGTCAACTGCTTCTCTTTACTAAGAAGGAGTATGGAGTGCATAGCACATCTTATTATATGCCATGCAGAAAATGCCTTTAAAAAGGCTTATCTGAGAGGAAGAACTCCACACTTACAACTATATCTCTCAATAATGTAGAAATTGATTTCCTTTTTTTATATCAAACAATAATTAGTTACCAATAATTAATTGTCGAGTTCGTTCAATTTTTTTTTTATTATTCATGTTTTGTTAGCTAAATAAAAATTTCTGTAAAGTTTCAACCGAAAATGGGTATGGGGGGGAAATAACGTGCGCAATTAGCTAAGGGGAGGAAACCCCACATTTAGCCATTACTTTGTATATTAAATGGTTAATTGTTGGTATCAAACTAAATAATTAATCACCAGTAATTAATAGAATAATTGGTTGGGGTTTTTGTTACTGATTCATGTGTTGTCATCGCCAGTGTATAATTGTGCAAAGCTTCTACTTGATTCGAGAGTGGGTGTGGGAGACATAACGTGTTCAACCTTTTTAGCAGTTAGACAGACAGACAGACAGACTGTGTGAGTTGATATAAACTTGGAGACCATAACAAAAATTGAAAGTAAAAGTGCTTTTTTTTCTTTAGATTTTCTGTTTCAAACTATGGATTAAAATTGCGCTAAAGTCAACAATTAGGAACTGATTCTATTAATCACATGATGAAACTTTAGCAAGGATTTTCTTCCATCCCCACCACGTGCAAGTACACTGGCTAGAACTGTGGTAGCCCACTGGAGGTTTTGTTTGCTCTCATTCTTAGCCTTTCCTCTTTCCTTGGCGGACGTTTCCACTGAAGCGCCACGCTGAGGTGACTGGAGCTGGTAGCCTCTGCGCTATCGAGATTAGCTTAAGCGCCAACTTGCTTTAACTAACAAAAAAGAGAGCATCTGGTTGCAGGCGGTTTCAGATTTAGACAGATGTACTCCAAACTTCTGCAACTTAATATTTTATTTAAATTCAAACCTTAAAAGTAAATTGTACTTTATATTTAGACTTTACTGCACCGACTTTTATGTCCGAAAATTTAATGAAGCATTCTTTAGAACACGTAGGCAATAATTTCAAGTCGATCAAAGTCGATCTTTCTACATTGTATCAAACTCCAAGCTATACCCTGTAACTTTATTGAGGCTCGGTCATCAAGTACTTCACTATCAATCTCCCAAAAAATATGAATTAAGGGCGGTGGTTTTTCTGATATATTTTATAACATTTAAGCCAACGATTGTGTTATTTCCAAAAAAATTTTTTTTTAATTATCTATAATGTTAAATGATGTATTTTCTGTTTTACAAGCTATAATTAATTGAGACTATATGTTTCTTGATATAATAGTGCAGTTTGTATGTATGTAACTCAAATATGTTTTAAAACAAGATTAAATAAGGTATGTCAAGTTTATTTATTATCAGCATTCTGCGGGCACTCATAGGAATATATGACCCTTCAGTCATCATCAACTTTTAATTACAGGATCAATAATAAAATATGTTAGCCCAGATTCACTGAACCATATCTTCATTACAATTAGTTCTTTGAATGCATATGAATATTAACAATACAATAACATTAATATATGTTGTGAAGTATTATGCTGCCAGCACGCCTACCAATACAATTATATCGGTAACACTGTTGTGACGCATACGTCTTATGGACGGAGATGGTTATTGTTGTTGATAGTTCTTGGCTCCTGGCTTCTGACATCCGTACAGAAAACATTGAAACCTGCCTTTTTACTGGCATGGGTAGACCACTTCGGGGGCCGCTTCTGAGTTTTTGTTTTAACACACGCTCTTTGTAAAAAAAAAAGTAATTAAAGTTCCCCTTTCAGACCTTGCGATCTATTGAGCAGATGATTTAAAGATCATCTGTTTCTGTGTCCCACGGTTGACGAGGGTGTCATGTGGCCAACACATCGACAAACCGCCTTTTCCTTTCTCCAATTAGTGTGAGGTACCCATTAGAGCTGGGTGGGCTCAGAGGCGCCCAAAGATCCATAAGAAAAAAAGCCCAGTCTTCACCAGGGTTCGAACCCCTGATCTCCCGGTTCCGAAGTCAAGCGCTTCACCGCGCCTCCACTCTCTTTGTAGCCTAATTTTTATTTTTAATAATGAAACTAAAAGTAAAGAAAAGATAATAAATATGAATGGAAAAAATTATCCTGAGGACTAACAAAGCACAGATCTCTTGTTGCACTGGAGTATCAGATGAATTGAACTACAGTTTCTCAGTGTCTTACATCTTGTGAATCATGAAACAGCAGCAGAGGATGAGTAACAAAGTGTCAACATCACAATAACAGCAGCATGTCACGTCTGCCAATTCATAGACATCACGTGTATTTCCGTAGTTTTTCCTTTTAAATAAATTAAAGCATAGGTTTATGTAAAATATATTCACGCGAAATAAACTGTATACGTGTCTGTGAGTGTGTGTGTGTGTGAACAGAATTTTAGTTTTTCGGCTATAACGAATAGAACCCCCCCCCCTCCCCGGAAACAATCTTGGTTAAGCAAATATATAAGTCTATTATGTTCTTTATTAAGTTCTAACGATAGGCCCATAGAACTAGTTTTAGAAGAGGGTACGCAACATGAACTATTTATATAACTCTTTAATCATGAAAACATGTGGTAATAGCCACTGACGTATGCGTGCTGAAGATGTAGAATGTCTTGAATTCCAGACCAAATTTAATTTTAAAGATATATTTTGAAAAATCGTAACGATCAAACAATGTTTTACCTGTGTGGCCAATTAGCTAGAGTAGTTTTCCCCCCAAAGATATACATCAACTGTCAAATTTCTAGGACAATGTTTAGAACCATTTCAAACTCTGCCCACGTTTGGCCGATAAAGAATTTGCAAGTTAAGGAATTGTAAACAAAAAAAGTGTATAATTTGTTCAGAATACTGTCATGCGCACCTGGAGTTGATTCTTTGTTAGGTGTTTTTTTTTTTGTATGCACCATAATAGTTTGTGCATGTTTTCTAAGGACGCGCTCTTTAGGCGTCATTGCTTTTTGCTTTAACAAAACAGGTACCCTTTAAAAATAATTCAATCTAAAAAGAAAGGTACACAAAGCGATTAATATCCTTGTGCCGTTCATTGGCAATTGACGTTTTAGGCAAACACATTTCACTTTGCCAATGCCATGGAGGGACAGGGGGCGAATCATTATGTTTTTGATTTTACTTATTTTGGTGCAATGGTCGTCTTGGCGCAGCCATTTCGGCGAGGTACGTTTAGTGCAAAATGTTTTAAGCATATATATGTCTATGATGTGATCACATTTAAAAAAGAATGATAAGTATCTATGTTTTGTATGTGTGTTTGTGTTGAAGCGTATTTTGTTTCGGTAGATAAAACAATAGTTGGCCCAAGTTTTGGTCCATTAGATTTTGGGATTTAACTTTGTTGTGCAATTATTGTTTTGTCACTAAAAATATAATGCGGGTGTGGGTTTTAATATTGTTTTAGTACTAATTAAACGAAGATAGAAAAATATCGATGCAAAGTTGTTGGTTTTTTTTTTCCACAATAAAATAACTTACTTAATTTAAAGTAGACTACCTCAAGCTGCATATTTCGCACTCCTCAAGTATAATTTATTGGGGGAGGGAGAAGCATTTCAATATGTAATCTCAGGTAGGAATCTGACGATTCGAAGTCTGCATGTTTCAGATGTTACCTCAGAATGGAAGATTATTGCATCCTTGACCTAACCTTCTACGGACTTAATCGGTAGTACAGACTAGGCGTAAGCGTAATATGCGTTCGTGAAGTAGTCAAAATTATTACACCTTTTTTAGGTTGGGGGGAGGATGAATGCATAATATTTATTTATTTATATTTTCAGATAAGTGGAAAAAAATGTTTATGAAAAAAAAGTTTTATGTTTTATAAACCATCGCCAAAACGACTGCACAAAAACGAACGTACCACTTGAGAGCTACTCCTCTGAAATGGCTGCATTTTTATCATAAGTCATGCACCAACCCAAGTCATACATTAACCCAAGAGTTTGAAAATTACAGCTGGAATGAAAATTCAAGTTTGCGCTATGCCACTGACTGTTTGACTTACCGTTTGCTTGGTTGAATGAGGTGTGTCTCTTCTTCTAAGCTGGAAGATGTGGGATCAGAGGTCATTGGGGACTCTGAGGACACTGAGCTTATAGGTGAAGGCTTGAACTCATTCGTAGTCATTTCCCTCCTTAGGTAATCACTAACTGATTGTAAAAAAAAAAAAAACATAAGCATTTATACGCTCCTGACTAACGATTGTACATAGGTATCGCAATGTTATAACGGGATGAACAAATGAAAAAAACAAACGCGTCCTATAACTATATAATTTCAGATTATCCTTTAATGGTCGAGTTTATCTCTATTATGACGCTTGACAAAAAAAGAAAGATTTTACGCGCGTGAGATAACTCATTATTCCTACGTCCAGACATGAACGATAATCACTTCCAGCGTCTGTTTTAAATGCGATTTAGGTAAGTCTATAAAATTGTACACAAGCAGGTCGAATAGCTCATTATTCTAAGGCAAATTTCTTCCACCTTCGATGCCTAAGGCGGATCTTTAAAATAAGGTGGCAAGATAAAATAACCAATGAGGAAGTGCTACGAAGAGCAGGGTTCTAGGACATCCGCTCTGTTATGTAGACACCTTGGCTTGCGTGGCCACGTTCGTAGAATGCCAGTAGGTCGACTTCCACAAAACATTCTGTATGGCGATCTAACAGAAGGCAGGAGAGCCGCTGGACGCCCACTTTTACGGTTTACGGATGTATGCAAACGCGACATGAAGCTTTACGGATGTATGCAAACGCGACATGAAGCTCTTCAAAATCGACACTAGCAGCTAGGGAAAAGTGACACTGGATAGATCCACATGTAGAGAGAGCATAAAGGAAAGGTCTCGAATTGCAGACGCCATACACAACAGAAGCAGAAAGAATGTTGAAAATGCAACGGTGCCTGGTGATTATATATGCCCAACCTGTGACCGCAGCTGTGTATCAAGGATTGGCCTCTTTAGTCCCACAAGAAGTTGCAAAGGGAAAGATTGTTTCTCGAGACGTAAAATGCCATAGATCTAAAGCAAATTATCGTATTCCTTTAATTCAAAATGAGGCGCATGGATATGCATTTGTGGTTCCTTTTTCTAGGTCACCCCAGTGTTCATTAGTAATATTTTTTGTTGCTATTGTTGCGGTGATCTAAGGTCTGATTATAATTGCATTAAATAAAATGTCTAGAATGTGGCTGGATTTTCTCTACGTTCTGCCAGATATGTGTGTCTGTGTGTATTTATAGTATTTGTAGATTTATTTCTGATTTACAGTATCCGGAGAAAGTTGTAAATAAAGAAAAATGTAGAAATATTATGAATAGTACTGTATAATGACAAATAGACTACCATTATATACTGAAGTATCCTAATTTAGTTAGAGAGTATGTTAGTTTTGGTTGATAAATATATTGTGTATTATTTTGTAGCGATAGTAAAAGTAGTGACGTAGTGAGGCAGACGACTGACGTAGCAGACGCAATAATCTTCAGTCCTGAAGTCCAAAACATTTAAAGCAAAACAAAACGTTCTAAACTTCGTTGAAGAAACGTCTGAAACTTATAAGATAAGACAAATAATAAGATATGATGCTAAAGGATTTCTGCATAATCAAACTCGTAGGCTACACGTATAGTTCAAACGTAGATCTACACTTCACAATACGCAAGAGTGACATTAAGCCTACGTCATACAAAACTTAAAGAAAAAAAAACGACAACCAAACACTTAAATCGCATTCACGACAGAGAACATTTATAGATCAATTAGAGACCATTATTAATTATAATTAAACTTTGAGAACATTGAAGAACTTACACATGAATTAATTATGATAAAAAAAAAAACCACCTAAGTAACCCTCGCACAAATTTTGAGCACATTAAAGATGATAGTAAAACTAGTTTTCATTAGCAGATTCCGTTATCTAGGACAGGTTCGTGTGCATCATAGGCATTATTTTTTTTTCTGTATAATGTTCTAATTTAAAAAAGAGCCTTATAGAATATATTTAAAGCGTGTATGTCTCTTCTTCTTAGACATCAAGATTGTTCAGACAAAATACTTTGGGCTTCATTACAATTGTTAATTAGCAAACCTTTATAGATTAGACCTTAATGGACTTCAGTGTTAAGTTATTAGCCTACGCAAAACAAACAACAAAAACGAACCACCTTGTTGTACCTAATCTGTTATGATCTATTTGACTAGTATAGAGGGTAAAAATATTGATACAAACAACACATCAATGCCTACACTCTGATATGTGTTTTGATTTTATTTATATATATATATAATGGCTTTTATGTTAGGTTTAAGAGCTCTGTCAATTCGGGCATTCAATTTCTTATCTTTGTGTCCGTAGATGCAAATGAAAATGAAATTTCTCGTTCACCAAACAATAAAATATGAAGAAATACAGGGCGATATAATATGGTGCATATTGGTCGAGTGGTTAGGTGCTCAGCTGACAATTCAAAGAGATTAGGTTGGTTAGAATTTTGTTTAATTCGTGATTTGAGGCATGGAATAAAGATTTCGATATCAAACAGAATATGGAATAAGAAATGTAAAAACGGTTAGATTTGGTCATTGTGCTGGTCACATTTCCTCTCTTGTTAACCGTTGATCAATTATCTGACCAGCTGACCCCCCAAAAAAATAAAGCAGATCATACGTTATTTACTTCAAGTGAAAAAAAAAAAACAACTGAAATGTACTTTTTTAAAAAGTTATACTTACCATATTGAATATCTTAATTATTAACAGTCGGCCCTTTTAAGTTTGTGGTGAAATAGCACTTAGCTTATATTAATTTATATATATAGAAAGAATGACACTAGGATTATCCATCTGTTCAATTCAGATGTTTCCGCTGAAGAGTATAAAAAGAACATTATAATTAGTGATGTCATCTACGTGACATTGGCATGTGACACCTACTATAAATACACAGGTTTCGTTTATTCTTTATTTTTAAATAAACGTCAACATGACATCGATCTAGTCATTTAACACGAGTAAGGAACTAACGGGAATTTGCAGTTGTTATTTTTTACACAAAAATAAAACCCCGAGAAATTTGGGTCACCAGTCATTGCAAACCTGTGTCAAATGTTGATATGAAGAAAACGTTTGAAACCAGCAACCGGAATTTACAACGAAGCTGAGGGTGCAGGTCTGGGTCCTAGTATGTCGGAAAAAAAAAATTGTGGGTGTGTGTGTTTGGGGGGTGGGGGTCCATGTAGTGCTTTTCTAAAACTAAACATATTTGTGTCCGAATAAAATAATGTCTTCTTTCATTGCGAGCTTATAAAAAAAAGAAAACCAATAGAAATGAAACTATTTTCATGCATTTATTTAAGCCTGAAAAAACAAACATTTATGGCCTTAGGAGAATATATTCCAAAGATAATAATACACGCATTTACCATAAATGCTAGAACGAAAGAAGGAAAAAAGATTAATATGTCTTATCGTAAAGGGCACAACTAGCATACAAATTAAAGGGCTAGTATCTCCTCAAGCCTAAAAATAAATTAGATACCGTATCTTATTATAGCTTATAAATTAAAGACGTTACTATTTACTAATAAAGAAGATAATTACGTCCTAAGCGTAGGCCTATTTATTGTTAGACACCTAATTTATAGTATTAGTTATTTAGCGACGCACCTTAGAAGACGTGTATTGAACGGGACTAGTGACGTTTGGGATATTTTGTGCTAGAGACCGGAAAATCAGTTAGCGATAGAATCCTTTAGGGTAAAGACGTGTTTAGTTGACAGAGACTTTTACTGTGGCCTTTTCTTGGAACAAATATAGTATGAACTGTTCCTCAGTGTTGACCACATCTCTTGACTCGTTACATCCATCGTCTTGTTTATTCTGTATTGTTGACCAACTACATTGAATACAATAAAACTCAAACGCTTGCAGAGAAATTGATTGAAATTCAACAGTCATCTATAGTTGACCTCAAGACAGACTGAACAAGTACATCACACTATGTTCCAATCTAGTCATGCACGTCAGAGCCTAATTCGCTTAATTCAACTTATCTTTAAATAACAGAATAAAACAGCAGCCATATTATACATTGATTCAAGCGCGTTCAAGAGCTGTCTTCTGAATTAAAATGTTCCGAGTTCAATAAATAGTCAAAAGAAGATCATATCCTCTTTTTTTTAGGGCCGTGTCCTACGTCCGCCAGTGTCAGAGATTGGGTGTCGGAGAAATAACGTGGACAAACTTTTGGACATACAGTCAGACAGACAGATACTCAATGGTAGTAAATACTAGCTTTGTAAAAAAAAAAAAAAAAAAAAAAAAAGTAAAACAGTCTTAGAACAGGTGTAGTCTTAACAACGAAACTGTGTTTGTGCAATAAGTAGATACACATATATACACAGTGCTTTTTTTTTAAAATTGGTGCGGTACTCAATGATGGATTGCCTAATTTTTAACTACTAATAAATTAATAATAAACCTTAAAATACTAGAAAAGTAATAATCTTTTCCCCGCATTGCAAAAATAGGTGCCGGTGCGTACCGCCACAAAAAGAGAGAGAGAGAGACAGGAGAGGGAGCAAGAGAGATTTATGTAGAAATTATTTTTGTTATAGTCTATATCTAGAACTAGATCTATTGTTGAAGTTGTGAAGACAAAAGTGAAGGTTCAAAGCAAGCTCAAAGATTGTTGACGTAGAATAAAATTGGTTTTAGGTAGGCTACTTAGATCTTTTTTTAGTGTCAAGAAACATACTACACACACACACAGAGTTAATTAAAAACCGGGACCGGGTAACTATATAATACTTGTAAAATCAGGCGAGGCTACTCTGGCATACTTCTAAAAGCGAAAAAGGCACTTTGTCACTTTGAATCTAGATTATCTAAATCTAGATCTAGTCTAGAATCTTATCTAGATTAGATCTAGAATCTAACTCTAGATAGATCTAATTATATAAAAACCAAAGTCTTCTTAAGATAAACTCAACCTGTATTGTTTAATTCTAGTGTAATCATCTTCTTTTTTGAAGTAACGTCTGTATTTTAAGATAAGATCTAGATATCTAGTCTAGAAATAGAATTTCAATTTCTAGATTTTTAGTCATTTAGAAGTAGTCGTAACGTAAAGTCATAATTGACATAATTCTAGTCTAGGATAATAATTAATAATATAAAATGTAATACTTATTAATAGATCTAGTGTTTAGTCTACTTACTTATTAATTTATAGATCTAGTCTAGTATGTTACTTGAGACTCTGAGTGTACACTTTATTCTAGACTCTAGCCTAATCTAATGTAGAGAAGAATAGAATTTATTATTTAGAAATTCAATTTTTCTCTACATTTGTAGACAGTCTAGTCTTAGAGTCTAGATCTATAAATATTTAAATAATTTAATAAATAATTTTAAATTAGATTATTTAGATTACTAAAAAAAAAAAACATACAAATATTTCAAATATTATTAGATCTAGATTATCTAGATTCTGTATCTAGAATAGAATACAGAGAGAAATAGATGAATTACAGAAATGGAAATCAAATTGGAGCATGTCTTTCCACCCAGAAAAATGTCAGTTATTAAGAGTAACAAAAAAAATAAAACAAATTAATTCCACTTATCTCATTAATGGTAAACCAGTAACACAGACTAAAAACCCAAAAATACCTAGGTGTTATAATAAATGAAAAACTGTCATGGAATCCCCATATTGATGAAACTATCAAAAAATCAAACAAAGCATTAGGGTTTATTAAAAGAAATTTCTATAAATCTAATAACAACATAAAACTAAAATGTTATTTAACCTTGGTTAGGCCAATAATAGAATATGCATCCTCTGTTTGGGACCCCTCAACTCAAGAAAACATTAAGAAACTGGAACAGACACAAAATAGAGCAGTGAGATTCATAACAAACAAATATTCACATTTGACTAGAGTAACACCTTTAGTAAAATCACTAAATTTAGAAAGCCTTCAGGACAGAAGACTCAAAAGTAAAGTAGCAATTATACATAAAACACTAAACCATAATCTTCAAATACAAAAAAAAAAATTTAATAAAATACTCTGAAAGACACAAAGATAAAGGCACATTCCTCATCCCATATGCAAGGACAAATTTGTACAAATGCTCCTTCTTCCCTATTGCTATTATAGAGCATGGAATGGGTTGCCTGAGCTAGCCAGGAAAACCAGTGACTTGGCAGAATTTAAGTCATTGGTTAATATACGTGACTGAATGCATGTCGCATAGGACGTAATCATCTTCTTTTTTGAAGTAACGTGTGTATTATGTAAGATAAGAAGTCACAAGTGTTCCCTCTTCCCTAGTGATTAGTGACCATTATTCTCATTCTCAGTATAGAATGGGATGGGTTGCCTGAAGCATCCTTGAAAGCCAACAATTAACATGCTTGACTAGATTGATATATGAAATGTGTAGAATGTAATTATCTTCTCTTTTGAAGTAACATCTGTAGTCTGTAAGATAAGATAAAATATATACATATATTATAATGCTAAAACTAGGTGCTTAGTATGTCTAGAGCTACATTCACACAGGCAACACTGAACCTTACTTCTTAGCCTTAACTATCATCTACCTGAGAATCTATCTGATATGATCTAGATTCATTACTCACTTTAGGTTCAGAATGAGGATTAGAAGATACTTTAAATGCCTTTGCTGTGTTTTAATACTGTTTATGTTTTGGACATTAATTAGCTATTTGGTAAGTAAATGTAGATCTATCTAGATTCTTTTGATTTGGTTTATTAAATATATCTATGACCACATCAAGTATTTCTAAGTATTTTACTC
Organism: Biomphalaria pfeifferi; assembly: GCA_030265305.1. Classification (NCBI taxonomy): domain Eukaryota; kingdom Metazoa; phylum Mollusca; class Gastropoda; family Planorbidae; genus Biomphalaria; species Biomphalaria pfeifferi. The sequence goes on from JASAOG010000247.1 coordinate 219,689, forward strand.
CCCAAGTAAATCTATTTGGGATAGTTATACATTTTTCATGTGAAGTGGGAGGGGATGATTTAAAAAATCACTAAACTGGATTTACAGTAACCCACTCTACTGAAAGACATTGTATGTATATTGTATCAGATGGCTGCCTGCTCGTGTGGTATATATATATGCTTGTTGGACTGTCATCTTGATGCCATCCCCTGTCGTCCTGCTGGAGCTTTGGACTAAGAATTAAATTATCTACATTTTATAAATCACTTTACTAATATTTTCAAACAATCATGAATGACTAAAGGAGAGGTCATTAACGGAGGTAGATTTAGTCATTTTGGAGAATTGCAAGCTGGAAACTTTAAGACAAAAATTCCCTGCATTTTAAGTATGTTCAATAAATGCATTTGAAATATCATTTTGTTATAGAACAACTCACATTTGTGCAAAGTTTGAAATAAAGGGGATAGATGTTCCTTTTGAAAGTTTTTCCAAGGTAAATACATGCATTTCAAGTCATAGTACCAAAATTATAAGTGTTTTAGAATCCTTATTGTCGCAGTATCTTTAAGGTTAGCTTTCATTTTATGAAAAGTGGAACTTGTGAAGACTTTTAATATCTGATCTGTTATTAGAAAATATTTTTAAAAAATGTGTACACTTTTTCAGATTTCTTTTAAAGATGAAGATTTTCCTGAAGATGTTGCCTATGATATATTTGTAGATGAAACCAAAGATGAACGTAAGTGTTTCAATTAATAACTTTCCATTATATACTATGTCCTTCAATTGAGTTTCTTGCTAAGCACTACAGGAAGAGTTTATCCATTTGGTCCTGATCTCTGATCATTGTTGGAATTCCTATTAACTATTATTAATTCAATAGTATATCCATTTAAAACATATGATTCACTTAAAGTATTTCTGTATGATATAAACTATTGCAAGCACCATGGTCTTTTTATTAAAACCAATATAAACCCAATTCTCTTTGTCCAGCATTTTTAATTGTATCAACATTATTGTTTTATTCAGATGTACACATACCATTAGATCAAGAGATTCATGAGGAGCTACAAAACTTGCGCCACAAAAATGCTATGGCTGATTTAAAAGATCCCAAGGTTCCCATTATTCTCTGGTGGACTGAGTTTACAAAAGATCCAGGCACAGAGAGATCCTGTGGCAACAACAAATGCTTTTTCACAAATAATCGACAGTACAGCAAACATAAAAATTTGAAGGTTTTCATTTTGTAATTGTACACGCTATTATTATGTTTTAGTTATTTGGTTTTATTATAGTGATAGGATGGTATTAAGCCCTGAGAGTTTATTGGTTTACTGCCAACAATTAATACAAATATTTTTGTGCAGCATGATAATCATTTTTATAATTTAAATTGCTTTTGTAGGTTATGGTTCATACTATAGCATTCCCAGTTTGCTTTTATCCAATCCTTTTTTGTTGACATGTGGGTAAAGGGAATATCTGGCAGAAGATTTTCATGTGCCTTTAGGCACTCAGCAAATACTAATTTCTGGGTTTATTTTCACTCAATGATTTGTATTTCTACAATATTGGGGCATTTCGAAATTGGCAAGGCCACTACCAGTGATAATACCATCTGATCAGATCAGGATTCCTGGGCTTTATGCCATCCCATGTATTTCTCATTTATCTCATTTCTAATTTAGCCCTTTTTGTATGTGAGATTATTCTGTTGACAGAGCTTATTATTCTTTATTCCAGACCTTTCTTTTCTATGGAACAGATTTCAGAGGTGATGACCTGCCACTGCCAAGATCTGAGGACCACATCTGGGCATTGCTTCATGAAGAGTCTCCCAAAAATAATTTTCTTCTGTGTTATGATGAAGTTCTATCTCTGTTTAATTATACCAGTACATTTAGGTAAAGGTTTGTAAGTATGACAGGTATTATTAAGTATTAACTTGTAATGATACAATAGTTAGTTAATAGTCATTGTTTTTTAAATACACTAGCATTATGATTAATTATAATACGGTTTTTAAAATCTATGTTTTGAGTTAGAATACAAATTTTATAAAATCTGGTTAATTGAACCAGTTGCTTCTATGAAACAAATCCTCAAACTTATAACACAGAAGATGCATGTGGAATTGGACCAGCTGGTATATTAGGACTAAAAGAATTAATGTGGTTTAATTCCCTGAAATCAACTTTAAAGTAAAAAAAAAGTTCTCTTTCAGACCTTGCTTTCTTTACTGCAGATGATGTAAAGGTCATCTGTTTCTGCTGCCTATGGTTAATGAGGGTGTTATGTGGCCAGCACAGTGACTTACCGCCTTTACTTTTCTCCAACTAATGTGAGGTACTTATCAGAACTGTGTGGACTCATGGATGCCCAAGGATTCCAAAATTAAAGATTCCTTTCTTCACCAGGATTTGAACCCAGGACCCTCAGTTCAGAAGCCAAGCGCTTTACCACTGAGCTACAGCGCCTCCTAAAAAAGTAGTTTCCCTTTCAGGCCTTGCTATCTATTAGGCAGATGATGATAGGGTCAAGCAAACTTTATTGTTATTATTAGTTTATAAATGTTTGGAATTGTTTCTTTTTAGAATTTTAGGAGAGTTTGAATTGGCATAGTTCTTTTTGATTTTGATGGCTTTCATATTTTTAGAAAAATGTTTTTTAGTGACAGTAGGCAAAGTATTGTGTAAAATATTATATATATATATTATTTTTGACTTGATATAGACAGGAGTCAGATTTCCCAATCACCACTCAGTATCTGGTCTCACTTGAATGGTTACAACAAATGACCTACTACAAAACAGTTAGTCAGAAAAACAAGTAAGTCATTAAAAGTACTGTATAATGATGATTGGCATTTGTATGTGTGTGTGATCACACTGTATGTCTTGTAGAGATTCCTACCTAGCATGAACCCATCTCTGTTGTTTGTAAGTCATTAGAAGTACTGTATAATGATAATTGGCATTTGTATGTGTGTGTGATCACACTGTGTGTCTTGTAGAGATTCCTACCAAGCATGAACCCATCTCTGTTTTTTTTTTACCTGTCCCTCAGAACTTAGGCCTGAAGCTGCAAGGGTGTTATGGAGTGTATGTGGGTGTTTCCTAAGTAACAATGAGTGATTGTTATTGGTGGTGTAAAATGATGAAATCATTAGCTACATTGTAATAATTTATGTTAAGAGATCAAATGGGTGATAGATTAAGGAGAGACAACTCAGGGACATGATGTGAGAGAGTAAAGATGTGTTTTTATAGACTGTTAGATTTTGTTTAAAGATCATTTCATTTTGTTACTAGATTTATATCTCACCAAACATTGAACTGTATATATGATAAATAAAAGTGATATTCAGTTTTTGTTTTAAGAAATAATTTTTTCAAGTTATTTAAAGTTAGTTCATTAAAATTATAATACGCTTATATTGGTTTAATTGTACTAGATATCTGGACCAACCATTAACGAAGGGAAGATATACAATTTTGCTGTTCTATGTATTTCCACTAAGTCATGTTGACATTACAGGTACCAGAAAGAGGAAAAACTTGCTCCAGTGATATATGTCCAGTCCGACTGTGACACACCATCTGACAGAGATGAGTTTGTGAAGCTGCTGATGAAGTACATCACTGTTGATTCCTACGGAGCTTGTATCAACAACAGACAACTACCAACACAGTAAATATAATTCTTTTTTTTTTTTTCAATTACCATGCTATGCAAGGAAGAAAACAGAATTCTGTTAATTGGATTTTTAATCGTGTTGTTTTTTAGTAAAGACCCACATTTTTTTACAGAGCTGATATCAACTATCTCCATCAGTTTGTCTGGTCAAAAGTTTCACACGTTTTTCCACTTCCCACTGTTGGATCAAGTTGAAACTTTGCAAAATTTAAAAATCGATGACAATATATGAATCAATAAAAAAGAATAGAATTAATTAATTAATTAGTCATAATTAATTAATTTGATTTTATATTGAAACTGTACTTCATTTAAGTGAATGGAATGCAAGAATCGACTGACTACAAGGTGGCCACACTTTGTCATTAGTGCATCCCCAACCAATAAATGCTCTTGTAGCTTAGTGAACTGATCACATCATATGTTCCTCAGGGAGCCCTGTGCTTCATAGACTCAACACTTCTACTAGTTATGCCACATTTCTCCCTCAAAAGTTAAAATTGGCGGGCTTTTTCAAAGCATGGACCAAAGGCTTGGAACTCACTCCCCATCAGCATGCTTCACTACATTCAAGAAGAACATATTAAGACTTATATATTCAAAACTTCTTTTTAGATTAGTTTGTCATTTTAGATCTCATGTTTGTGTCTGTTATGATATTATAGCACCTTGAACCTACCTTATATTTGGTAAATGTGTTATATACATATACATTAATTTTTTTTATTATTAATATTTATAGTCCACATTATGTCATGATAGTATCTAGCTGTGAGTTAGCTGCCTAATGTTATTTATTATGGATATAATATGCAATCCAGAAAAAGAGAAAAACTGTTGTTGCTTTTTAAAACAAGACTTGGAAATTTTCTAATATCATTTTCATTACGAGAACAATGATAAAAATAAATCTATGATTGGATAATTATGCCAAAATTCTTTTCAGCCAAGGTTTGACCGTTGTCCCTGAGAATAATGGAATAGAAAATTCAAAGTTTTGTTTCTTTAATTAGTATTTAATTTGTATTTGCACAAGCATTTAATAATTATTTTTTTATAGATATAACTTAAGATACTCCACATCATAATTGGATAAAAAAAAAACTGTAAAAATCAGCACATAATTTTGCTTAATGCTTAAAAACAGCTTAGATGGATTGCATAGAGGTCTGTGGTCTGTCAAAAAAAATTTTTTTTCAATTTGTTATGTCACTTATAAAACGTTGATTCTATGATTGAATCCATTCAAATAATAGAGTTTATCTACAAAAGACACTTATATCATTTGGACAGAATCAACCAGCCTCTAAGTGGTATGTCTCACAAAGACTACTTTGAACTCATCTCCCACTACAAGTTTGCTCTGGCTATGGAGAATGCAGTTTGTCCTGACTACATCACGGAGAAGCTCTGGAGACCATTGATGGTTGGCACTGTGCCTATAGTCTTTGGTTCGTCAAGAGCTCAGGTATTAGCAGTAGTCAGTAAAATACTTTAAGACAATTCTTATTAGGTGCTTTAAAAAAAAAAAAAAAGTACTATAGTAAAATGGGAAGCTCGATCAGCCCCGATTTGTATGGAGGTTTGATCGGTTCACTTTTTATTGCTAAAACTTTTTTATTTGAATGTTTACCAAATTACTACTATATTGCTACTGTGCGCATGCACCTTTTTTCTTCATTTCCAACACATACTATTTCCTTTGCCTTGTAAAGGCTAAGTTCATGAGGTGTGGAATTATTCTTTTTTACTACCTGGTAGTGAAGGTAATGTGTCATGGGCTTAACGCTCATTAGCTCAAAGAGAGTATTTGAAGTTGTGGAGCATGGGAAAGGTGGCAGTAGATGGTGTTCTTGCGCTGGAGTAAAAAGAAAATGACTTCATAGTGAAAAGAAAGATTAAAACATGTTTTAGATATATTTTCTTTGATCTGATCGAACCTTCTATCAGCCCAATCGAGCTTAGTAACTCGGAGAAATCCGATCGAGGAAAAGTACGCTTCGCGATACTTACCCTACACCTCTTTGACCTCAAATATTAAGCCTAGTGATACATTAAATCAGATCTAATTTTATAGACAAAAGGACAAGGAATTCAGAGATACCATCAGTTTTTTCATAGGTCAGACCGCCACGGCGCTATAAAAATGCAAAAGTGAACATTGCTGGTAGCGGGCTTAATTCGATCAAACTTCGCATTTTACTCTAGCAGGAACAGATCTTAAGAAAAATAAGTTAATATGCCCCCCCCCCCCCCTTTTTTTTCCCCCTTAAAATGTAAATTCAAAGTATAGCTATAAATATGTGTTATGTGTGCATGGTTATTTTTGGCACATTAAAAAAATTTTTTACATACTATTATTCGGATTTGCTTAGTCTTTTTACTGGCATTGACGCCAAAGCAACTTTTGTCTTAGACTGCATTAAGAAAGTAATTGTGTGAAGTTATTAATAGCCGTAAAGAAAAGTTTCCCCTTTCAGACCTTGTGGCCTATAGGGCAGGAAATGTAAAGGTCATCTTTTTCTGTTGCCCACAGTTAATGAGGGTGTCATGTGGCCATCACAGCGACCAACCCCCTTAAACTTTTCCCCAACTAATGTCAGGTAGGCTACCCATTAGAGTTGGGTGGACTCAGAGGCTCCCAAAGATCCAGAAATTAAAAATCCCAGGATTCGAACACGGAACCCCCGGTTTGGAAGCCAAGTGCTTTACCTCTCAGCTACCGCACCTCCCATTAATAACGTTAAGTTGCTTCTTTTTACTTTAATTGTGTTGTCTTTTTTCTTTACAGGATTTTCTTCCCAGCAATAATTCTGCTATTATCTTGGAAAATTTTAAATCTGCAGAACATTTGGGAGCTTACCTGGGCAACTTAAATGCACAAGATGATAAATATGAGGTTTATAGGACTTGGAAAAGTAATGGTATTAGCAATGATAATTTACGTAATGTTATGAGGACACGTACGTGGGGCCCCACAAGTGATAGCCACTGGACGCCTGGATATAAAAACTTTATTGAAGAATACGAGTGTTACCTGTGTCAGAAAATTTATGAAATGGATCTTTTAAAATCCCAGGGCAGGAAGCCTCCCCCCAAAACTGCTAACTTGAGTCACTACGGCTGTCCTAAACCATTGAAGTTTGACTCTATGGGCAAGTACAACAAAGAAGGGGGTTGGCAGGATTTCTGGAGTGGCCAGTGGATGCAAAAACATAAAGAAGGTGTGACCTTAAAAAGTTGTGTATCAAAAGGGAAAAACTACTGTGGAAGTGAAAGGAAAGTTGGTAATGTAAAGAAAGACTTTTAATAGCTGACTTAACTCAGTCCAAGGTTGTTGTTTTGTTTAAAGAATTTAAATGTTAGAAAATTGTATGTAAAAAATAGCTCTGAATCGGCAATACTTCAAAAAAAAAAAGGATTTCCTAAAAAAGTAAAATGTGTCCGTTTCTGGGGCCTAAAGTTTCTGAAGGTCTCAAGTGGTCAATACATTGAAATCATCAGCTGAAGCCAGGTATCTGTCCTACACTGTCTGATAATATGGACTTTCATAAACTTGGCAAGGAGTATTAATGTTACACTTACGCATTCCCATGTGAGAGCTGATTTAATTTTCAGCTTTGCTCTTATCTCAAAGTAAGTCTATATTTATTTTACTTTTATGTTTTAATGTTTTATTCTTTTGTAGTTAGCTCTTTAGTTCTTGAGGAACTCTTTAAGTAGGGCTAAGTAATTTGGTTGTAGTACATATACTATAAACTGTAGTAGCAATCCAAATACATTTGACTTTGGGAATTTGACATCCATTATCAAGGTGCAAGCTTCTTTCACATTTTTGTCAACTTTATTGTGTTTTTGTTCAACTTGTACACAATGGTTTTATCATTCGGTTTTGCTAAATCCAACTATTCTTTACACCTATATTTTGTCATTTTTTAAAAACTGTTTTTTATTTTTTTTTGTTGTCTACACATACCATTTAGCAGTATTCTTAATGTCACAGATTTTATTTCTGAGTTTTGATTGTGTTTCTACATCATTGCCATGACTGTTTAAATTGTTTTTATTGTCCATACTAATGTTGAAATATCAAGATTTTGTATGACACATGATTGTTGTTAATTTAGTTTTGGGACCATCAAATATGGATTGTTTTTGTTATCCACTTTGCCGCCCCCCCCCCCCCCGCTCACCTAGTGTATGTACAATTTGTATTGAAACATTCAGCCAACTACATTGTGTGGCATGAGCTTGGAAAACCTACATTTGATATGCTCATGTGTATATCTAGGTTTTAATTTTAATCCTTGATCTGTGGAGACTAGCTCGCTAAGGGGATTGTTTTTTTATTTGACTTTACACCATAAGTCTTGGGAAACTTTTTTTTCTTTTTTTGGTTATTTTTCTCAGGCTAAAGCATATTTCATAATTGACTAGTTGCATTTTTATGAGGTTTATATATTTTTTTGTATACAAATGAATGTTTCATTATATAATTATTGTTAAGTCTCTAAATTGCGGATGTTTTAACCCTATTCTCTGCCTTGCCGCACACCTTGTACTGATTGTATGTATTTGAATTAATCTTTCCTGATGACTCTATTTATACCCCATTCTTTTTGTTAGCAACATGTTTTTTGTTTTTCAGCAGAAGTAAAAACACTACTGATGTAATTTACTAAAAATAGCATCATTACATTTGACTTTTTTTCTTTCTTTTTTTTAAAAGCACAGGGAGATAATCAGAAAACTCAAAATGTGGAGTCACAAAATTATCTCCTTTCTTATGCATGTCACAGTCTCCCTTCAATTATGTCATTCACATTACTGCCTTTTTTATTTCATTCGATTCTAACATGATGAATCGCGACCTAATCAAAAGAATGGAACATTCTTTGCTTGTTTTTATAAACGTGTTCATATCTATTGATTACTGAATAATAATTTGCACTAATTCAGTGTTTCCCAAACTTTTTCCTTAATTGAACACTTCTCACATTTAGAATATGTAGATTAACACTTTGCTTATTTTTTTAGAGAGATTAATTCACAATGTGGCCTACTATTTAAATATACTAATAACTCACACAACACCTATTCAGGCCTCACGGAACATTAGAGTTCGGCAGAACGCAGTTTGGGAAACACTGCTCTGATTGTATACAAATTGTCGAAAGTAATCTTAATGTATCTATATACGAGTTTGTTTCTGAATGGATATTAATTCATGACTTCTATACATATTTTGTTTATGAGAACAGATATATATATATATATAAAAATGTGATAGCCTAAATTATGTGCAATATGATCCTACAGCCAAAGACGTCTGCATATGATGCTTTCATATTTATTTTTTTTTATGTTTGGCAGTTACTGCCAGCTTGTACCTGGCATCAACCAGCTAACCAAAAGTCTACTTGCTCTAGTCTTGACTCATTACTATTATACAATTATTTATAACAATAAAAGATCAAGATATTTCAAAAAGCTTTTTGTTTTCATCTATGGCATGCAATGTCCAGGAAAATAGTAAAATCTATGGAGTCTAAAACAATTTATAATATTTAATAACTTTCTCTTTGCATTTGCTGACCACAGTGCATAGTATCTATCTGAACCATGATTTACAAATATAAAAAGACACAAGATAAAGGCACATTTCTTATTTCATATGCTGGGATGAATTTTTAATACATTTTATTCCCTAGTGCCATTAGATCCTGGAAAAAGGTTTCCTGAATCAGCCAGAAAAACTAACAACTTTGCAGAGTTTCAAGTCTCAAAAAACAAAAAAAGTGCAATAAGACCCCATGGATACATGTAGGATGTGATTATCTTTATCTTATATTGAACATCTTTAGTTATAAGATAGTATCTCAGCTCAAACTTGAGAGAATGAAGTGTTTTATAAAATCAACAGCATTTATTCCATGGTAGCCTTCAATTGAACTCAAATACAATGTATCCATTATCAAAATACTAAGTTATGAATACTGAATACAATGTATCCATTATCAAAATACTAAGTTATGGATATCAAATATTTCAATATACTAAGTTATGAATATTGAATACAATGTCCCGTTCTCAAAATATTAAGTTATGGATATTTAAATTTTGGATTAGTTTTTTTTTTTTTTATTTTCTCTTCAATGTTTGTTTCTGTATGTTTGTGTGTATGCAAGGGAAGAAACAACAGCTACATTACAGATTATTGTTTAGCAAGGTAGGCCCTACTTGTGTGCTATGGCTATAAGAATATGGTGACAGCTTGACAACTCAGGGCTCCAAAGTAACGTAACACTTTAATAGTTGAATAAATAACAGCCAGTACTGGCAATGGGCAACACGTACACTGTACAAATATCTCTACGATAACACCGTACCGCCGTATCAACTCTTGCACTGGCTTCTCCGTCTCGTTCCGGGCTTGCACTGGATTCAACAGTTCAGGACTGACTTCACACACTAGGCTCGTTGTGTCGAACTCGATCGCAGACCAAGATCAAGACGCCAGTTGTCTCAACTGTACTTGATAGTACTCCGCACTGAACCGTCGTAATGCTCCGTACAGAACCACACCGTTGAACTGTGCTGTAGTCGACCGCGTTCTGAACCCCTGTCGTGAACCTTCTGTCGTGAACCGACTTGACTGCGACACCTCCGCTCTTTATATAGGGTCCCTACTGGCTTTCTAGAACCGGACGGAACATTGCTCGACGTTTCTAGCTTCGTCATATGACTACATCCCTCGTGACGCTCCTGAGCTCTGTTCACGACGGCGATCATTTCCAAACCGTCATGTTGACACTCGTCTCGGCTGACCGTCGTAACTCGTCACGGTTGACCGCTCGTCTAGCGCTGGCCTGGGGCAATTTGCGTCGGCTGACTACACTCACACCACTAACCCCATTTGTGCCACCACCAGGTTTATAACAATATTAAAAAACAATAACAACAATACAGAAGCAGGCCAATGTATGTAATAGCTTTGTACAAGTGATATCTATAGTATCATTACACTCAACTAAATGAAAACCTTTTTTCCAGTAGTTATGTCATTAGACTGTCTCGAGTTCCTATTAGTTTCATCAAGCCATTAGACTATCTCGAATTCCTATTAGTTTCATGAAGCCATTAGACTATCTCGAGTTCCTATTAGTTTCATCAAGCCATTAGACTATCTCGAGTTCCTATTAGTTTCATGAAGCCATTAGACTATCTCAAGTTCCTATTAGTTTCATTGAGCATTTCAGCCATTTTTTAGGTGCTCGCTACATTAGCATGACCGCAAGTAAAGCCCACCTGTTTTATGTAACACATATGGAGATTCTTAAGTAACTTCCATCAAGCGCAAGTTGGGGTCATTTACACAGTTGGACAAATTGTCATAAGTAATGAAAAAAAAATAGCGCGCATGTAATGAAAACCTGATGAAAGAAAAATCACTTTTAATGCGTGCATTAAATATTTTATAGAATGACAGCACGATGTTCCATGCACAGACCAGGGCCGGTCCTAGCAAGTGCGGGGCTCTTTGCGAAAAGGATTACGTGGGTCTTGTCTGGATAGGGATAAGGATAAGTGAAAATTAAGATTTTGTATTGAAAAATAAATTCGTCATTGCATTTCAATCATGCCTCACTAAGTACAAAATCACGATCAAATTAACTTTACGAGCCTTGCGTGTAGCTATATCACACAGTATGTCATCAAAACTTTGTTTCCTACACAGATCACGCTCAATAGCGAGAATTGTTTAATTGTTCAATCTATCTTCGTGAATTGTTACCATCATGTAATTCTTTATTAAATTTGAGGCGCGAGAGCTTCTTTTACCAGATGCCACAGTTACGGGTATTGTTAAAAGTATTCAGAGTGCAACAAAATAATAATAACAATAATAATAATCTTTATTGTCCGTATGGAAATTTGTCTTACAATTTGTGCATTACACCAAACAAAAAACATTATAACTATAAGAAACCAAAGTGTACATTTACACCAGACTCTTTCATAATTTACATGTGACAAAGTTTATATCAGATTGTTCCTATTTAATAATTTGATTGCCAGGGGAACAAATAGTTTGGGAAAGCAGTGTATCTTTCAGTGGTGGACAGATAAGCTAAAATTTCTACCGGGTTTGGTGGAATTTGGTAGAATATCCTTAAATATTTCATCCTCCCCCACAAATATCTGCTGACTGGTCTGTCGATGACGCCAATGCTTGCACGAGGCTCGCTGTAAATTTGTGTATGTCATTATGTAAAGGCTCTTGGAGCTAACCCAAATAGAATGTGATTTGATTTCAGATGTTCAAATCTCGGCTTCAAGGATTGAATGGCAATGTCCAAAATTGTGTTGAAGCAATTTATCATCTTCAGCATTTCCAGGTGTGAAGTTTTCAAAAGATTTATCAAACTGCTTTTTCCTTTGATGTTTGGCTGGAAAGATTGCAACAACTTCCATGTTTTTAGCCATTTCCTTAGCTGTATTAAGAATATGAACAAACCCATGATTGGCGCGGGGCCTATGAAAGTGAGGGGGCCATTGCGGTCGCGTAGGTTGCAGTGGCCTAAGGCCGGCCCTGACACACACTTATATAATATATATATAGGTCTATGGTTTAATGGTTAACGCATCAGTATAAAATGAAGCTAGAAGCACGATGGCACTCAAGAACTCTTTTGTGTCGTTTGCTCTTAGAATAAAGCTGAGTATGAAGTCAGTGGTGTAACTAATAAGAAACGTCATCGATAGTTCGGTTAATTTTTTTTTTTCATTTGGAGTTTCCCCAGAACTCATTGATATGCTCATTGTCAGAACTTAAGATTTAATTTACAGGATATTGTTGAATTGATTACTGAATTAATAAATTGTCTAGGTGTTAAAAGTAATATTAATTGCAATGTGCGTGTGTTATTGTTAATTTATAATTTATTATTAATTTTAGTCCTAAGGTTCAGCTCAACAGACACACCAGACACACCCAGTTGTACATAAACTAATAAACGAGGTGTATGATGATTTAAACTAGCATTTTAATTTAATGAGATTTATACAATGAAATGACATATGATTAATGGTAATGATAAATGAATAAAAGTAAATATAGTAAGATATGGTTCAATTAAATACTTAAATAGTATTTTTAAGAAATAGTATTGACCTCATCAGTACTCCAATTCAAGACAAGGATTCTTTAATCAGGTGAGGGAATTTCATATACAAATGCTCATGGTAACACAAGTAGCTCTATCTTCTAGCCAAAATGAATGTTCACCCAACAATGAAGATAACCAGAGACAGGGTAGCACCAAAACTCACAATGGCGCAATGTAGCACGAAGACTGAATGTAGAAATCTGACATCTGGAACATGAAACGAAATCTGAGACTCGAAACCTGAAACCTCAGACGAAAACCTGAGACTTGAAACCTGAGACGAAAAACTGACAGCAATCCCGGAACCTGAGACCCCTAAACAGAGAAAATAATCCTTCAAGAATATATATCAAAATCAAGGCAAATGCTAAGGCTGTCCAGTAACATCAGCATAAGTATAATTCAGGAACTCAAAAGATACAGCTTGGCTCTACAGACCAAGATGGAGGGTATCTAGCAAACGACCAAGAAGAAAAATGTTGACGTCATATGAAAAATTACAACGACGCGACAAGGGGAGAACACTAACACTACACAAGAATAAAATATCACAGATGGCGTCATCGCCTATTGATGAAAGCGGCGCTATTAGAATGTAAACATTTTTACTATACAACTAAATAGATAGTTGTGACACTCATCCTTGATATCCAGCTTAACATTCAAGTCGAGGGACAAACTTTTTAAAGTGTAAAACAAACTTTGTTCTCTCACTTGTACTACAGAAGCGCCTTTCTTGATATGCTGCAAGCTGACTCGAACACGTCACCCACATACCAGATGGAAGAATCCCCAAACACATTCTATATGCTGTCTGTAAGTGAGATACGAGTGAAAGTATGTAGACAGACTACGAACCTCGCCCAGAGCAAAAGAAAAGAAGCGGCCTTAGTCAAGAGAAAGAAAAAGAAAGTTGCCCTATCAGCTAGCCCTGAATCAGATGCTTATACATGAACGAACTTTGGCAAACTCTGCCGCTCCAGAATTGGCTTGATTGGTCACATCCCGTCTAAAGACGAGACCAAGCCCAACGACTCATCTGGGCGCATTCATTGTCTTCTGAGACAGAAGGAGCCATATGTCGCGCGCATAGATGGTGTACTAAATAGCGTAACAAATTCCTGGATCTTTGCAGCTTCTTCAACAGATTAAAACCGTTCCAGGCCGAGGTGTAAGTCTGCATTACTGCTAGTTAGCGCGTAACAAAATAAAGTTGATGCAATATTACGAGAAATGATTGTAGTGTCTGTCACGTTGTTATGTTTTGATCGTGACCCGAGGCTCCTAAGGCGTGTGTAGTAGCGATACACCACTTCAGACTACTTACCAACTTAAACGTGAATACAGGACAGTACAATGACAATCAGAATGCACTGAGCAAGACTTGTTGTCGCAGACATGAAGCTTAATCTAACACAATATATATATATATATATAAACAACATACAGCATATGAAGATCCAGTCATGTGCTATAAAAGTTATTTCAATAAAATATAATACAAGTTTGAACACAATCAGTAAAATATGTCACGTTCCTAAAAGAATACAGTATCTTAGATAAGTCCTCCCTCTAAAAGTCACAGACTATTGCATTTCACTTCCTCTTTCTAAAACTCGAAAAGTTGTTCTCGTGCTTCTAGCACGAATGATTGAAGTGACTGCTATCACTTTATGTGAGGGAGTGCAAATAACACGAGACCATAATACACACGACTCATACAATTAGGGCATGTATTTTAACAAGTTAGTATGTAACATTATATTAAATAATATAGTTAGAAAAATACGATTTTTTTTCTAGTGGTTTTCTACTGAACTGTTTGCTTTTTAATTTCCAGAGAAGACTATTATAGTGCTGTTTTTATTACAATTCACTCTTGATAGTTCAAATCTTAGAGGGCTAGAGGGGTGTCAGATTGCCCAAAACGTCGGAGTACGAAAGGTTAACTGTAATTCAGAAAATAACCACATATTCTTCTTATGATGTAATAATTTGTCTTAGACTTTTAAGGGTAAAAAATATAGACGAAAAAATACAAAACATGTGTTCAGCGTTCACATACTGTACTAAATTACAATTTTAAAAAATTCATTGGCCTAATTGGCTGCCTGGTCGTGCGGTTTGTCGTTCAGATTTATCGATGGTCACGGGTTCAAACCATGCCCGCTCTCATGTACACCGTTTTACTAATTCGTTTTATTTTGTTTACATTTATGCCAGAAATATAATTTATGAATGAGAACGTATGGACTACATAGGAGAAATATGTAAGAATATGAAACATTTCAAATCTTACAATCAACACATTTTAACACTGGAATAGTATGTCCTTTGTTTGAAAAACTGGTCAACACAATTATGAAATTATAAATGCTGCCTATGCTTTAAAGAAATAGGTCAAACTATAGCCCAGTTTTTTCTTGAGAAAGTCTCTTAATTATTGAAGACACAGCCACGTGACAGCTGTCCATTCGAATTAATTTAATACAATTATATTTTCCTCTAAGTCACTCAGATACAATCATACAAGTCTATTGATTTTATGTCCTTTTGTATTTCTGAAAGATCTAGTGCATACATAAATGTTAAGTCTGTCTCTAGAGCATTTGAACCTACTCAGAACGTGTTTTCAGTTTTAAGATAAAGATGTTACAGGCGAAGCATATGGCGTGCTATAGAATGCATAGGCAAAGTAGAAATTTGGCATGCCATAGAATGCGTGGACCCAATAGGAAATTTGGCATGCTATAGAATGCGTAGAGATATTAATAAATTCGGCATGCTATCGAATGCGTAGGCAAAGTAAGAAAGTAGCGAATCAGCTCTTGAAAATGTTAGTCATTCTGTAGAGTGCCGGAGTTTATACGTAAACGGTAGCATATAGAGCCGATACTGTCTTTGCTTCTAGATGAATAGATTAACTCCCATTGAGTCCCATAATACCTCATTACTATTGCCAGGACAAAGAAATTTCTCAAAAAAGGAGTCTGCGTGTATATGTCATGTTTAGATTCAGCTACCTCGGTGGTGCGAATGGTTGTGTTTGATTTCACAAAGCTACAGCCTGGCTGAAAGTGATGACTTGATTCTTGCTATGAGAGTATTTAAACCTAGATGAAATAGGCACACAAAATTAATATTACAGAAAATCATACACCATACGTACTTTCACCATATGTATGTAACAGATGCAAACCATTACAAAAATCATTGCTGAAAGGGATTACATTTTCTTTTACAAAGAGTATAGAAAACTGAATGCAGTTTAAGTACAATACAAAGGCGAACTTGGGGGGTGGCGAGTGGGACAACCGCCCCAGACCCTGCGCTTTATGGGGGGGGGGGGGGGCGCGATAACAAGAATCTATTGTCACCGATAGCACATCGTACTGTAATCGAACATCGAGGCCCTGATATGACACTCATTCAGGGCCCCACGCACTGCTAAGACAACCTCTGTACAATATTGTTGGTGTTGTTTATTGTTATATTATTGTTGAAATAGATGTCGTTCAGACTATGCATCGTATTCTTAACAATTTTTTATCTTCACAGTTACTTTCTCCTGAGTGTGCTGCAGAAAGCCTACTTAAGGAAAGGATTTAAGTTCTGGCACATTCACATTAGCAACACAGACACACTACACATTAAAATGATAGATCAATACAATTACATTTGTCTGATAACTCCTAAAAGGTTACATATTGAATGAAATGTCCATGCCCCTGAGACTGTCTTCGATGTTTTATATCGTTCTCTTTGAACTCTGTGAGTTTGAAACATTTGAAGCATCTCAAATAGGCGCCTATATAGTTGACATATGACGATTTCGACCGGAACACTTTGAATGAAACAGCCAGCCTGGCAACGTTCCCCACCACACACACAATTCCTTTATTTTGTCTTATCCTTCAATCGACATGATCGCAACCCGCTAATTTAGACTATGTACACACACACACACACACTGCTTTGGCCACTCAGTTAAAGACTTGTTGTTGGTTTTTTAAGAGGACTTTAAATTTATTATGACAGCATTTAAATTGATAATTGGATTAAATTTAAAAGAAATCCTAAAAATAGCAGTTTTCAAAAGAGTTTTGTAGTACAACTCTTTCGCAAAAAAAAAAAAAAAAACTACAAAAAATAAAAATATGTGAAATAAAATATGCAGCAGAAGTCTATTCATGGTCTGTCATATCTAGACCAGGCATACACAGAAAAAAAAAGAGGGAAAAGAGACAGAGGGTATGTGCTTGAAAGAGAGAGAATAAGAAACTGCTGAGTGCCCTTTTCGGCAGCAAGAATCAGGATCAAAACACTCAGAGAATCCTGCGGATATAATATATTTATAATTCAAACAAGTCAAAGATTTATTTGTGTTCCTTATAAATAAAATAAAAATCCTAATGTCAAAGACTAACAGACAGAATGAATACAAGCCAAGAGTATCCCGTAATTAGTCTAAATGAAAGAGGCTTACTTCAACAGATTACAATATCGACCGTTGACAGCTTAAAGTGTCACTGCGTGCAATCCTTAATAACCGAATAAATGTAGCAAACTTAGTACTCGGCTATACCGAGACCATTCGTTACACAAGGCCTGAACACTGACCTGCGACGTCGCAGCCTGTGGGTACTTTAGACCAATAGCTCGTTGCCACAGTCAAGAGCTGGCTACAGGTTGCGACGTCGCAGGTCAGTGTTTAGACCTACTATGTAACTATAACAATTGGTCTCGGCTACGCCGTTTTCTATTACTGATACGATAAAAAAAAACATGGATCCTTTAGCTATGGGAATAATTAATAGACAAATGAGCAAGAATGTATAATTCGTGAGTCTTTATTATATCACTTTGCCTGTTAAAGACAGAATGCGTGAACGTATTTTAGATGCTTGCCTGGTCTTGTAGTACGCACTCTGGACTGTCGTTCCGTTGTCTCTATGTTCCATGGTTCGATCCCTGCCCGTCGCCATTCCGCGTCCTCCTGCGGGAGGTTTGGGCTAGGATGTCACTATCTTGAAATCTTGAAGGAACATCCGAAACATTTAAAAAGCATTTTAAAACAAACATTGTAAAAATAAATAAAATAAAAATCCTATATTTATCATTAGAGACAGGGTTATTGTTTGTCGGCACTATTATTAATATCTTAAAAGTAAAGAAATTCTTTTAGTCCTTGCAATCTATGAGATGAGGTAAAGGTCATCTGTTTCTATGCCCGACGGTTAACAAGGACAAGGGTCGCACGAGGCTAGCACAACGAACGACAGCCTTAACTTTCCCCAACTAGTGTCAGGTACTTATAATAGCTGGGTGGACTCAGAGGCGTCCTAAAATTTCCAAAATTTAAAATATCAATCTTCACAGTGATAGAAACCCGAGACCCTTTAATTCGGTAGCCAAGCAATTGATCTCTTAGCTACCACACCCCAAAATTAAGTATTGAAATAGATATAAACTGCAGTATAAAGAAAATGGAACTATAAAGAAAGCAATTCATAAACTGTTAATTATTAGGCAATTTAGTTTTAGGATCTTTCAAAAACCTGCCAAAGATAGTCGATATAAACATGCATCATGCATAACAAACATACATTCTTGTTGCTTGTAAACACAATGTTGGTTTTTATCTGTAACATCTCTAGAATGTTCCTTCCTTTGATATTTTTAGATAAGATAAGATAATTTTTATTGATCCAATCAAATGGAAATTAATTTTGACAACAATTGACAACCTCAGCGTAGCTACTGAACAATAACATTATAAATGCCAATTCGAACAACATTCACACAAAATCACATACACACTCACAACCAGCGCTTTATAAATTAGACTTTTATGAACTTCTCGATGATGACAGATGATCTAGTAGCACTCTGACCGACAGTGGGATGAAGGAGTTTTTAAATCTTTCTGTTTTAGGTTCTAATGGACAGGAGACGACCACTTCGTTCAGATTGTATGTAACAGTGTTTTAATGGGTGAATGTTATCTTTTAGAATTGTGAGTGTTTTGGAAAGGCATCTTTCATGGAAAAGCTCTTCAAGAGCTGTGTTCGAGTGATATACGATGCTTTTTTAATTAGTCTATTTAGTCTTTGTGCCAGAGAAGTATTACCATACCAGCAGGTGATGGCAAAGTTAATTAGACTGCTGATGGTTGCTGTATTTAAAAAAAGTTTAATTATTGTTTTGTCGATGTTAAACTTCCTTCGCTTTCTGGGAAAGAAGAGTCGCTGGTGAATTTTTGTGTAAAGGTTTTGACAGTGTTCACTTCATTCCACTTTGTTGTTGATGGTTGTACCTAGATATTTATATTCTTGCACTTGTTCTATGGTTTGGTTATTTATCTGAATTTCTGCAAGATGGCCGCCTTTATGTTTCCTAAAATCTATTATCATTTCTTTCTTTTTCTGAACATTTAAAATGAGAAAGTTATCTATTCACCATTGGTAAAAAGTGTTAATTGTTGAATGGTACATATTTTCGTCACCTGCAATAAGGCTAATGATGTCTGTGTCGTCAGCAAATTTTATAATGGGAGTGTCAGCTGATACGCCCTGAATGTCATTTGTGTATATGGTATACAACACTTGTGACAGGACGCGCCGGAGGATATACCAGCTACCCGTCGCCTCAGCGTGGCCCTCCGGTGGAAACGTCCAGGGTTGGATCTGTATAGGCTAAGAACGAGTAGCGAACCAGGCCTTCTAGCAGGTCTCCCTGGGTGAGCTTTTTTTTTTTTTTTATCTCACTCGAGGTGGGGATAGAACAAGTAACCTGCAACCCAGTCCAAAAAGTCCGCCACGCCGTTCCACAAAGGGTGTCGTCATCAGTTCCGGATTGCTGGATTGGCGACACTCGCACGGATAGTGGCGGTTACATAATAGGAATATGAGACAAGCTCCCAGCAGTTAGCACTGTCCCTGACACTTATAGCGGGTGACGAAGCTCGGGGACGGTGCGCTGAGTACGCGGCACGGCCCGGTCTGGCCCAGTCAATCGATATGGCCGTCTACCGCTGGGTGCCCTCAGACAGGACATGGGATGAAGAATCCCAATATCCAGGCCTGGTTGTTAGATAAAAGCCTTTCCAACAACCAACGGGATTCACGGCGCCTTCGGCGCCATCCCCTACTGGACTTCATTGAAGGGTGACCGGACGCATACTGCAGCGCTCCTGTGCTAAGCTCTCTCGTGCCTGACACATGCCCGTTCACTTTTACATATTGTAAGCGTTTGATAAGAAAGTTTAGAATCCAAGCTTGTATGTTTTTGCTAACGTTCAGTTCAGATAGTTTTTGTATCATGCGATGTGGCTGGATGATGTTGAATGCGGATGAGAAATCTACGAATAATACTCTGGCGTAGTGTCTCTGAGTATCAAGATGATGGTATAGACAATTCAGTATGAATAGTATTGCATCTTCAGCTATCAAGATAGAAGAAGTACATAGAAACCGGTTATTTGAAAGCTAGCACTAATTAGAAACACTGATATTAATGTCGATTGTGCAATGAAGCAGACACAGAGTGCGGAGTGCGAACTAATCTCAATGTAAATAGTGCTAAGAGAAATAGTTTTCCTACAGGATATCATGACACTCTATAAATCAAAAGAATTGTTTTTCTTAGTGAAAGGAGAGACAGACAGACTGAGAGATATGAAGGAATGATAATTGAATGTTTACATTTTTTAAAAAAAGTTACTTCGCAGAAATATTTGTAATGAAAATAATAGTAGCAATAAAAATAATTTAAATTGCTATAGAGTTTCTCAAAGTCAATGTTTCTGTCTTGGGTCTGATTCTTAGCCAATCTCTTTTTCCATCACACGTTCACTCTTACGCTACCCCACCCCCTCTCTCTCTCTCTCTCCCTCTCTCTCTCTCTCTCAAACACACACACACTCACTTCAACTTACGCCCTTCTCTCTTTCTTTCTCGCGCTCTCTCTCTCTCTCTCTCTGCCCTCTTGTCGCTCTCTCTCTGCCCTCTTGTGGCTGTCTCTATTTCCTCTTATCAATTTCTTTTCTGTGCGATCTGGACATAGACAGTTTTTGAACGTGACCATCACCAAAGTAGAGCTGTGTCTTCAATACACAGTATACAGTAACTCAACCTCTATATCTGTGTCTTGAAACGCTTGGAGTTTTACAACTGTGACATAATAAAACTTGTATTTTGATGCCCAGAAACAATTAAAGTGCTTTGATGAATGTTACAGATCTATTTGGAATGTTGTTCTTGTCAAGGGAGAGTAATACCGAGTCAGACTATTTGAAATAGCGTTTTAACATGTATGGATATTTCCTATGTTTTCCTAAACTGCTTTTGCTAGGCTGTTTAGCGAACACTGTTATGTGCGGTAAGTTATGGTATGTGTTCTATGTCTCATTTTCTTGTCAAAGCTCCTTAACCTAAGAGCATGTTCGTTTAAAACACACATACGGCGGGGGTCATACGCACACATACACAAACTCGCCCCTTTCAGCTGTAAATCCTTATGTAGCTTCTTTAGTTAAAGCTAATTATTTTCATTTTACAATTTTTTTAGTTCATCGTAACTCATACTCTGGTGTTGCTAGCAATAAGAATAGTTAATGGAAAAAATAAATGAACAGAAGACTCTTTAACAGAGTCCTATAAAGAAATTACTTCGTCAATCTTTGTAGTTAAGAATCCGTCTGGGTTTTTTTTTTTATTAATTTTGGCAAATATAGAGTCTGCAATAAAATATTTCAGTAAGAAAATTAATTCTTTGCAGACGAACAAACTTAAAGCTCATTTTTATCGGAGCAAACATTTTAACCAAAAGCATTAAAGTCTAGAAAATAGTATTTCAAAAAATTATTTGTAGAAGTCTTCGAATGAAGGAAATTATGGTTTGTTTGTCAATCAGTCCATACACTATTTAAAAAAACAGAATATATAAAAAATTCTGTATTCGACAGACTCAAAGCTTATATAATGGAAATAGCAGCACGATAACTTTCAATACTCAATATTGCAAAATGTATCTCTCTTTTTGTATATAAAACAAAATTAATTACTAACCACTGATTAATTATCTACTTGTTTTTTGCTTTTTTTTAATTCATGTGTTGTCTTCGACACTGAATACTTGTACAAAGTTTCAACTTAATCAGAGAATGGGAAGTTGGAGAAATAGAGTGTTCAACATTTGTACCTCACAGACAGAGGGAGTTGACGCATGACTTAAAAGATCAATGTCGAATCTATTCCAATAAGGCTAACAAATGCCTAAGACCTTTAAGAAAGGCTTATAGAAATTAGATTTTATTTTTTTTAAAGTAGCATCTATATAAGTTAGACAGTTTTTTGAGTGATGACTATTGGTTAAATCAAAGATATTCTAAATTCCAATGCTCACAATTACTACAAACCTATTAATAGATCGAGGAAAATTTCAACCTTAATGTTCGTGGTTCTGAAATTTCAAAACCTGAATAGCTTACCTAATTGCCACACATGAGTTGGTGTGAAACACTAACTATCTTTTTTTTTTACTTCGTTAAGTGACCCATCTGTCTCTCAATCGCTCTTTTTTGCTAGAAGAAGAAGCTTAACCCCCGCCTTCCTCTAACTGCCTTCCTCTAAGCGTTCACTTCTACAAATAAAGAAAAAAATTAAAACGAGAAAAACAAATCATAACAAATACAAAACTGACATTAAGCGTACTTGTAGGCCTATGTATTAGTTTAGATCAGCCATGTAATTACATTTGTAATAGATCTAAACTAGAAATTAAAAAAAAAGCATTTATAAAATTAATATTAAAAAAAGGGAACGACCTAATTTCGAGCATGTGGAGTACAACCTTCTCAGACTTTTCAAGCCAACGCGGTAACCACTCTACTAGCGTAGAGTCTACAAACATTGTAGAGTTATCTATTGTTTTCTATTTCATGTTTATGTTCACTAAGCCTGAGACGGCAGGAGACTAATTTAAGATACACCACCACTTCAGTCAAGCACTATTTCTTTCATTGTTTGAGATACCAAGCAAAGTAATTTATTACCAATAGTTAAATAACTAATTGGTTACTTTTTAAAATGGATTCTTGTGTTGTCAGGTAAAAGAAATAATTATGCGAAATTTCAGCTTGATCCGAGATTGGGTATCGGAGAAAAAACGTGTGCAAACTTTTGGCCAGACAAACACACAGAGTGAGTAAAATAAGCTTTGTAAAAAAAAAAAAAAAAAAACTTTTAACAATCAATAGTTACCGGAAGGTATAAATTCAAGCAAGACCCAATTGATTTCTATTTCCGTTTCAGGAAATAAAATTCTATGTCGAAGTGCCGATAGTTAATTACTTTGTCATTATTTTGTGAAGAAAACATCTATTACTTTCCCTGTCGTTACGACTTCGCTATTTTTATTGAAACGCCGATCAAAAAATAAAAAAACAAAAACTTGTTAAATTGTCGTCTGCTACCACTGTTATTTGTGGCGGGAATTGCTATGCTCTGCTCCTAACAATTATCTGTCTCTCACGTCACGGATCCGTACAACGAACAGCTGAGTTCAAGGTACGTGGCGCTAATCAATGCCCTTCTAACGTCTGCTGGAAGGCTAATGAACCAGTCAGCGCAAGTTTACAAACTTGAATTTGCATGTTGTCTTCGTTGAACTGCGATGGTTGAACTAATTTCACATTTTATTCATACTGTTTTATCTCACTTCTTGTATACACATCACTAAAAGAATATACTTTTTGAAGAGACAATACCTCCTTTATACAACTTACAGTAAAGTTCCTCTTTCAGACCTTTCAGATCTGTAGAGCAGCTGATGTAAAGGTCATCTGTTTCTGTGGCCCACGGTTTGCTTTTTCCCAACTAATGTCATTAGAGCTGATTGGACTCAGAGGCACCCAAAGATCCTAGTCTTCACCAGGATTCGAACCCTGGACCCCCCCGATTCGGAAGCCTAGCGCTTTACCACACAGCCACCGTGACTCATACAAATTACAGAGCGATTGTTTTTCTGTTAATAAGTAAAAAATGTTAGATTAAAAAAAAAATGCACCATTTTTACCCATCTCCCATATGCCCCCCCCCACCCCCCGACTTCCACTTCCCGATAAAAATCCTGGTGAAGTGAATGTATAAATCTAATAAACTTTACAATACTCAGTAAAAGTAAAAATGTTTAATTACTTGGGAACAGAAATCTTTCTTCTTCGTCGTCGTTCTAATTTGACATGTCGGAGGGTTCAGATCAGTCATTCCATATCTTGAGGTGAACTGCGCAGTGGTTTCCAGATCAGCCAGTTGTCCGTACAGTTTTTGTTCTATAGCAGTGATGCCCAAAATACGTTCCGCGGGCCAGATACGGCCCGCGAGGTGGTTCCGTCCGGCCCGCCGAAACATCGACACAAAGTGTAGAAAATCACGTCCCCCCCCCCCCCAAAAAAAAAGTAAAAAAAAATCTTTCTCAACCTTAGTGCTCTCATTATTTCTTTAATGGATCATGGTACTGATAAAAAGCCAACATATTTGCTTTATACTGAAAATGTAGCTCTTTTTAAAGAACATAACACCCAACATCATAAAAAACACAAAAACAAACAAGGCAGATAGATGAAAATATCTAAAAAAAAAAAAATAGAGACAAGAATTAAGTCTGCAGTACAGAGTTGGTCATATTGTTAGAGACAACAGATACGTCTACTGTACAGAGTTGCTCCTATTGAAAGAGAGACAAAGTCACTTTCAGACTTCGAATGCGTAAGAAACAAATGGTTGCTTGCTGCGAGCCATGACAAGAATGTAGTTGAAGGTCATGACAATTACAAGACAAGTGCAGGACACGGGGGGTCAAATCTCCATTCAAAACTAAGACACGGGGGGTCAAATCTCCATTCAAAACTAAGACACGGTGGGTCAAATCTCCATTCAAAACTAAGACACGGTGGGTCAAATCTCCATTCAAAACTAAGACACGGGGGGTCAAATCTCCATTCAAAACTAAGACACGGGGGGTCAAATCTCCATTCAAAACTAAGACACGGGGGGTCAAATCTCCATTCAAAACTAAGACACGGGGGGTCAAATCTCCATTCAAAACTAAGACACGGTGGGTCAAATCTCCATTCAAAACTAAGACACGGTGGGTCAAATCTCCATTCAAAACTAAGACACGGTGGGTCAAATCTCCATTCAAAACTAAGACACGGTGGGTCAAATCTCCATTCAAAACTAAGACACGGTGGGTCATATCTCCATTCAAAACTAAGACACGGTGGGTCAAATCTCCATTCAAAACTAAGACACGGTGGGTCAAATCTCCATTCAAAACTAAGACACGGTGGGTCAAATCTCCATTCAAAACTAAGACACGGTGGGTCAAATCTCCATTCAAAACTAAGACACGGGGGGTCAAATCTCCATTCAAAACTAAGACACGGTGGGTCAAATCTCCATTCAAAACTAAGACACGGTGGGTCAAATCTCCATTCAAAACTAAGACACGGTGGGTCAAATCTCCATTCAAAACTAAGACACGGTGGGTCAAATCTCCATTCAAAACTAAGACACGGTGGGTCAAATCTCCATTCAAAACTAAGACACGGGGGGTCAAATCTCCATTCAAAACTAAGACACGGGGGGTCAAATCTCCATTCAAAACTAAGACACGGGGGGTCAAATCTCCATTCAAAACTAAGACACGGGGGGTCAAATCTCCATTCAAAACTAAGACACGGGGGGTCAAATCTCCATTCAAAACTAAGACACGGGGGGTCAAATCTCCATTCAAAACTAAGACACGGTGGGTCAAATCTCCATTCAAAACTAAGACACGGTGGGTCAAATCTCCATTCAAAACTAAGACACGGTGGGTCAAATCTCCATTCAAAACTAAGACACGGTGGGTCAAATCTCCATTCAAAACTAAGACACGGTGGGTCATATCTCCATTCAAAACTAAGACACGGTGGGTCAAATCTCCATTCAAAACTAAGACACGGTGGGTCAAATCTCCATTCAAAACTAAGACACGGTGGGTCAAATCTCCATTCAAAACTAAGACACGGGGGGTCAAATCTCCATTCAAAACTAAGACACGGGGGGTCAAATCTCCATTCAAAACTAAGACACGGTGGGTCAAATCTCCATTCAAAACTAAGACACGGTGGGTCAAATCTCCATTCAAAACTAAGACACGGGGGGTCAAATCTCCATTCAAAACTAAGACACGGGGGGTCAAATCTCCATTCAAAACTAAGACACGGGGGGTCAAATCTCCATTCAAAACTAAGACACGGGGGGTCAAATCTCCATTCAAAACTAAGACACGGGGGGTCAAATCTCCATTCAAAACTAAGACACGGTGGGTCAAATCTCCATTCAAAACTAAGACACGGTGGGTCAAATCTCCATTCAAAACTAAGACACGGTGGGTCAAATCTCCATTCAAAACTAAGACACGGTGGGTCAAATCTCCATTCAAAACTAAGACACGGTGGGTCAAATCTCCATTCAAAACTAAGACACGGTGGGTCAAATCTCCATTCAAAACTAAGACACGGTGGGTCAAATCTCCATTCAAAACTAAGACACGGTGGGTCAAATCTCCATTCAAAACTAAGACACGGTGGGTCAAATCTCCATTCAAAACTAAGACACGGTGGGTCAAATCTCCATTCAAAACTAAGACACGGTGGGTCAAATCTCCATTCAAAACTAAGACACGGTGGGTCAAATCTCCATTCAAAACTAAGACACGGTGGGTCAAATCTCCATTCAAAACTAAGACACGGTGGGTCAAATCTCCATTCAAAACTAAGACACGGTGGGTCAAATCTCCATTCAAAACTAAGACACGGTGTGTCAAATCTCCATTCAAAACTAAGACACGGTGGGTCAAATCTCCATTCAAAACTAAGACACGGTGTGTCAAATCTCCATTCAAAACTAAGACACGGTGTGTCAAATCTCCATTCAAAACTAAGACACGGTGGGTCAAATCTCCATTCAAAACTAAGACACGGTGTGTCAAATCTCCATTCAAAACTAAGACACGGTGTGTCAAATCTCCATTCAAAACTAAGACACGGTGTGTCAAATCTCCATTCAAAACTAAGACACGGTGTGTCAAATCTCCATTCAAAACTAAGACACGGTGTGTCAAATCTCCATTCAAAACTAAGACACGGTGTGTCGAATCTCCATTCAAAACTAAGACACGGTGTGTCGAATCTCCATTCAAAACTAAGACACGGTGTGTCGAATCTCCATTCAAAACTAAGACACGGTGGGTCGAATCTCCATTCAAAACTAAGACACGGTGGGTCAAATCTCCATTCAAAACTAAGACACGGTGGGTCAAATCTCCATTCAAAACTAAGACACGGTGGGTCAAATCTCCATTCAAAACTAAGACACGGTGGGTCAAATCTCCATTCAAAACTAAGACACGGTGGGTCAAATCTCCATTCAAAACTAAGACACGGTGGGTCAAATCTCCATTCAAAACTAAGACACGGTGGGTCAAATCTCCATTCAAAACTAAGACACGGTGGGTCAAATCTCCATTCAAAACTAAGACACGGTGGGTCAAATCTCCATTCAAAACTAAGACACGGTGGGTCAAATCTCCATTCAAAACTAAGACACGGTGGGTCAAATCTCCATTCAAAACTAAGACACGGTGGGTCAAATCTCCATTCAAAACTAAGACACGGTGGGTCAAATCTCCATTCAAAACTAAGACACGGGGGGTCAAATCTCCATTCAAAACTAAGACACGGTGGGTCAAATCTCCATTCAAAACTAAGACACGGTGGGTCAAATCTCCATTCAAAACTAAGACACGGTGGGTCAAATCTCCATTCAAAACTAAGACACGGTGGGTCAAATCTCCATTCAAAACTAAGACACGGTGGGTCAAATCTCCATTCAAAACTAAGACACGGTGGGTCAAATCTCCATTCAAAACTAAGACACGGTGGGTCAAATCTCCATTCAAAACTAAGACACGGTGGGTCAAATCTCCATTCAAAACTAAGACACGGTGGGTCAAATCTCCATTCAAAACTAAGACACGGTGGGTCAAATCTCCATTCAAAACTAAGACACGGTGGGTCAAATCTCCATTCAAAACTAAGACACGGTGGGTCAAATCTCCATTCAAAACTAAGACACGGTGGGTCAAATCTCCATTCAAAACTAAGACACGGTGGGTCAAATCTCCATTCAAAACTAAGACACGGTGGGTCAAATCTCCATTCAAAACTAAGACACGGTGGGTCAAATCTCCATTCAAAACTAAGACACGGTGGGTCAAATCTCCATTCAAAACTAAGACACGGTGGGTCAAATCTCCATTCAAAACTAAGACACGGGGGGTCAAATCTCCATTCAAAACTAAGACACGGTGGGTCAAATCTCCATTCAAAACTAAGACACGGTGGGTCAAATCTCCATTCAAAACTAAGACACGGTGGGTCAAATCTCCATTCAAAACTAAGACACGGTGGGTCAAATCTCCATTCAAAACTAAGACACGGTGGGTCAAATCTCCATTCAAAACTAAGACACGGTGGGTCAAATCTCCAATTAAAAACTAAGACACGGTGGGTCAAATCTCCATTCAAAACTAAGACACGGTGGGTCAAATCTCCAATTAAAAACTAAGACACGGTGGGTCAAATCTCCATTCAAAACTAAGACACGGTGGGTCAAATCTCCATTCAAAACTAAGACACGGTGGGTCAAATCTCCATTCAAAACTAAGACACGGTGGGTCAAATCTCCATTCAAAACTAAGACACGGTGGGTCAAATCTCCATTCAAAACTAAGACACGGTGGGTCAAATCTCCATTCAAAACTAAGACACGGTGGGTCAAATCTCCATTCAAAACTAAGACACGGTGGGTCAAATCTCCATTCAAAACTAAGACACGGTGGGTCAAATCTCCATTCAAAACTAAGACACGGTGGGTCAAATCTCCATTCAAAACTAAGACACGGTGGGTCAAATCTCCATTCAAAACTAAGACACGGTGGGTCAAATCTCCATTCAAAACTAAGACACGGTGGGTCAAATCTCCATTCAAAACTAAGACACGGTGGGTCAAATCTCCATTCAAAACTAAGACACGGTGGGTCAAATCTCCATTCAAAACTAAGACACGGTGGGTCAAATCTCCAATTAAAAACTAAGACACGGTGGGTCAAATCTCCATTCAAAACTAAGACACGGTGGGTCAAATCTCCATTCAAAACTAAGACACGGTGGGTCAAATCTCCATTCAAAACTAAGACACGGTGGGTCAAATCTCCATTCAAAACTAAGACACGGTGGGTCAAATCTCCATTCAAAACTAAGACACGGTGGGTCAAATCTCCATTCAAAACTAAGACACGGTGGGTCAAATCTCCATTCAAAACTAAGACACGGTGGGTCAAATCTCCATTCAAAACTAAGACACGGTGGGTCAAATCTCCAATTAAAAACTAAGACACGGTGGGTCAAATCTCCATTCAAAACTAAGACACGGTGGGTCAAATCTCCAATTAAAAACTAAGACACGGTGGGTCAAATCTCCATTCAAAACTAAGACACGGTGGGTCAAATCTCCATTCAAAACTAAGACACGGTGGGTCAAATCTCCATTCAAAACTAAGACACGGTGGGTCAAATCTCCATTCAAAACTAAGACACGGTGGGTCAAATCTCCATTCAAAACTAAGACACGGGGAGCAGATTTTGAAATGTTTTCTATGAGTCCAATAATAGAAAATGGAACAAATCTTACAATATTAAGAGATATGACTGCATTTGTGCAGTTCTTTCCCTTATGTAAGCGTTGCTTTTTACCTTTTATTCTATATCACTAACCAAACTTTTAAGCAGATGAATGTTAGAGTTTTACTTTTATCTCATTACAGCATGGGAGATGACTAACATAAACGACTTTTCAACGAAAAGCTCGCAAAGTTTTATTTTATTCGTTAACGCGGTAATTTGATTTTTAATAAATAAAATAAAATAAAATACAGCTTCTCATGTGACTAATCCTTAATCCTGGATGCACTTCGACGGTCAAGGGCTGTGCATTTATGAACACCAGGTGCTGAACGCCTTTGTCCTTGTTTTTCTTGTTTATCCCAATTGTTGGTGTCACGGAGAGCTGTTATCAGTTGTTCTCATTGTTGTGTATAAATTAGTATAAAGATATATATTTATTTCTTGTAATTAGATTTTTGTAGACATTACAAATTACTTAAGGTTTAATCCTAGTCTCTAACTATATTCACAAGCGAGATAATTTTGACATCCTTGATTCAGTTGATTGTCTTTCTTGTGTAACGATTTTATGTTGTAATTTATATCCCTATAATAAATGCAAACCTTTATTTATCTGTTTTTCGTGTATGTTTAAGGTTCTCATTTCACAATGTACTTATTGGGCTCATGATGGTCACTGTGTTGGACAACAGCACACTGGGAACTGAGCTTACCATAACCACACCACTGCCGGACAGCCTTGAGGAGGACGAGGGAGCTGTGGAGTTCCATTTGTTTATCGCCGTGATCAGCGTGGCCTTGGCAGCTTTTATCTGCTTCGGCAATGCGATGACCCTTCTGGCTATCTTTCGAAACAGCCTACTCCAGACCACGCCCAGCCTGTGCATCGGTTCACTGGCTGTGGCTGACAGCCTGGTGGGTCTACTGCTGCTTGTCCAGGGGATCGGGGATTTCCTGCTTTCGGAAAATTTTTTGGAGCACAATGAACAACTGTGTCTATCTCTGATGAGTCTTCTGTTCGTCTCCGTCACTGCCTCTATGCTGAGTATGGTGTTGGTCGCCGTGGACCGGTATATCCTCATCTCCTATTCCCTGCACTACACAACTCTTGTAACCAGAACCAGGTCCTCCTTGCTCATCGCCCTGATCTGGGTGATCGCGATGGTTTATGGGACCATCCCAGCATACACTAGCCACTACCAAAGTGCCCAAGGGTGCGAGCCTACCCACTCTTTCTCAAGAACTTACATGATCATAGTTCACCCGACTCTGTTTTTCTCCGTCTGTGCGGTGACGCTGTTTTTATACTGTCAGATCGGAAGGACTGCGGTGCGGCAGAGGAAGCTTATCAACGCTCAGAAAGGCAACATCTTCTGCGCTGATAAAAAAATCAAGAGTAACTTCTCAAGAAGCTCTTTGAAGCTGGTCAAGCTCCTCATGGCTGTGTTCGGATTTTTCTTCATCAGTTGGTGCCCACTTCTGGTAGTGTCCATTCTGGAGTACACCATCCACGTCAACCACCACGTGCTGACCGTTTGCGGACTTCTGGCAGTGATGAACTCGGGAATCAACTTTCTGATGCTCAGCTTCATGAACGCAGATTTTCGCAACGAGTTCCGGAAAATTTTGTGCTCTCGGTGCGAGCTCGCAAAGTTTATCCGATAGCGCCATCCACAATCTCAAAGTCATTTCCAGACTAATGTGTACAATGGGTCTTAAATTTGAACAGTCAAATAATTAACGTCGCTGCACATAGACCAATACAGATCGTTATATAATGCCTGAACAATGACTTGCGACGTCACAATCTATGGGCAGTTTAGACCAATAGCTCGTTGCCACGTCGTAAAGAACTGTGAAAATGCCCTCAGGTTGTGACGTTGTATACGTGTGTTGAGGTCTTCTAGTATGAAAGGTCTCGCTTGAACGCTGGTAAGGAAACTGTTGATATAATTTTAGAAGCTTACATTATGGCTTAGAAAAATGGGTAAACATTCAACGTGGGACGGAAATATGTGCGCACACATAACGCCACAAAGAAAATAGTTACGAAAAGCTTAATAAACAAACATTATTTCAAAATAGCAGAATTAGAAATATGTGTTTTGCGTCCTATGTATATATTAACATGCTTCCATTTCTACTCAAAGTGTATACATCTTGTCTATACGTTTCCATGTCACATGATATGTTAATGCTTTAGATCAGAAAGACACCAAGATAAAGGCGAATTCCTCTTTTCATGTGCTAGGACAAATTTGTACAATTGCTCCTTCTTTCCTAGTGCTATTAGTGCCTATAAGAGTATGGAATGGGCTGCCATAGTAAGCCAGGAAAACCAATAACTGGCAGAATTTTATTCATTGATTAACATGCTTGTCTATATTGACCTAGAAACACGCTTAGGACGTAATCTTTTTTTTTTTAAGTAACTTCGGTGTTTCATAAGATCAGAAATTTCAAATGTGCTTTGACTTTTCTGTCATAGAGCTCCCAATAAACTACTCTTTTACCTTGAGCTTTCTTAGGAGAAACTCGAAAAAATACATTTGATTATACTATATTAGTCGATGGTAGTTTACGTTGGTCTTCAATATTCGTTACAATGGGAAGTTTTAGATGCAAAAGCTGTTGAGCATTTTTATACTTTACATTTTTTTATTTATCTTTCTAATTTCTTATTTCTTATAGGGGTGTTGCAGCAAAGGTGTAAAACAATTGGCTTCCATACCGAGGAGTCCCGTTTTCGAATCTTGTTGAAGACCTGGATTTAGAATTTCTGAGATTTTTAAGAACGCCCTTGAGTACATCCAACCATATTGGTACCATTGGGACAAAGTAAAAGCGGTTGGTCATTGTGCTGGCCACATGACACCCTCGTTTACTGATGGTAACAGTGCACATCGCTTGCCCCATAGATCGCAAGATCTAAAAGGAATTCCTATATCTTTTTTTTAGTTCAGTGCGCTTTTCTGTGTATGTTTTTTTTTTCCTAATGCACATTTTTAGTTTCTCATATCCTGATCAAATATTTTGCTTTCGATGCTCTGCAATAAATACAAACGTCATGTTAAAGTTGGGGGGGGGGGGGGGGGGGTAGTGCGGGCGTAATTTATAAATGGCGAAGCAATTGACTGTGATATCCTGGTTTGAATTATTGAGGTATGGTGATCCTAAGGTTTTGAAAGTCAGGACGATGGCGCTAGAAGCCGGACCAGATTTAGACTTGATAAGGCCCTATGGCTAAACTTTTTGAGATATAGTTCTCTTGTAATAAACATAAGGCAATTTTTTTTCTTTGCTCTTAAAAAAACAACGAATATTCCTTGAACTATTTTGTAGATACCAAGTGATGGCATTAAGTTACAACTTTTATGTTGCCTATAGGTACCATTGGGACAAAGTAAAAGCGGTTGGTCATTGTGCTGGCCACATGACACCCTCAAGCACTGGCTTGAAGCTGCGAACTCTTATGAGAATCTTCAGGGCGTCTATTGAAGCGAGTTTTAACTTTTATTGTTGTGTGATTTTAAAAGGGTAACTAATGTGCTGGCCACGTGACAACGTGAACTAAAATGTTCATTAAGTTCATTTTGTCTTTGCTGAACAGATTTATCAAAAAAATGTTTTTATTCTCTAACCACTTTTTTTTACAATGTTAATAAAGTAATATTACAAGGAATTGCATTTAATGTACAAATAAAGATGATTATTACACCTTCATTGTTGTATTTATATTGGTTTGATGAATGGCGAGACGAGAAAACCTGAGATCAGAGTTCACTGAGGAATAAATGCTGTCGTATTCATAAATTCGAGGACATTTTTAATTTACACGTTGCGGCTATTAGTTATTGGTATGCAATGTGTAGGTCGGCCCACCGTACCGGCACACACAGATATATATATGTATATATATATATGTAATAATTAATGCATCACGTACATCATATAATGAAATTGCATTGTAATTAATACATCACATTATGAAATTGCATAATAAATAATACATCACATAATGAAATTACATAATAATTAATACATTACATAATTAAATTGCATAATAATTAATACATCACATAATGAAATTGCATAATAATTAATACATCACACAATGAAATTGCATAATAATTAATACATCACATTATGAAATTGCATAATAATTAATACATCACATAATGAAATTGCATAATAATTAATACATCACATTATGAAACTGCATAATAATTAATACATTACATAATGAAATTCACGACTAAACTGCTAAGCTAAGTTAACTAAACACCTAGTTACTTACTGTTCAGATACTGGAATTAATCACAGCAGGCAATAATTTTAGTTATGATTTTAGAAAAACATGTTTCCCTTACCATTTTATGTCGGTCAAGAAGCTACGTCACACCAGTAAGTAATCTGGAGGTATATCATTAGGTTAATGGTTACCTACTAAATAAACCCTCAATCCGGAGTAAGCCTAGCTCAGGAGGAGAGCACTCAGGAGATTTGATGGGATAGTTCATAAAAGTAGCATAATGTTAAGCGGGTGCATTTTTGGCTGAGGGGAGCCAACTGCAGCGTTTCTTTTGAAGTGGAACGCTCAATTATTGATAAAAGAGTTGCGAAATAAGTATTTTTTATGATAATATTTGCACCTGCATTTTAATTATCAATCAATATCTGAGTATTAATGAATTAAAATGAATTAATGTTTAACTACTGTAAGGATAATCATTAAGTAACGTCGCATCCTCATCATTTTGCTTTCGCAAGACTACTTGACAAGAAGATCGATTCTTAGATCTTTGGAAGAAAAAATTCCACTCCTTGCCAGCGTTTTTGTAGACTGTACACGTCTATGTTACGCCAGAACGGCTTTCAGTTCTGTAGACGTCCTTTACGTGAACGAAACAGGCCCCATTTTATGGATGTTTTGCGGAACAAGAGGATAATCTTATAACGATAAAGCCAGAATGGAAAGTATCGGTCCACTTCATTTTAATTAAACTTTTATATGACCTACGCTCTTCTTACTTAGAGTAATAAAGCGTTGCAGACGTCGAAAAAAAAAAAGGATAGAACAGTTTCAGGGAAAGTGGGAAACGTTTTTTTTTTAAGTGGGTTTATTTATTTATTTTTATTAATCTACTATATATTTACGAAATACCACTCACTGATTACGAAATATTACTCAATGATTACGAAATACCACTCACTGATTACGAAATACCACTCACTGATTACGAAATACCACTCACTGATTACGAAATACCACTCACTGATTACGAAATACCACTCACTGATTACGAAATACCACTCACTGATTACGAAATACCACTCACTGATTACGAAATACCACTCACTGATTACGAAATACCACTCACTGATTACGAAATACCACTCACTGATTACGAAATCTCTTAGATTGTCGTACATATCCGCATGAAATTTTGTACACAGGATCCTTTTACCTCCTAGACGCTCACTAGGAGAAGTTTTTCACAGAATCACAGTCTTAGGACTCCTAGTCACGAAAGACTGCAAACTTTCTATCAAACCTTTCTTTGTATTTTATTTTCAGTATTTCCAAAAAAAAAAAGATTGCATTCTACATATCAAGCATTCCTTGCTCCATATGCTGGGACAAATTTGTACAAATGCTTCTTCTTCCCTAGTGCTGCTATTAGAGCATGGAATGGGTTGACTTAGTCAGCCAGGAAAACCAATGAATTGGCAGAATTTAAGTCATTGATTAACATTCATGACTAGTACATTACCTACGTAAAGTGCTGTTTTGTAATAATAATAATAATAATAATAATATTCTGACCGACAAAACGGTAGATTTCAATCGCCCGGATCTTCTGTTCGTTGATAAAAAAAAATTTTTAAAAACGCTACCATTATCAACATCGCCGTACCACTGTCTCATAACTTAAGAAAAACTGAGATAGAAAAACAAAGTAAATATGGGAACCTAGGCTTGGAAATTAAGCGTCAATGGAAATTATCCTAAATAACAATATACCCCATTGTTATATCAACCGAGGGGATAATAACAACTGACATCACAGATACCTTCAAGACCCTTAACATTCATAGGAACATTCTCGTTGCTTGTCAGAGGGCAGTACTGCTGCAGACCTGCCACATCACCAGAAAATTCCACAGTGGAAACTGTTAAAGCGACTACGATGAATTTTGGTTCTCTTTAACGAAACTCGACCCTGGCAGCGCCAGAGAATGACTACTCGTTCGTTTCTGACATAATAATAATAATAACCGAGGGGATAATAACAACTGACCTCACAGACACCTTCAAGGCCCTTAACATTCCTAGGAACATCTTCGTTGTCTGTCAGAGGGCGGTACTGCTGCAGACCTGCCACATCACCAGAAAATTCCTCAGTGGAAACTGTTAAAGGGACTACGATGAATTTTGTTTCTCTTTAGCGAAACTCGACCCTGGCAGCGCCAGCGAATGACTACTCGTTCATTTTTAACATAATAATAATAATAAGACATACAGCGTTAGAGGAGGACGAACCCGTTTTTAATATATAGTCTACGCTTCTTCTCACAGGCCCGATTAAGACACTCGCCCGGGGCCCAGCCTACTGCTGGGGCCACCTCTGCTGAAAGGGGAACTTACTTTACTTTAACTAATGTATGAAATATTTGGCACAATTCATGACTCTAATTTGGGTTAATGGCAGGGGGGCACAGGGTGTCAAAATCGTCCAGGCATTTCTATACACTGTGGCCCTTAAATTGTATATCGTACCATGGGCCTCCAATTGTAGGTCTACCAGTCCATAAAATAATAAATATAAGATAAGATAAGGTATCGAAAACTGCACGCATACTTTATTTCTTTAATAGAAATGAAAGCCTATGTTGCCGTTTTCATCGCTAAGTGCGTAGGCCCTAAAAGGATGAAGCCTAATAGCACTGTCTACGGATGTAGGCAATTGCATTATTTCGGAAAAATATGTATTAAATTAAATTAGTATTAGGTATTTTTAGGATATTCAATGCAGAATCTGTAAACGATTTTTTTTAAAACCGACGCTCAGATGCCCACTTTTATAAGAGAATATTATAAAATCTTTAACAATTTAATACGTGCCATTCTGGCATTCATGAGGCCTTTTAGGTGACCCTACCGGCCCATTTGGGCATCGACACACCGGGCATTTGCCAGAATGCCCATATAGCCAGTCCGCCCCTGGTGAATGGCAATCAATAAAAAGACTGACTGTTGAAAGAGCTGGTATCCAAATGCAAGAACTTCAACTGTCATGACATTAAACTAAAGAATCCATTGTCTGAGCTAAGCTAGAAGAAAAAAAAAGTGCGTTCAATATTTATAATATGTCGTTTAATGATTTATATTCTTGCTGTTAGGTTGATCTTATTGATTTCAAGTCCCTTTCAGATAAAGAAAAGATACAAATTGATTCACCAGTGAGAGGTGAGTGCTGAGGAACATACATACATAAACCTTACATTCAATTATATGTATTAGACGTGTTGTTTTCTGATTTATATCCTTGCTATCTTATTGATTTCATGTCCCATTCAGATAAAGAAAAGATACAAATAGATGCACCAGCATTTTTTTTTTCACTAAGTAGATATACTATTGGATCAAAAATGTCTGACATGGAGTTTCACGCGTAATTTTTGTTTGCCTGAATAATGAATATATGTTAAACGTCGCTTCGTCTGAGAGTAAAGGTTTTGATTTTACAGCCTACGATTTACTGGCATCAAATACATTGCAGCTTATTTTTTAAAATGTACTTTAGTCGTGTTGTCATTGTCCTTTTCTGTAAGGCTTGGTCCTCCTCTTTGCCCTTCTCTAAGGCTTGGTCCCCCTATTTGTCCTCCACAGAAAGGTTTGGTCCTCTTCTTTGTCCTTCTCTGTTAGGCTTGGTCCTCCTCTTTGTCCTCCTCTGTAGGGCTTGGTTTTCCTCTTCGTCCCCCTCTGTAAGGCTTGGTCCTCCTCTTTGTCCTCCTCTGTAAGGCTTGGTCCTCCTCTTTGTCCTCCTCTGTAAGGCTTGGTCCTCTTCTTTGTCCTCCTCTGTAAGGCTTTGTCCTTCTCTTCGTCCTCCTTTGCAAGGCTTGACCATTGTCTTCCTCCTTCTCTGTAACGATTCTTCCACCTTTTTGTTCTCTTTTGGGTGTGTCAGTGTAACCTTAATTTGTTTATCTACCCAACAATAGACTTCACAGAAAAGACTGAGAAAGAGATGAGGAATTGAATGTTAAAAAGCATACAAACAGAACATGTGGCAGACGATAGTTAAAAAAATAAGTGTGGCTTTATTGAGAGATTTGTATATTACCATTTCATAATGTAAATTAAAGCATTTTTATTATAACACTATAATCTTAATTTTTTAGTGATATTATTTTTAATTTTACCAATCAAAACAAGACTTTGGCTTGAATATTCCATTTCCATGGACGATCTGGTCGGGGCAGCTTTTGCAATCTTGTTGTATTTGTTGTTTGTTTCCTAGAGTCTAGAAGGAAATATATGTATATATATATATATATCATATATCATGGGTGTAGCCAGGATTTTTTTTCGGGGAGGGGGGTCCGCGAAAAAAAAAAATATATATATAATATATATATAATGTCAAAATGTGCACTATTTCCGGTATTGAAAGCCAACAAAATGCATATTCTGAGGTATCTACAGTACATTATCATGCTATTAAAAAGTTTTATTTCAAAAACCTAATGTGCTATTCTTACTGACTTTGACTCCCTCGCGCAGTTCGGGAAATTAGGCGGCAAGCAGTTTCCACAAAAAATCAATCACCTTCAATGTCTGAAGCCACTTCCTACCTGCTCTAAGGACCTCCATGAAAGTGTGGCGCCAAGTTGTACTAGGATGTCATCGCAACTCTTATTATGCGTAATTCATTTTGTCGGAGAACATGTTCCGCAAACCTCATGCTTCGCACTTTCACACCCTTACTAAGTTTGGCATAACTGACTCCTAAAATCTGTCTTAGCCATCTTTTTTGAGCCACATTTAGTGTTTTTCAATTTTGGCAGATGACTATTCACTGCACTTTATTAAAGGAGCCCAGCCACTGGTAGAAATGTGTAACCTCTCTTGACTAAGCTCTTAGAATTAGGTGAATGTAGTTTGCTTTAGATTTTATATCGAAAAGGGAAGTTTTATCGTCAAAATCATCTGTTGGGGGGTTTTAAACTAAAAAATCTCTAGAGTTTTTTTTTAAATTCAAAACCCCATTTAGCTACGGTCATAGAATTTGGTGACTGTAGTTTGCTTTAGAATAATATTGAAGAGAGAGGTTTTCAACCTCAAAACTAAAAGTAGGGGGATTTTAAACTCAAAACCATCTGGAGGGGTTTTAAACTTTAAAAAAGCATTCTGGAGGAGGGAGGTTTAAAATTAAAAAAAAAACCATTGGCTTTGCTACGCTAAAAGAATTTTAGTGTGTAGTTTGCTTTTTTTTATATATATTGAAGAGGTACTTTTTTAGCTTCAAACCCCGATGAAGGGGGTTTAAACTCAAAACCCCTTTGGCTACGCTCATAGATTTTGAGTTTGTAAATTGTTTTTTTTACATGGAAGAGGGAGTTTATCGTAAATTTTGGAGGGGGTTTTAGAATCAAAATCTTCATTAGCTGTGTTCTTGGAATTTGGGGATTGTCGTTTGCATTTTTTTTGTTTGCTTTGTTTTATAGAAGAAGGGGATTTAGCTGCAAACCCCCCTGGTAGGGGGTTTGAAACTCTAAACCCCCTTGGCTGTGCTGGGGAAAGTGATAGTATTAAAATCTCACCTAAAATAAACAAAATAAACAAAAAATCAGTCACAAACTTAAATCTATTTAACTATATTTCTTCTTTAAATAGAGAGAGAGAGAGAAAGAGAGAGAGAGAGAGAATTTTTTAAAATGCGTACAAATGAACAAGGGTTCGTTTACGATCTCCCAAATAGCCAGATCACCATCGCACACACTAGGAAATAAAAATGCCATCAAACGTTTTGTAAACATGCTGCAACGCAGTGGATAATTAACATCGCCAGTGCCCCGCTCCGCACTCTTGATTAGTTGCCAAAGAAATGTGTGTATCTGTCAGTCCAAACCATGCATTTAAAATATTCCCATTTAATTGGAATGATGAAAAGGAATAATTTTGCAACGGTGAACTTTACTTCTAAAATTTGAAAAGTATTGGAAAAAATTTCGAAAATTATAAGGCAGCTTTTTTTTTCTCTTAATAGTTCAAACAATATATGTTTCTTTAATTATCTAACAGTTATCTACCCTCTTTGTTGCAAGTACTTGTGTCGTAGAGTGTGTGTTTTTAGTCTAATTTTCAACATCGCAAGGTTAACATTATAGATTTTACTGGCGTACAGGAAAAAGGCACTGTTTGTAACTAGACCTAGAGCTAACCTACCTTACTAAACTATTCTCGTATCAACGTAGATAGACTACTTTTTTAGTTCGTTTGTTTTTTCTGTTATTTGACAAAACGTTTCTCACTAAATTATTTCACTGTCCAAAATTGTGTGCAGTCTTTGCCAGTCTATTATAAAGCAGTTTTAATCGAAGTTTGTATTGTTTTATTGTACTATGAAAAATTCTGCTGCTTAGGTTGTCTTGTGTTATTGTGCTATGAAACATTCCGATACTTAAGTTTGTCTTGTGTTATTGTGCTATGAAACATTCCGCTACTAAAGTTTGTCTTGTGTTATTGTGCTATGAAACATTCTGCTACTAAAGTTTGTCTTGTGTTATTGTGCTATGAAACATTCTGCTACTAAAGTTTGTCTTGTGTTATTGTGCTATGAAACATTCTGCTACTAAAGTTTTGTCTTGTGTTATTGTGCTATGAAACATTCTGCTACTAAAATTTGTCTTGTGTTATTGTGCTATGAAACATTCTGCTACTAAAGTTTATCTTGTGTTATTGTGTTATGAAACCTTCTGCTACTTAGGTTTGTCTTGTGTTATTGTGCTATGAAACATTCTGCTACTTACGCGCTCAAACTCAAAAGTCGTCCTTATGTCATTTTCAGCGCAGTTCGACGATCAGGGAAGCACAGATCTGACATAGGCGGCTTCCACAGCCTCTTCTGAGCCTGCCCACAGATGTTATGTCTTCTAATAAGGTGCGACGCCATGTTGGTTTAGGGAGCGAGTGCCAGAAAAGAA
Source organism: Biomphalaria pfeifferi (assembly GCA_030265305.1). NCBI lineage: Eukaryota > Metazoa > Mollusca > Gastropoda > Planorbidae > Biomphalaria > Biomphalaria pfeifferi. The sequence continues at coordinate 260,552 of JASAOG010000247.1, forward strand.
TCAAGGATTTCTCTATTGAGAATGGAGGGTTAAATGTGGGACTAGTGACCCGATAATGTCGAGCTTCATTGCATCCGAAACGTCATTCATCTGACATCGCAATGCTATCGGTAGATCTTAATAAAATCCTAGCACCTAGGCCAACACTTAAATTAAATGCATTTTTTTCCATAGAATAAAAACTATAACAAGGTTACAAAAGACAATTTGTGTGGAAACACAAACTCGAAACCGTCCTCGAAGTGGTCGACGCAGGCAGGCTTTAATATTTTCAGAAAGAACATCCGAATGAAATTATATCAAAGACAAATGAGGGTTAACAGATCTTGTGTAGTGCCCCAACGGTCCCGCAGATCAAAGGATAGGTGAAAATGAATGTAAAGTTAGATGTGAACCTGGCCTAACTAGTTCCCCTTTCAGACCTTGTGGTCTATAGGGCAGATGATGTAAAGTTCTTTTATTGTGGCCTACGGTTAACGAGGGTGCCATGTAGCCAGCACAACGACCAATCGCCTTTACTTTTTCCCCAACTAATGTATGGTACCCATTAGAGCTGAGTGGACTCAGAGGCGCCCAAAGATTCCAAAGTTGAAAATGCCAATCTTCACCAGGATTCGAACCCGCTTTACCGCTCAGCCACCGCGCCTCCCCTGGCCTAACTGATGTCTTATAATTGATCTAATTATCTCTTAATCGAATCCTCAAAAATAAAATATACAAAAAAAATTCCGCAATAAAAAAAATTATAAGAGGGGGGAAAAAAAAAAAAAAAAAAAAAAAAAAAAAAAAAAAAAAATTTACAAAATTACTATTTGTTTTAAATTAGGTTTAACTTATAATGCATACTAATTAGCTTTTTCTCTTTAAAAAACTGCTTGCATAACTGATTTTAAAAATTAGATTTTTCGCTTTCAGAAAAAAAAAGTAGCCGTTGCATCAGAACTTTGAATGGTCTAAAATATTGTGATGTCAGATTTTCAATATCTTTTCTAGTTTACGAGATCTAAACGGGACGTACGGACAGACGGACAGACATTTTGCACAAAACTAAAGCGCCTTTTACCCTTTCGGGGGCCGCTAAAAAACATAATTTAAATATGTTTAACCATTTACTTAATAATTATATAACTGTTTTTAATAAAAAGATTTTATTTCAGAAGGAACCAATGCACTGATTTCGAGGTAGATAAGGCGGTCGTTGAGATTGCTTTCGATATTTAAGCGAGCTAGACATTCAAAAATTGGATCAACGTTGTCGAGACCCTCAATATGCCTTATGATGAACTGAATGCCACCACTGCGTTAAAGCAATCAATTCCCCTGGAACCTCTTTTTGTGGATTATCTTATCGTCACACTGAACGTAGTCTGCGGTGAGGTCATCAGCGTGATAGGTATTGTTGCCAATGGCGTTTCGATTGCAGTCTTCTGCAAGTTGGGATTTCATGACAGTGTGGACGTCACTTTGACCGCACTGGCCATCAGCGACATTGGCTCCTTGGTCTCACTTCAGTTTTACAACATCATGGTCAATCCATGGATGTCGTCCGCCCAGCTTCCATTTGAACCTCCTGATGCTACGATTCTGTTTTCTGTATACCCTCACATTTACTTCATTAGGGTCACTGGGCTTATAACTGCTTTCGCCGCCCTTGAAAGGTGTGTCTGCGTGGTTCTGCCTCTAAAGGTCAAAGACATATTCACATGTAAAAGAGCAATGCTTATTATATTGATTCTATTCTTGATATCAATTTCTAACGTCATAGCGCCATACTACTACTTCAGATTTGGTTGGATATTATCTCCGGAACGGAACTCGTCTATTCTACGAATAATTCCAAAGAAAAACTGGTATTTCGGCATCGGTCTATCATACATGTTTAACGATATATTTATACAGTATCTGACATTCGCTGTTCTTATAGCCTGCACCGTTATTACAAGCGTAACCTTACACAGAAACGCCACCTGGAAGAAGTCGATTTCCAAGGGGGGTTATCGAAAAGTTGAAAACAAAGTGTCACTAAAAGAGATTAAAGTTGTGAAGATGCTGTACTTTGTCTCGGTTACATTTATCGTCTGCCTCCTGCCGCTGTCAACAACTCTCACAGCTGTGGGGGTGGTCGAGGACTTAAGTCTGAACGGAGCGTATTATCAAGTAGCCAGGCTTTGCTACTGTGTTTCGTTCACCATGGAGACAGTCTCATCAAGTATGAACGCGTTCATTTACTACAGCATGAGCAGCAAGTATAAGAGAGCGTTCATGACGTTGTTTGTGACAGAATAAGGAGCATTCCAATTCAAATAACAAGCAAAATATTTTTTTGATAATTCTTTTTTAAAAAAAGCTTATCTTAGGTAAGAAATCCACATTTACAAGTCTATCTATCAATAATGTAGAAGCTGTTTCCTTCATTATATATGAAACAAAATGCCTAGTTAATAATTACCAAATTATGTATTGACTAATTCATGGGCGTAGCCAGGATTCTTTTTCGGGGGGGGGGGGGATTTTACCCCCCCCCCCTCCCGCGAAAAGAAAATATATTTGTATCTACGTATGTGTGTGTGTGTGTACATAATCTTTATTACATTCTGACCCTTCATTCTTTCTTAAGACGTTTATTGTGCCCTAGAATAGGTTCTTCCTCGAGTTAGTGTAAAAATTGTTGACTCACCGCCATTGCCAGCAAGGGGGTCTGGGGAATCTCCTAGGAGCTCCCCAGCGCTGGGCAGAGCCCCGCCGCCAAGCACTATTTTTGGTATTGGAAGCCAACAAAATGCATATTCTGAGATATCAACATGCATTTTTCTGCTATTAAAAAATTTTATTTCAAAAACATAATGTGCTATTCTTACTGTCTTAGAACCTCCCGCGCCGTTCGGCGCATTTGCCGTTAAGCTGTTTCCACAAAATCTGTCACTGGTAATGTCTGAAGCCTCTTCCCACCTGCTCTAAGGACATCCATGAAAGTGTGGCGCCAAGTTATACTAGGATGCCATCGCAACTCTTATTATGCGTAATTCATTTTTTTCGGAGAACATGTCCCGCAAACCTCTGTCACAATCTTACTAAGGGGTCGACTCCCAGTTCGGCAAAGGATTTCCTTGATTTAGACCCGATCTCTATAACTGACTCCTAAAATCTGTCTTAGCCATCTTTGTTGAGCCACATTTAGTGTTTTTCAATTTGGGCAGATTACTATTCACTGCACTTTATTAATGCAGCCCAGCCACTGGTAGAAATGTGTAACCTCTCTTGAATACGCTCTGGGAATTAGGTGACTGTAGTTTGCTTTAGATTTTATATCGAAAAGGGAAGTTTTATAGTCAAAATCATCTGTTGGGGGTTTTCCACCTCTGGATTTTTTAAAATTCAAAACCCCATTTAGCACGGTCATAGAATTTGGTAACTGTAGATTGCTTTAGAATAATATTGAAGATAGAGGTTTTCCACGTCAAAACTGTGCTCTTGAAATTTGGGGTTTGTCATTTTCATTTTTTTTTGTTTTATAGAAGAGGGGGATTTAACTGCAAAAACCCCTGGTAGGGGGTTTAAACTCAAAACCTCCATTGGCTGTGCTGGGGCAAGTGATGGTTTAGTATTAAAATATGACCTAAAATAAACAAAATTAAAGCGAAAAATCATTCACTAAATTCCGATCCACACCCCATACCCTTACGGGGGGAGGGAGATTTCATTTCGGGGGTGTGGGGGTGAACCCCCATCCCCCCTGGCAACGCCCATGGACTTATTGGTAATTTTATTATTGATTCATGTTTTGCTAGGTAAAAAAATAATCTTTTAAAGTTTCAGCTTGATCCGAGAATGGGTGTCGGAGAAATAACGTGTTCAATTAGCTAAGGGGACGAAACCCTAAACATTTAACCGTACCAGTAAATAATGAAGGATTTATTTCTCTTGTTGGTATCAAACAAAATAAAAAATTAAATTATTTTGTTTATTGATTCATGTCTTGTCTATGTCAAGGAAATCCAAATTTCAACGTGATCCGAGTATGAGTTTGAAAAGAGTACATAAAGACAGGAACTACAAGTTTAGACATGCTGGAAGTAGTTGCAGATAAGACGCTTAGAACGGAAGACTCCACGACTATTCCTTATGTAGATAAACGTTTTATTAAATCATTTGGAGAGCGTCTGAAAAGCAAAGCAGCTCTGCGGCTTCGCATGTGATTTATAAGTCTGAATTGGAGCACAAAAGTGTACCAGACAGACAGAGTGAGTTAATATTTAAATAAAAAAAAGCACACGAAAGCACTTTAAAATACACTTTTAACGATGTCTGTTGCAATCCAACTAATTGTGGGAATCAGATAAGAAGTAAGTCGTTCGTTTGGGGTGTAGGTTTTCAAAACAGAAGGGACTTGACATCAGTTAGATCAGGTTCACATAAAACTTAGCATTCACTTTCACCTATCCTTTGGTCTGCTGGACCACTGGGGCACCACAGAAGATCTGTCCACCTTCTTTCTCCATTTTCTGTGTCATTTTGTCTTTGATAGAATTTCATTCTGATGTTATTTCTGAAAATATTGAAACCTGCCTTTTTACCTGCCTGGGTGGACCACTTCGGGGGCTGATTTTGAGTTTGTGTTTCCACACAAACTGTCTTTGTAACCTTGTTTTAATTTAGTTTCCGGTAACCTATTTGTGCGAAGCAAGATTTTCTGATGTTGCAGCAAAGTCAAAGTCTAGAAGCTGGATTGACACCACACTCGGTACTAGTATTCAGATATCACTATCATGCTTGATAAGTTGATATCAAGAAGTTATGCTCTTATACGACATAATACCATCAAAGTCATTAGACTTTATATATCATATCTATATTTTTTAAGTTGTAATGCCTAATTTAGAATGTTACATTTATTTTTAACTATACCTTAGTCTGTTGGACCCTTGGGGCACCATGCAAGATTTGTCGACAGTCTTTCTCCATTCCTCTACGTCTTTTGTCTTAGATAGAACCTCTTTCAGTGGCAGGGCAGGCGCGTCCATTCGTTTATGTTGTCTTCCCATCGCGTTCTCTGTCTGCCTCTTCTTCTTTATCTAGGTACTGTTTCCTGAAGGAAGGTCTTTGCGAGCCCCAAAGACCTTGTTATATGGCCATATAATTTTTAGCTTGCGTTTTTTATAATTTAGAACAGGTTTTTTTTTTTAAATTTAAATAATAGAAAAATCGAACCTAAAAAATAAATCCGCTAAATTCTCCGAATGTGCGAATTGTTCCGTTAAAGAAAAAGTTTGGGAAACACTGACCTAGATGTGTGTCAAGACTTAATGATTATGTCCATATTGTCTGGCCACGTTTACGACAGATGATTAAGTACTTCTCTATAACTAAACTTAATCAATAGGTTTGATATGTTCATTACGCCCGAGGTCCAAAGTTACCATTAAATTTGCGATAGCGTTACAACAGCAATAGGATTATACTTCTCGAGCCGGCTTTAGTAATACGCAGGGCCTAGAGGAACTAGGAAAGTCATACGCAGGATCTAGCCCTAACCTGTTATATCATGTGATAAGCTTTCGGAATGGATAAAGAGATGACTAAAAGGTCTTGAGTCTTGAGAACTGTTTTAGAAGAGACCGATCGCTCCTGTAGGTCAGTCTAGACTGCGTTGACGTGAGGCAAGGGTCCAGTAGATTTGTATGGTGGGCTGACGGCCAAATAGAATCTCTATCGCGAGGCCGTCTCTAGCCCCTGTTTGAAACCCCAGATAAAGCCTCTGATACTTCTGCCATGTTATGTTAGTTTCAATAAATAATAATGTAAAGTTTCAACTTGGTTCAAGACAGGGCGGTAGATTGATATCGTGTTTAATATATATATTTATGTATTTTTATAGTGCTTTTTTTGTAACAAAATAGGTGCCGGTACTCAATGATGGATTGCCTAACTTGTAACTACTAATAAATTAATAATAAACGTTAAAATACAAGAAAAGTGATAATTTTTCCCCACATTGAAAAAGGTGCCGGTACGGAGTACCGGTGCGTACCGTCACAAAAAAGGTAAAGTATATATATATATATATATATATATAGAAAGAGAGTTATCAATTCAAAAAATGTAAACGCTAGGCAAGTCATTGAGGCTAGATTATGTTGTTATTTCATTGGCATGTGTAGAAACACGCAGGTGGTAGAGTTCTATACATTAGAAATACCATTTAAAACAAAATGGAATTAATATTTCAAGTCACTTCACAACACCTTCTGTTTAAAAATAAAAACAAATTGTAAAGATGAAGATAGATTTTATGTGAGATGATACATTTGACATGTTTATATATATAAACTTTAGATTTTCTATACACGTTATTACACACATTAAAAAGAAAAAGTAATGATTCACTGTATGTTTATGTATCAACATATTCAGATTACACAATGCACCACAATAATGCCGCTCACAACAGATACCCAAGTTAAACGCTATAATAGACATTCAACAGGAGTTTCATATCTATTTACATTACAGACATTCTTTATAATAGAACAGAATACAAATATAGTAAATTATCATTTGCGTATTAATATAAGAGCGTGCCCTCGTCAGCGTCATTGAGAGACAACTTGGAAGCAAACATCTACGTGCATTAAGTATGGTCATGGAATGGGAACATTTATTTCAGTGGTACCCAACACTTTTCAGCCAGAGGGCCATTTACGTTTCAGACATATTATGTCACGGACCGCATCAACGCCACCGAACATCATGGAGTCCGATGAAGGTAATACTCTTGAGGATTTATAATGTACTGGGTGCCGAAATTTGAATGGGCCGGGTGGCACTGAGTCACGGGTAGGATAGCAGTGCTATGGGTAAGGTAGCACTGTGTCACGGGTTGGATGCCACTTCATCACGGGTAGAATGTGACCATCAGGCCGTAGTTTACGCACATCATTGTTGTTACACTTGGCTTTGTCCAACATTGGAGTGTTTCTTGGGACTTGAAACAATGAAGACAACAAATATTGGAATGAAAAGGAATTGAAAGACAGCATTAACAGAGGGCAGATAAGCTGCAGGTCGTCCATTCTCAAGATACACCGAGGTATGTCAATGCGTCAGGAAGCTCTTCAAGGTCGACACTCACATTTGGGAGAGAAAAAAAATAAGCACAGGATAAGGCCAGGTGGAGGGAAAGCTTAAAGGCGGGGTTCTGGATCACAGACGGTGAACACATAAGAAGTAGGGTAAAGGCTGAAAACTGCAACGTCTGAAGTTTACAAATGTTCAACCCTGCGATCCTTGGAAGTTTCCATGATTTGAGAAGGTGCAAAATGGGCATATAATTAATCCCGACATAGAATGCCACATACCAAGTACAACAGACGTCTAGATCTACTTGTAGTCAACACATTTACTTTATCCGTGTATCCATTTTTTTCTAAACCACAAGTGAATTATTACATTATAGAAATCATATTTTCTGGAGTCAGTTGAAAATCATCGTTCAAAATCTAAAGTTGAAAAAAAAAAAAAAAAAAAAGACTTATACTTGCCATGTTAAAAACAAAGTCCCTAAATGTCAATCAGACCTATAAAACTACATTCACTCTTCAATGAACGCACATTTATTGCATGATTTTCGTGTAATACACATTCAAGTTCAAACCAGGGCCGGCGTTAAATAATTGGAGGCATAGGGCGAAGTTAATTTTGAGTCCTGTGAGAGGCACCGAATATCAAAGGCACCATGTGGCTGCCTAGTTGATATATCTTAGAAACAAATATTCCATTAATATCTCAAAAAAACGTAACTACAGAGCTCCAACTTTGTTACCTCCCTTCTCTATCGCTTTTATATCTTCATGCACCACTACTAGTGTGTTTTCTTTCCCCCTTCTAGCATCATAGAACCTTTTTATCTGAACATTTACTAGGAAGTTTATAATACACACAATATCCGTGTGAACTGAATCTTATACATTAGAGACGTTCGTTCAACGTTCATTTCCTACTCGTATCCATGTGTTAACCTAATCAAATATGCTATGGCATTGGTTTTCCTAGAAGATTCAGTCAACACGTTCCATGCTCTAATCAGAAGCGTTGTGAGAAAATCGTGCGCCCGAGTAAGGTACTTTATTGGCGACACCCCCCCCCCCCATTTACCAAGAACATATATAGGAGCTTCCCTGGGCTCGTGCCCCCCCCCCTCACAATGCCTCTGGCATTAGGGAAGGAGCACAGACTTGTCCAAGCATTTGGAATAAGAAATGTGCCTTTATCTGTATCTCAGTGTTTTATTGCGTTGTGTTTTTTCTTTATTGAATGCAATTGAAAATAAAGCTATTACTCCTATGCAAGACTAGGACAAACATAGTTATACATTAAACACAAAATAAAATGCCCAGCCTTTATGTCGTTTGGCAACATAAGTATTCCATTACCTACATTAAATTCAAGTCCATGTAAATAATTCAGTGTTTGATAATGTTAAAGTTAAGAAAAAGTGGAATCTTTGGTGAGGAAAGAAATGAATCAATCCAATTTTAATCATGGAATTTTCTCCAATGCAAGTAGATCTTTTGCTTCTTTGACTCACTCTTTTGAGAGTACACATTTTTTGAAAAGAATATATTTATTGCTCTGCTTGTAGATCTATTTCTCTGGCTTTAATCCATTCGTCTAACAAAATCATACAATGGACGAAATTAAAATTATAGATAAAAATATAGACATATGGCTACATAATGGTGAGTACATACATAAAATGAAAGACTTCAATTATTTAACAAGTTGAGCTACTCTAGATGTAATTATTCAACAGAGTTGTCTACCACTTGAATACCCTATAACTCTCCCATTTCTTTCACAAGCCATTTTCCTTATACAGCTCATCAATGATTGGTTGATACTTTTTCCTCAGAGTGGGTCTTCTGTTTTTGAAAGTTGGGGTCAGAAGGTCATTTTCCACTGTGAATGGATCCCACTCTAAATAAATGTCTTTTACCTGGATTTTTAGAAAGAAATAAAGAATAAGTTAACAATACAGTGTTTAGATCAAAGTAGGATCAGTTGTGGTTCTTTAGCGAGCAGTTAACCAGTTAAACAAGAGAATATAAGAGAGCAGAGCTATGTAATAACTCGTTGAGAATCACTTGATAAGTTCAATGTTTCTCTATTCATAAGATACACAATTCATTCAACACGGTTAGAGTTTTAGTTTAATAATGGCTAATGGAATTAATACATTGACAATACGAGAGAGAGGGAGACAAAAATATTAAATCGAATATTTTAACTTGTGTAAGTCAATAAGTTAAATCTAATGTTAACTAGGTTAAACCTGTATAATTATATGTAAGTTAAACCTAAGGAAAAGTAAGTTAAACCTTTCATATTAAACCAAAGTAACTAGATTCCGTACAAATATCATCAGATTCCCGACAAATGACCTGTGTCAGCAAAACACTACATACAGTACCGATGATGTTTGTGGACTGTTATCTTTCAGCTCCCACATTTGATTTCATTAGGACCAGTAAGCATCAAAGTTATGTGTGAGCATATAAGGTACCTTACAGCAGTGGCGTAGCAAGGGATTTGGGAGCCGGGAGGGACACTGCATTTTGACATTGGACATCACGACATGAGATAATGTACTTAATAAATATATACGTCTAATGTATGGAATACATTCCACATGGTCACTAATTTACATAACAACATGAATAGCAAGATAGCATGGCATTGGCTTAATATTTAATGTACAAAAAAATTTTGACACTCGTTTGGGAGCCTCCTTCAAGTGGGGGGGGGGGGGGGCGGGGATTTTCAAATTTGGACCGCCCCTCCCCCCCCCAAGACTACAACACTGCCTTACAGCGGCTTTAAAAGAAAAAAGTGGTTAGGAATAAGCAAGGTCATTAACGTCATGCATGGTTAGGGTACGGCGAGTCTAGTACTGTATTCAGTGCATGGTTAGGATACGGCGAGTCTAGTACTGTATTCAGTGCATGGTTAGGATACGGCGAGTCTAGTACTGTATTCAGTGCATGGTTAGGGTACGGCGAGTCTAGTACTGTATTCAGTGCATGGTTAGGGTACGGCAAGTCTAGTACTATATTCAGTGCATGGTTAGGGTACGGCAAGTCTAGTACTGTATTCAGTGCATTTTTTAATGTACGCGAGTCTAGTACTGTATTCAGTGCCATGTTTTGGTCAGGACGTTGTTTATCAAGCGTAATGTGTTGGTCAAATAAATGCGTTTTTTTTCAAGGCACTATGTCACCCAGGTTTGTTTGGTTTAGGCAATTAATTGTTAGGGAATCGTTGGGTCGGATCAATAATTGGTCTGGATTACAAGCAGCTTATTGAAAGCAAGACACAAGTTTCTAAAACGCACACAATCATTGAATATCAAGACTCTCAATTGACAATTTATTGTTCTTTTACAAAGTGAAGTTGTCATCTTTAATTGTTCCAGCAGAGAAAATAACTGTCAGTATATCAGTTAGCTAGACACACCAAAAACACCAAAAGCGCTATTGCAAGGGCGACATTTCGTCTACTTAAAGTGAGCCATGGTGTTTTTTAAATGGCACAATTAAACTGTTTCTGCTGAAATGACACCATTTTAAAAACAAGATTTAGAAGTCTAATATAGTATTCTGGATAATGAATACAAGACATATATGTATAGGAGGCGCCGTGGCTGAGTGATAATGCGTTTGGCGTCGGAAACGGGGGGTCTAGGATAATTCTTGTGATTTTTTTATAGGGATCTTTGAGACGTCTCTGAGTCCACACAGCTCTAATAAGTACCTGACATTAGTTGGGGAAAAGTAAAAGCAGCATTTGTTGTGCTGGCCACATAACACCCTCGTTAACAGTGGGCCACAGAAACAGATGACTTTTACATCATCTACCCTATAGATTGTAAAGTTTGAAATGGAAAGCTTTTTTTTTTATGTATAACAAAGTTGTTGTTTTTTATTTAAAAAAATAAGCTAAATACGTGTTTGTAGGTGCAGCTTCTATCTATAATATTTCGAAAGTGTGTTTGTGTTTTAAAAAAAACTAGGCATGCATATTAAATGAACATACATATAATCTTTGTTAACAAGCAACGGGGGCGCAACCTCTGTGTAAAAGGCAGTTACTTTGTAGTGAATACAACAAGGGCAGCTCATAAGTTTGTGTAAAACTTCTCTCAGTTCCCTATACTATCATGTTTTAATAATTGTTCTTAATGCAAAACAAAGCATTTAGCTTTATTTTTAAACAGAAACTATATCACAGATAAACTTGAAAGTGATCTCGCGGTATGTTATTCATAGCCCTCAGCGTTGAGCCACGTTAAGCTTCTTTTCGCAAGTGCAGGTGGCCTCCAGGCAGATTGTGCTCAAGCTATGAATGCCCAATGTTGACCTGTAGCCAAATAGCACAACTTTGGTTTTATCAAGGGTTATTTGGAGGCCGATCTTGAGCCCGTCTCTGTCGAGGCTCTCCATCTTCTCTTGAATACCTTCTTATTCCCAAGCAGGGCCAAATGTAAGGGAGGGCAGGCGAGGCTTCGGCCCAGTGTTCACCACAAGAAAGGGTTCCTTCCACACAAAAAAAAGAAACGCTTGTAGTATGCTCAAAATAAGTAAATACAGCTCCAGATTTAAGACAGGGCATCTAAAGCCTACTGAGGACCTTACCCTCCACAAATTAAAAAAATTTAAACTTTTTTTTAAACTAAAATATGCACATTGATTATTTTCAAAAAGGAAAGTGATATAAAATTGAAAGAACTTTTGAAAAATGGTAGGGCTGCCTCATTAACTTTAGTCTGGTCCTGTTCCCAAGTAATGCTGTTAGCATTATAATGCGCGTGCGGGTTTTAATATTGTGAAAAAAAAAATGAAACAATGATACAAGTTTCAAATGGTTTATTTCAACTTAAAAAAAAATGTCATCCACTGCCAATAAAACCACCTCGCCAATAATTGTTGAGGGGGAGGGGAACATGACAATATCATAGACTAAAGTAGGAATCTGACATTTCATAGTTTCTATGTTTTACATGTTTCAAATAATAGTTCAGAATTGTCATTATTACATCCTAGCTCAAACATCCCACAGGACGACCGTGGAAGGCAGCTGTAAGGGTTTGAACCTGGGACTATCTAGAGGGCAATTTCGAGAACCTACCAAACTGCCATCGCAATTTTTATTCATAAGATAGTTAATTTTTTTTTAAAAAAAAAAGGGTGGGGGAATATACACTATATGGTATATATACAATAGTATATCATAGTGTAAACAAAATGTTCATTACAAAAAGTTTTATCGTCAGAACTTCTCGCACCAAAATGTCCACTGCCCCATAATGGTTCGTGGAATGGAAGGTCGAGCCAAAACGGTTGTGCCAAAACGTCACAAATCCTCTTCAATCGGTAGGCCTATACGTTCACGCAATGGGATGCAGAATGCTTTTTTTTTCATGACATAGTCCAAGGCTAGCAGAAAGAGAAATGGGGATAAGAAACACCCTTGTCTCACTTCTGTTTCAATTTTAAAGATCTCTGTTTTCTAGCTATTTGCCAAAGTGATTGGGTGATGGACGCTATCATTCCCATTTTCTAAATCTACTAAACAGATTATTAGTCTTTGTTTGAATTGCAGGCTTTGCTGGACGATGGTTCGCAGAACAAAAATCTGTTACGGGTATGATTTGCTTTTTCAGAAGCTTCCTGTCTTCTCTGACCCTTTTGTCTGTGGCCTGTTGTAGTCTTCTTTGAACCTTTAGTCTGTGGCCTGTTGTAGTCTTCTTTGAACCTTTTGTCTGTGGTCTGTTGTAGTCTTCTCTGACCCTTTTGTCTGTGGCCTGTTGTAGTCTTCTTTGAGCTTTTTGTCTGTGGCCTGTTGTAGTCTTCTTTGAACCTTTTGTCTGTGGCCTGTTGTAATCTTCTTTGACCCTTTTGTCTGTGGTCTGTTGTAGTCTTCTCTGACCCTTTTGTCTGTGGCCTGTTGTAGTCTTCTCTGACCCTTTTGTCTGTGGCCTGTTGTAGTCTTCTTTGAACCTTTTGTCTGTGGCCTGTTGTAGTCTTCTCTGACCCTTTTGTCTGTGGCCTGTTGTAGTCTTCTTTGAACCTTTTGTCTGTGGTCATTTGTAGTCTTCTCTCAACCTTTTGTCTGTGGTCTGTTGTAGTCTTCTCTGAATCTTTTGTCTGTGGCATGTTGTTCCATGCTTTGCTATCTTTTAAAAGTGCAATATTCTCAGAAACCACTTATATTGTGTTTGGACTTGTCCTGATCTCAAGGCCATTGTCCAGTGATGGATCATCGAATGTAAAGTTCTCTATTTGATTCAGTGAAGTCTTGTAAAACGTAATAGAGAGTCCTTGTGTTGTTTTAGTATGCATGTTTCTTATGATCCATGTATGTCCGATTCTTTAAAAAGTTTGACCGATTTCTCTCATTGATGCAAGGTCCTTATGTTCCATTGGTTAATTAGGGTTGGTTTCTATGCGTTGAAATGCTTGCCATGAATCAGACATAGGACGTGCTGTCTGATTTGGTCAAACGCCATTATTTGGGACGGGTCACTCTCTCTGCTGGTAAAATTATCTCTATTTTTCTAGTTAGCTTTTTCTGTAGCAATAAAGGTATTACAAGTTGAGGAAGATATATTCACCTCAAATCCTTCTTCTTTCTCATCTGGGCTTGGGACCAGCTATATGTGTTCAGGCTTCCGCGCGGTGGTGATGCTTGTAGATATATCTAGTGTAGATCTACGTCTGGCTGGCGGTAATACCGAACTCAAAACTACTTCAGTAACACCGGCGAAAAGCCGAAACAATCAAATAGGTAGTCGACGCTGGTGCTGTTTACAAATACATTTAATAACTAAGAAGGGAATCGTCCGATGTCAGCTATGTCCGTACATTCGTATCTCTATTCTACTGCTCTACACAAATCATCCTCGTTCTAGCGTCACTAAGAGCGTTCTTGTTTTTTAAAGATCTGTCACGTCATTTGTCGCTAAGTAAAACTTTACCCTTATTCCCGAAACAAATAACTAATTCCTAATCATGTCATAACAACTCCTCCCCCTCCCGCTAAAAAAATTGCCAGTCAATTTTTTATCTACTGTCTTAGTCTTACATTGTGTAAGGGCCAAAATGTAGGGAAACATAAAAGACAACACAACTTGAGTCTTTATTTCGGTTTTAACTTCTTCATCATTGTCCCAAACTCAAGTTGATCTGAACACCTATTTCCCTCAAATGTCACAAAGTGATACTGTCCAATGTGATGTGCCATAGGTGACCGCCGACATAGTCCGTATATCCATACTTTATCACATCACATTCCAGAGGTTCCACCACTTTCCCTCACACGTCAGGACAGACATTTTACCTAATATGACAAATTGACATTTATCAATAATCGTTCTCCCACTATACAACTAACGTTCGTTCTGGCATTTACAAGTGTATTTTATTTCCTCTCTCCACTTACTTGTCCCAGCGCGACCTAACTCTTTACTGATGTATGATCATGATCAACAACAAGGAATAACTTATAAAACTTACTTTCCCTGGGTATCAATACCTCGTCGCCTTATAAATGCCCTATCTATTCATACCTCCATACATACAATTCATACATATTAATATTCATACATAATAAATAACTAACATGAGTCAATCTAATACTAACTAATACTACAACAACATAATAACTGCCTAGCTATGACTACTAGGTAAGTCAATTAATTAAGAATAAACACTTCAAATATCAAACCAATCAACTTATTTACACACTACGGTTGTATAGTGTTATGTTTCACAGGCTATCTACACGACCCATACATTTGTTCTCTCCAACTGGAGTTAACATCTCTTCTTACACCACTATAGCCCGCGTGTGGCCTTCTAGCTCTGTATGACTTGCGATTACCGCTCCCACAGTCATCTCTTCTATCATCCCTGTCGGATTCAGACCTATGCCTTCTATCCGAACTCGCAATCTTCTGTTCAGACTGTTCTGCCCTACTCCAACAGTCTTTAGCGATGTGCCCATGTTTATGGCAGTTAAAACAAATTCTGTCCTTTCTAAGTTTGTTTCGCCTCATGTTGCCATATCTGCTTTTCCAACTTCTAACCTGTTTATCAGAAGCGGCTCTGACACCTGCTACATTTCCAAGTAAAACATCTCTAGATAACCTCGGCATGGCTACCCCTTCACAATACCCTGTATACAATGGAGATCGAAGGAACACTTTGCACGCTTCGAACCTCTTAACTGCGCCGTCTGCCAATCTGACTGATTTGGTATAGCCTAAATAATCATTGGACTTAACTAATCCCCCTCTAACCGCGAGTGTACTGCTAGCTGTGTCCCGGATCACCTTTATCTGTTTATTATTTATCATGCCCGGATATAATTTAAACCTATCTTCCCCACAATCAACGTAGTTAATTTCTTCATCTGGTTCACTATCCCTACTATCACGATCCCTGTCTTGGATGCTCCTTACAAAATTAACCCT
This sequence comes from Biomphalaria pfeifferi, assembly GCA_030265305.1. Lineage (NCBI taxonomy): Eukaryota > Metazoa > Mollusca > Gastropoda > Planorbidae > Biomphalaria > Biomphalaria pfeifferi. The sequence goes on from JASAOG010000247.1 coordinate 276,078, forward strand.
ATCCGGTGGCCGGTTATCCCTTTCTTGTCTATGATTTCTCTGATTACCTCCTCTGTCACTAGTGCCACTATTATCCTGTGTATTCCCATTGCCAGCTCCATTCTCTCTATGTTTCCTACACTGGTATGCCATGTGTCCCTTTTCCTGACAGTTAAAACATGTAACCTCCCTAAGGTTTCTATCACCCGCTCTAGGTCTATCTATTCTCCTATCATAACTTTCCCTGCCATTGTTTTCATTTTCCCAGGATCTATCCTTTAAGCCATCATAACTATCCCGACTATTGTTTCCACGTTCCCTGGACCTACCATTTCTCCTACCATAGGTGTCCCTATCACTAACATCATTCCTTCTACAATACTCCCTATCATTGCTATCATTTCCCTTTACATAATTTACCAGGTCAATAACTTTTTTGTGGTCTCTAACTGAAAGTGGGTTGTTTGGATAAGCATTCTTAAAGATCCTAATAATTTCTACCAAGTCTTCAATTATCTTAGGGTTTCTTTCTTTTATAAAAGACTGTAGCTGAGGGTCGCACTTATTGATGAAATTGTCAATCAGAATAAAGTTCCTCAACCCCTCGTAGGTGTTCTCCACATTCTCGAATCCGAGCCAGTTAGTGAAGAAGTCCTTCTCTGCGTTGATAGTTGTTTGTGGATCAACTTGGCTGGATGGAGTGTTTTCGTAATACTTCTTTCGGAATGTTGCCGCGTTGTGCCCGTATGCGTTTAGCAGTTCCTTCTTTAGCACCTGATAGCTGTTTTGCATCGAGTGATCGTGGTTCTGGCAAATCGTGAGGGCTTTCCCATGTACGAAGTCCAACAAGATTTCGGACCACTCCCTCTCTTGGACATTAAACTTTGCTAGTTTAATTTCAAAGCGTTTCAGATAGTCGCCGATGTCGTCCTTGTCTTCCGCAAAAGGTTGTATTTTCTTTTTCATCCATGCGGCGCTACAATGGCTTTCTATATTGGCGCTATTGTTGCTGTTCCCTTCAATGGGCACACTTACACCAGCCTCTATCCTCATCTGCTCAACTTGAATTCTCACTTTTCTGTCCGCCTCTTCTTTCTTCTCCCTCTCGATGCGTTCCGCGTCTCTGACTTTTTCCCGTTCTACACGGTCTGCCTCTTCTTTTTCTCTGGCTCTTTCAGTTTCTCTGACTCGTTCCCGCTCTCTGCGATCTGCTTCTTCTTTTTCCTTTTCTCTGCCTCTAGCTTTCTCTCTCTCCAAGCGTTCTGCTTCCGCCGCCACCATCTGCTGCACATAGGCAGTTAGTTCTTTGCCTCGCAGTTCTAATTCTGTCTTGGCTTCATGAATTAGCTTTTTTCTAAATTCTTCTAGGTCGCAACCTGAAGTAGTTGCCATATTCCTTATTTGTTACTTTATCCTACGTTATGGTACCTCTTATACCAACAAACAAAACCCTTGGCGTCTAACTACCAACGTAGACCAATAACCACTTCTACACTTTCTCAAGATACACTTAGTATCCTTGGTACAAGTGTGTAGGCTACACTTTGACCCGACTGAATACGCTGTGCGACACACGCACACTCAACCGGCAACGTGTTACTCAACACTAGTGGCCGGTAAATAGACCAACCTGTCTATTTACAAATACTAAAATTACAACTGGGCAATCAGGCTTCACCTCGATTGTTCCCCAGATCTAGTCTAGATTACGCTAGATCTTAGTTACTTCTTACCTGCTTTCACAGCCAGGAGTGTATATAACTTACAACTCATACAAATAAACTATGAAAATAAACTTAAATACGATAAACACCAAACTATAGATCTAGTTCTAATGAATGAGACTTTCGTCTGACAGTAAGACTTAAGACGGGAGTATTGCAAACAATTAATACGTGACGTTACTAAAAATGCTTAACTAAATGATTCACACTCACATACAGGACACATTAACAGCTAAACATATATATGGACCTCTTGCTAGATTACACCTAATTTTAAGGATATCCCCAGTCCACCACGATTTAACCTGGTAGTGATAATCTAGCGATTGGTCACTTTCCTACAGACTCTAATTATTCTAAGGAGAAAGTAGTTAAATAACACTTGACTTATCTGTCTAAGAAGCGGCGATAACTCCACAGTCAGTCTCGGGTCCACTCTTCCTACGCTAATGTCTGTCCCGGCGGCAAGGCTCACGGCGATGTCTTCCCTAGCGGTGAGACAAAAACAACGAACGTTTCGGCTCTCCAAGGTCCTCCGGTACTGGTCTGCAATGGCTCCGGTTCTTCGGTGGTACGGCGTCTGGTTCTGGTGTTCACGGTGATCTGTCGTCTGGCTCCTGTTCGTCAGTGGCGTAGAGTCTGGTTCCGGCTGCTGGTTCCGACGCAGGTACGGTGGTTCCAAGTGGTCGTCTGTCCAAAGTGAACCTGGAACGGTCCAACTATTGACACAGCGACAAAGTCAAAGTCCAGTGCTAAACTACCGGCTATCTGGCTATCTAACGTGTAGCACAGAATTCAGCCGAGCTGTAGATCAAATTAGCACTACTGTACTTAAGTGCCGTAGGCAGTACGATGTCTCCTACGTCAAAAGTTCTTTGGCGTGACCCCAACGGTCGATCTTGGCCTTGCAGAGGTGACCTTCACGTTCGTTCTCACTATGCCGGGCAGGCGATATCTCTTCAGTACGGAATCGACAGGACGGTTTTCTTCCCTCCACAAAACTGTAGCCTTCTCGATACAAGCTTCAATACGATGCCACAAGTATGGGCATTTACAAATCACAACTGTAGATCTAGATCTATATTTCGTTACCTCCTAGTTCTACGAGTCCAGGATCTCACTGGCTTTCCTTCGCCGACGTGGCTGTATAATCAGGGTCTAGCTGCAGACTAGGCCGATGACGTTAACTTCTGCCTCCTCCTAACAGAGGGCTTCTATTCTTCTTGATGTTGCTGCCAGTAAGCTCCGAGTCGGGGTCGCCACGTTGTTCAGGCTTCCGCGCGGTGGTGATGCTTGTAGATATATCTAGTGTAGATCTACGTCTGGCTGGCGGTAATACCGAACTCAAAACTACTTCAGTAACACCGGCGAAAAGCCGAAACAATCAAATAGGTAGTCGACGCTGGTGCTGTTTACAAATACATTTAATAACTAAGAAGGGAATCGTCCGATGTCAGCTATGTCCGTACATTCGTATCTCTATTCTACTGCTCTACACAAATCATCCTCGTTCTAGCGTCACTAAGAGCGTTCTTGTTTTTTAAAGATCTGTCACGTCATTTGTCGCTAAGTAAAACTTTACCCTTATTCCCGAAACAAATAACTAATTCCTAATCATGTCATAACAATGAAACATCATCAACCAAAAAAAAAAACTACAACAGATAATTCTATATTTAAAATAAGAATGAGAACTCGAGCATTCGATTTTCATTTATGTCGAAATTTGAAATTGTTCAGTTTATTAAGACAGATTTTTAATTTAATATATAAAACTACCTGTTCAAATCCTTTCAGTTCAGCTATTCTACCTTGCTCCATAATATCCTTTAGAACCAGTTCTTTGGCCTCCTGGGTTTAGAAAAAAGAATTAGAAAATAAATTTTATTTTAGAAGTTTTGGCAACAGAGTCTGCTAAAATTAAGAGGGAATAAATAAAAATTTGTCTCCTAAAATGTATTCCATTATATTTTCTTGGCACCCAAATAAAATTGTTAAAATAAAAAGGATAACTGCTTTAAAGAAAGAGTACGAACATGATAATGTGAATTGTGGGAAGCGTGGTCGAGAGGCTAAGTGTGCTTGAACTTGGCTTGCCTTGGCTACCTAGAAAGGGGCTCGAGGTTCGACACCCGACTCGGGCAGAGTTGTGTTTACTGAGCGCCTAAAGGCAGCACGGAAAACCAACTCCTAGATACCCCCTCCCCCCCCCCCCACCGGTCCACAAATGAGATTGGACCAAAAGCGCTCTGAGCATGCTATAGGCATGAAAGTAGCGCTATATAAAAGCTATAATAATAATAATTGTTTTTAAATTTTATCTCCAAATTTACAATAATGTAAGAAGTGATAAGATAATATTAAACAAGATTAAAAAGAGAGTTTTGTTTTATCACACAAAATTCAGATACATCTTCCTGCTGGTGCACATATTTGTCAGGCAGGTTTCAATATTTTCAGCAAAAAATATCAGAAGCTATGCATTACAAGCTATCAACAACCACAAATTTATCTACCTCCACAAGAATCCAAAACTTAAATTTTGTAAAAAAAAATAAAATGATTTTGCTGTGTAAAGCTCTATGCAATTTTTTGGCAATGCTCAGAGACTTAAAAATCATTACAGAAGCTGAAATAACCTGGTGATTTCAACAGCAAATTTTAGACATGATTAGCTTAAAAAACATTCTCTAAACTTGTTTACCTTTTTCTGACAGAATTCTTTCAAATCAGATGGGAACTCTTTGTTTTGTTGTGTCCACTTGTTGAGAAATATCTGGTCAGGGACAACAATGGCCATCAAGCAAGGCTGAAAAAAAAACATGGATTTTATTTATCTCCTTTAAAAAGACTATGGACTTGATTACAATTATATTTGTAAATAAATTCTAAGACACAAACTTTGTTACATCAGACATGAATCTTGTCATTTCATCATAACAAAAGGCAATTTAGTATTGATGAAAGCCATCAAATGTCAAGATGATTACCTTCAAACTGTTTCCATCAACAAAAGTCTGTGCAACAAAGGAACTTCTTTGGTATATATTTTCTATCTTCTCTGTAGCAATGTACTCTCCCTTGTTGAAAAAAGATTTCACAAATTCAACATTCTTTATTGTAAGCATAACAGAACAAGTGGGGGAATTGTCATAAATTATCAAATAGAAAAGATTAGAAGCCTAATGAAATGTTATCTGGAAATTTATACTTAATATAAATAATTTTCAAAGTCAAATTAAATTAACAACATACTAGTTTAACTATTATGACAAAAGATGATGGAGAGGTATTGTTATTCTTGAAATTTAAGTCTTTAAAGTCAAATTGGCTTCTTTTTAATCATACAATTAACATGGGAGATTTGTTGCCTGAAGAATAACCTATATCTTGCTTTTTTTTAAAGGAAAAAAAAAACACCTCATTTGGAACTAAAATTAAACTGTCAGAGTCTCAAACTGTCCAAGTTTCAAGAAAGGACATTTCTGTGTTGTGTTGTTAAAGCATTATGATATTACACCATTAACTTTATGATAATAGTGGCAATATGTCTTCAATTCTGAAGATTAAAAATGATTGCAGTGTTTCACGTGACTATGCAAACACCATTAACTATAAAACACAATAAATAAACAAACAATAAGTTGAAACCTATACCTCTGAATCAACCAAACACTTACCTGAGAGAGTTTGAAAATATTTTTTTTTCTATCCACAATTTTTAAAGTACCATTCTGCAAAGACAAAAACAGTGTTACAATTTTTTAAAATCTTCCCCCCACCCCCCCCAAAAATAAACTATTTATTAAAACAATGTTGATTTGTTGTTAGACTTCTTACCGGTAACCAAGTACCAACATCTCCTGTGTGAAGCCAACCATCTTCATCTAATGCCTCTGCTGTCAGGACAGGTTCTTTGTAATAACCTTTCATTATAAAGTCTGCCTTGGCACAAATCTATTAATTTAAAAAATATGATTGTATGGGCATTATCCTCACACAAATAACAGAATTGTGGAATTTCTGAGTTCTATGATTCAAACATCATAAAATACTGTAATGGACCTAAGAATAGCCATTTCTAAAGCTAATTTTTCTAGAGATATATCTTAAGCCTTAAGTGAATAATTGAATTCAAAGCTACCTACCTCTCCAACATTGTCTTTCACATAATAATTCATTTCAGGAATGTCCACAAGTTTAATGTGACAACCAGGAAGTGGAGGGCCCACGCTACCTGTAGTATGGTGTCAAATAAATTGAATTATTTAGTAAAAGCTGGTACCTATATTTATACCGACCCATAGTAAGGAAATAAAGAATCATAAGTTATCGACACAATTTAAGGACAGCTTAAACCCCCCCTATGGATCAAAATTTTAGATTTTTTTTTTATAACTGAATATTATACAGTATTCATTTCTGAACAATTTGATGTATAAAGTATGTCAAAATTCAAAGTGGAAGTATTTTAAATATTTTTTTTATTTTGTATACTAGACATTTATATGTCACCTAATTAGTATGCAAATTTTAAAAATTTTATAACTTTTTATTTTTGGTCCGATTTCAATATTTCATTTACCACAATACATGAAAAAAAATCCTCTATGTTCCACAAGAAAAGCTGAAAACAAATAAAACAAACGTTTTCATTGGTTTAAAGATAAGTCTTTATCTGGTTTAAATCAATCAGAAAACACTTTACAAATATTGACCTGGAGACCACTTGTAAACAACTGCTTGGGTATTTTTAGCCTTCCAACCCTTTGCTGAGAAGCTACGTGGCTTGATAAAGTTTTAGTACTTGTTTTTTTTTTGTTATTTGCAATCAGTTCTCAAACTCAATATGAATAGGAAATGGAATCTACACTTAAATTTTGAAAGGTTTACCTAATATAAGTAAGCTTTGCAGAAATTAGCTCATTCAGCCCTCATAAACAAAGGCATGATTGCTACTAAAACTAGTCCTAGATCTAGTAGAGTACTAGACTAGAATACTAGATCTAACTAGTTACTAGACCTAGTCCTCTAGCCTAGATCTAGCTAGAGTCTATTAGCAAAAGTCTAGTCTAGATTATAATCTAGATCTACTCTTTGCATTTTAGATTAAGGCTTTTAGGTCTACTAATCCATAATAAAAGCAGACCTAGATCAAGTAGATCTAACTAAATCTAATAGTACGGGCATAGTAGTCATAGTATAGCAAATGCTAGTAGTTAGATCTAGAAAGTGGATTTAGACTTCAGGACAATACTGTCACTTAGACATTTATGGAATTGATGAAAAGCTTGAATCTTATTTTTAGATCTAAAGCCTAAGAAATTTTAAAAACAATTTAAAGTACCAGAGGCAGTACCAGGATTTTTTTGTATATATAGATCTATATATATAGACATAGTGTCACATAGGGTGATGGGCATAAGGTGTCCTAAAGTTTTCTATAGCATCAATGGGTCTACCTCAACCATTTTTCTGCACTGTTTTAAAAACATAATGCATGCAACAACTAGTTGAACTATTGAAAATAAAAGTAAAAGCTGTGAATGAAACTAAACTAGTAATTCTTTTGACGAACGCTCGGCAAATCCAAAATGTTGATGAGACTTTCCACCATATTATCATCCTAAAATTGCTTTTTTTGGTAAAAGAAGTATTGAAATAGCAGTATATAAAGCTAGTTTCATCATATAGTGAAGGAGAACTACTCAGATTAAGGTTATATAGCAAGTTTATAATATTTTCCTCCATAAATCACATCAATGTAGTATTTCTAGAATCTGAGAAATCGCATCGTATCGTCAAAACAGATAGTATATAACAGTAAAAAAAGCGTTGAAAAGTTAAAAAAATAATATTAGGAACATAGATGAACAATAAAGATATTAGCTGTATAGCAGAAATGTTTTTAAAAACACAATAACTTAGTTTTTATCACAGAGATTTGCTGTTTTCTCCTATTAGCCATTTTCATATTTTTTTGTTCAGAGTTGGCGTGATAAAAAATTTATTTATGAATATTTTGTCTTGAAATTTGGCACAAATAATGTTCTATATATAGGTATGAAAGTGAAGCAGAATAAATAGAAAGGTTGAAAACTTTAAGAGTTATTAATTTTTTTCTATACCTACCCCCCTATAAAAACTTGAAATAATGGGCCGCAACCATGCTTAGAGCTATAACTTTTTTTCTATTAAATGAATTTGGTTTATTCTGCTTCACAATTTTCTACTAGTATTGAATAATCAACAGCTGAAGTTTTATTGAACTAGCTTTAGTAGTTTTCAAGAAATCTTGACATGAAAAATAGCTATTTTTTCATCATTTTAGATAAAAATAGCCCCCAAAAATTTTTTTTCTCAAAAAGTTGATAAGATATAAAGAAAAATTATTTATTTTCTTCTTATTTGCATGCCTACACATAATAAAAAAGCATTTTTTATTATTAAAACATGTAATTTCTATTTGGGGGTTTAAGCTGTCCTTAAAGAAAACTGATATATTAACATAATTAATATGTAGATGGTGAAAAAATATCAAAATTTATTATTTTTTTCAAATGATTTTTTTTTCAAATCCTATGGCAGTCATCGGATAATTTAAGTTTATACTGAAACTTAAGTTTTGTAATGATCACCAACTGTTTCATAGACACATTATATTTATCAATATAAAAATATTTCAAATTATAGTAGGCTACAAGTGATAATGTTGTTGTCAATTCCTACACTTCACACAAATATGTCTGGGTAGCTGTATTAGAGCTTCAAACTGTCCAACTTCCTACGTCCAAAGCTGCCCTAAAAAAAAGGTAAGAGCAATACATTTGGTACTGCTACTTCTCTCACTGCAGATCAGAGAAGTTTGGAGTTCAGTGAATGAAACAGAAATATGTAAGTTCTTGTAACTATTTGCAAGACAAACTAATCACTAAAGTACTAGATACAACTGTTGCTATCAAGAAAAGTGTGGCCTTTGTATCACTTTGGCTAAATCTTTAAACTACAAAAACAATGTATGAAATAGAGCCTCATATTTTTTTGGCACACTATTCTCACCTGGTATGGGATCAGCAGGAAAACTTGAAGACAAGCCAGCGCCTGACTCTGTCTGACCATAGGCTTCAACTACCTGTGTAGTACAATAGCTAAATAAGTAGTCTACATTAAAATTTTGAAATAATTTTTAGATTAAGAATATTAATATAATTAAAAGTTAACAACAAGAATAAAATTCAAAAACCTATTGATAGCCTGGTCATGTGGTATGTGCTGTGGACCTTTGTCTCGATGGTTCAGGTTCAAACCCTATCCAGTGTTAGCCCCTATTCATTCTGTGGGAGGTTTGGGCTATAATGTAAGAAGACAGAAGTTCATAGGTCATCAAATTACAAATAGAACTCTATTGGCAGAAAATGTTATAAAATTTTTAGACTTCTTTTTAGCTTTTTGTTTATATTTAGTTTTCCTTTCAGACTTTGAGATATATGGGGCAGATGATGTTAAGGTCATCTGTTTCTATGGCCAACAGTTAATGAGCAGGGTGTCATTAGGCCAGTACAATGACCAACCACCATTACTTTCCCCAACTAAAGTCAGGTACCCATTAGAGTTGGGTGGACTTAGGGACACCCTAAGAATCTCGAAATTCAAACTCACAGTCTTCATCAAGATTCTAATCAGAGTGAGAGTACTTACCTCACAACTTAAGGCACACCGTACAAAGTTGAGAACCTCCACTGACAGAGGTGCTGATCCAGTGACCACCAGACGTATCCTCCCACCGAGCTTATTCTGAATTTTATGTAAAACTAGTCTGTCCCAGAAACTGTTTTTTCTGTAGATAAAGCTGTTGAACAAAAGCAAGTAGATACATAAGCAGGTTCAAAGAAAACTTGAACTCTATGACTTTGTATCACACCAAGTATAATGAGTATCAGAGATGGCAATTAATTATTGAAAGAACTGATGAGTAGAAGTAAGTTTGGGCTTTTCTTGGCTACCTATCAAGGGGGCCCGAGGTTTAATACCCGACTGAGCGTTTAATGGCTGCACTAAAAAAAATTTTTTCCCTCCGCCCACTGGTCCACAAATGAGATTGGACAATAGTGCTCAGAGCATGCTATAAGCATGAAAGTTGAGTTATATAAAAGCTATTTTTTTTTAAATTAAGATCTCAAATGAATTCCTAATATCCTCTAACTTCCTCCATACTTAATGTAGCTACCAACAAAGAACAAACCAATGCTTTGATAAGCTTTGCAATAACATTTTTTATACTTCTATGTTCAGTATTTTCAAATGTTCATTTATTCTGTTTCTTTAGTTATTTCTCTGGTGACACTTTATGACAAAAATACTTTTAGACAGACGAACAGGAGTTGATATAAGCTTTGTTAAAACACTTTTAGACAGACCACAGAACATTATTAAGAAGAGTATAGCTCAATTTCTTTGGATCTGTGAAATGTTGGTGTAACTTCTTCCACCAAAAAGTTTATGTCTAAAAAAAACCAACAACCTTCAAGTATGGAATTCAAAACAAAGTGAGGAAGGAAACTAAAAAAATGACCTCACGATGAAAAAGTTGTTATAGTTTGTTTATGTTTCAATTGTTACAAAAACAATAAATAACAAAAAAGTAACAATTGGAACAACAAAATGTATATGATGTTTTGGCGCCAGTCGTTTTGGCGCAAGAAATTCTGATGATAATTTATAAAACACAAAACCTTTTATAATAAAAGATGCTTTTCCCCCAAAAAATTATACCTTTTATATAGCGCTACTTTCATGCTTATAGCATGCTTTGAGCGCTATGGTCCAATCTCATTTGTTTTTGGTTTTTGGTGCTGCCTTTAGGCACTCAGTTAACACAAATCTGCCAGAGTCAGGTGTCAAACCTCAAGCCCCCTTCATAGGTAGCCAAGCCCAGCCAAGTTCAAGCTTACTTAGCCTCTCGTCCATGCTTCCACTATACTATGGTATGATCTTTTTAAAGATGTAATAAAATGAACAGATATAATGTGACTACAACATTATGCACTAAAACATCCAGCCCCGAAATGGCTGCTCAAAACATCCTGTTTCCCAACAAAAGTGTTTCTGTATTTATTTCATTGATAACTAAAGTAAAATAATAACAAACTGCTGACTTACTTATCAATCTCTTTCTTCTTGCTAGCAAGTGCCCACCGCAAGAGAGTTGACTTAATAAAAGATGATTTTACCTCAGACATTATCTGAGAAATGGAGAAGCCAGAAGTCTCAAAAAACATTCTGTTGTCAAATCTCAAAATGAATTGTAAATAAATATTTCAGCTATGAAAGGACCTAAAGAATGATAGACTTAAAAAGTGGTATTTGAGCAAAAAGTAAGATTAGTACTGTGCAACTGATAAACATTTTTAACAAAGGTTTTGGCAACACCAATCTTAAATGTGTCACAATTAATAAGACATTTTTTAAAAATTTGAAATGGTTTATGAATGCATTTAATTTCATTTAATGTTAGGTCCAAGGTAATTTATTTCTGAATTTCCATTTGTCATCAAATTCTAATATAATGAAGGTAAATATCATTTCAATAAAGGTATTTAATTAACAACAAAAAATAATTTAGCCATGAAAAAAATAAGCATTGAAAAAAAAAATGTGTATGCCACAAAATTTATTAGTGTTGTCCTGGACAACTAACTATTGATCAATTATATTGCAATTATAAATGCAAATGTTATTTGTAAAGTGCAAAAAAAAAACATTTTATTATTATTATTTTTATTATTAATGCCTTCGATGTTCTACACTTAACAAACATTTATAAAACCTGGTTTCATTCTTACAGCAAAGAATTAAAACTTACAGCATCATAAACTCTGTTTAACACACGTGGCACTGTGGCAAAGAGGCTAGGTTTTAAGGTCATGATGTCATCTAACAATAATTTGACATCCCGACTGAAGTAGCCAATCTGGCCTCCAAACATGAACAGATAAATCTGAAAACAAAAGAACACAAAATATATCAATAATATTTTGTCATTTCTTGAATACAACTACAACATTTTCAGTTATTTCTCACTGTTATAGTGCTTTGTATTTTTTGTTTGTTACTGTTGCTATTGTACTGTTGTACAAACAAATTACTAAGCATTTTGTCACTCAGATCCAGTTTCATTCTGTGTCAAGTAAATAAATAGAAATAGATCCACTTAAGTAAAGTATGTCAAGTAATAACTGACAAAATCCAATTCAAACTTTCAAATTTGACAAACTCTTACACAAGTTTGCTTGTCTATTTAACTATGACCATAACATAGATATCAAATCTCTATATATGCAGCAGTATAAGAGAGAGATACATTTTTTTTCACTAAAATGTTCAACAGTGTTTCAATGACAAAAATCACAAATACTTAATGAATTTCTGGATTACTACTTAAGTATAAGTTATGATCTAGTTCCATGATTGCTGATTGATCCCAAAAGATAGATGTTACTAACTAAAAGTATATAAGGGGGAAACTAAATGAATTTGATGGCTCATCTTTTATGTGATGCTTTAATTAAATAATTATAAACACTATGAGCAAGTAGATAGTAACTCTAATGTTTCATTTGGGGGCTATTGGTGTCTAATTGAAGCTCTACTTTACTCAAATTAATTCAGTAATACTGAAGATTGTAATTTGGAGAAACTGCTTTGTTTGTTCATGTTACCTAATTAAAGTATTTAAATGTCTCTATGTTTCCTGTGTTTTATTCATGCAAGTTATTCAGGTAGAGAAATGGATTATAAGGGCCGGATAAACAATAGGCAAAACATGCTATAGCTTAGGGCCCCTAAGAAATATTTAGCACTGACATATATTTCTAAACTTATAAAAGGCCCAAAAAGATGCCATATGTCTTAATATTGGCATTGTGGATTATGAATTGAATTGGCATCACATTGTAGGACAGCTCTCATTCAGTATGAAATATTTATTTTTGATTTTATTTAACTTAATAGTAATTTTTTTTTACTAATTTTTGTGCATAAATGATTATTGAAATTACATTTCAAATGTAAACAGAAATAAAAATGAAATGCTTCCACTGTCTCTCAGTTTATGAATGGAACAAATGAGTGCATTTATTGAGGATGAGGTTTGCATAATTTAGTCAGTGATGTATATTTAGAATGCTGAAATGCTCGTATCAAAGTACTACTACTTACATGTGCTGTCCTATCAAAGTTGTGTGCTAGTGGCAGATAGGACAAGTAAACCTCACCAGGCTCTGGCTCAAAGGTTGGCTGAGGACATCAGATTTATTTTGTGATCATGAAAATGATTGAAGTGCATTTCATCCAATATTTTCCCCAGTGGGAGAATTAGTGATAAATGAATGAATGAGTTAGTCATCTTGGACTTTCCCATATAAAAATATAAGTGAAAACCAAAAAAAAAATCACACAACCTAAACTTCTGAAATCAAATGCTTTTTTACTGAACATTGATTTTCGACAACAGAATGATATATCTTATAAATACTTACTTTAAAGTGGCAAGTGATACTTTTAACCATAGTGAGGAATCCTCCATGAGTCACAACCACACCTTTTGGAACACCTGAGGGTATACAGAGTACAATTAACTAACAGTGTTAATAATATAATGTACAATTATATATTTCACTAGCCATGGCAGTGTCCTATACTTAAGAACAATATATGGTTATATACAAGGGATTGTTCTATCTAATATAGGAAGTATTTTATATTGGGCAGCATCCGAGCCATACTCTACTATAACATACTATCTAAGACAAAGACATAAGATACTATATAAGGGGAGGCACAGTGGTTGAGTGGTTAAGTGCTTGACTTTCGAACTCGGGGTCATTAGTTCAAATCTCAGTAAAGACTGGGATTTTGAATTTCTGGATTTTTAGAGCACCACTGAGTCCACCAAACTCAAATGGGTACCTGATTTTAGTTGGAGAAAGTAAAGTTGATTGGTCGTTGTGCTGGCCACATGACACCTTGCTCGTTAATCATTGGCCAAAGAAACAGAGGCCCTTAACATCATCTACCCTATAGATCACAAGGTTTGAAAAGAGAACTTTAATTTATTATATAAGGCAAAAACTAAGATTATACAATATTTTAAGAAAATATATCCAGGGCAGGTCTTTATAAACATACATTATTTTTTTAAAGGTTAATAATGCATTAACTGAATTAAAAGTTTACCTGTGGTGCCACTAGTATAGATGATGGAATACACATCCTCTGGCTTTGGTCTCTGAAAAGTTACAGGTTTTTAAGGAAATGTGGTTATTGGTGGGTTAAGGCATAATCACCTAAAAGTAAGTAGTTTCAAAAGATTATCCAATTGTCGGGTTGAACATTTATAACATATTGTATTTTAAAAGAAAGTATTTGGTCAATGAAATCGAATTATTTTTCTTTTTTCTAGACATTCACAATAAGAACCCACAAAAATGTTCACAAAGCGTCAACTGAATAATGTGACATAAATAAGGATAAAAATATAAACACTATAGATATAAATTTTATATATTAGATATAAAAGTAGGAAAAAAACTTTTCCTTAACAGAAAATTTCTCTCTTGTGAAGCTGATGACTTTTCATAATAACGTTTATTTTACTCCTAATAACTAATGAATGATAGATTTAAAAAAAAAAAGAAACATTTTTTACCCTGCTCCAATTTCACTTCCCCATGAAAAGAATCTTGGCTAAGCAAATGTATAAATCTCCTCAGAGTATATAAAATTCTAATAATAGGCCTATAGATCCAGGCTTAGAAGACAGTTTTCTATTCATTTTTTCAATTCTTTAATGAATATGGCCTACATTTTTGTTCAAGATTAAGATTGTCTAGACCAGATTTAATTTTAGAAGATAATATTTCAAAAAATTATAATAATCAAACTAGATTTTTCCCAGTGTTACCAATAAACTAGTAATTCTTTTCATAAAGATATACATCAACTGACAAATTTCTAGCAAATCATCAAGAGCCATTTTTGAGATCCATGTCCACCCAGGTTTTTCCGATCATTTCCAAAAAAGAAGTTGCAAGATGAGAAGAGGAATTGTAAAAAATCATACCTACGGAACAAGCACAGTGCAACTAAAATAAAGACTAGATATTATCTACCCAGTAAATGGCTAGTTCTTAAATAAGAGCACGAATATTGTGTGAATTATATTGCAGCTATGATAAACATATCAATGTTACACAAATAAAAAAGATTAATAGACATATACCCTAGCAAAAAAAAAACATTCTACATTCTCCTAACACTGTAATATGAATTAAAATTTTAAAAATAAATAAAAGTACATGTAAACCATATTGTTACGTGCGCATCTTAGTGTAAATGTGAAATGGTGCGATTGCGTGTTGAAAGAGAGAAAAACCAAAATGGAGGAATATGAACAAGAAAGTGTTTTCAGTGTTAATAAAGATTAAGTATTAAGTATTTATAAAATGTGATTTGCCATTTTCATGTCTAAAGAGTCTCATCAAATATGAAGACGTAATACATATTCTATATCAATTCATGAAAAAGTTAGAAAACAAAAACACTTTTGATCAAAACTACTATACTAGGAAAGAAACCTCTGTCATTTGCATGCAATTTTAAGGTTTTCACAAAAGATTTAAATAATTCCTAGAAATGATTCTTGTTTATCATTCAACTAGTTGAGTTATTTGTATTTCAAAAACAAAAAATATTTTAACAATACAACTAAATCTGAAATTTATATTGATTTTGACATTTCAAAGAAAAAATATATTTCAGAACAACTTTTTCATCATATCAATTATGTGTGTGAAGTAAGAACCTGATGATAAATAGAAAGGAAACAATAATTACTTAGACACAAATAGTTGAGAAAAGGGTTTTTAAAAAGTTAATCTGAATTCTGAAATAATGAATAAATTTACTAAGTGATGCTTTAGTTTCTAATTAAAATGCATAACTAGGTTAACATAAGGATACACCTAACATTGGATGTAATAATTTTCTTTTTTTTATAGAAAGCCTGTATTTTATATTATATACATAATAAGATTTGGGGATGGGTGTTAGATATGTTATTTTAATCTAGATCCAAAAAATGATAAGAAATTAACAAACTCAAAATAACAAACAAGTTTACTGACAAAAAAACTCCAGAAGGTCTATTTACAGTTCTTACCTGAACTGGCTGGGGATTTCTTTGGCCAAGTTCCTGATAAAAAAAAAAGCAAAAATGGTGAACAGAAAAAAGAAAGATCAACAAAAAGATCACATTAAGCAGTCATAAACCTTTTAAGATTTGCAAACTGAAAGTAGGCCTACACAAAAATCATTTGGCTTTTCTAAATTATTAGAGGCACGACCTTCATTCTTAAGCAGAATGACATCCTTTTTGCCAATGGATCAAAAAAACAACAATGTCATTATTTATATAGAAATATTTTTGTTTTGATTACAGAAGATGGTTTAAATGTGAAACCATGATACAATTTATTCCAAACTAATGAACATTGTCATATAATACATTTCTTTTTCTCAGGTTACTCTCAAATTTACTTTCAACATACCATTTAATTCTTTTTTCTGGGAAAGGGGCCCAACCAACTAGAGAGAGGGAGAGAGAGAGTGAGGAAGACTCTTCAGAAGTCTGAGGATGTAGAATCTATCTCTAGCAGTAAACATTAAACATGTTTAGTTGTCACTTAAATTCATAGACAAAACCTTATGTAACTAATATTACATTGGCTAAATATAGTTATTCATATGGAATTATACTAACAAATGATAACTACAGCAGCCTTGCATTTCCCCTCCATAATTTTTTTACATGAAGACCATGTCTTACTATTATATAAATGAATACTCACTATTTACATCAGTCTTTATGTATTTTCTTCTGAGAAAATTATGTGTCATTTTAGTGTAGCTGTAGTGCTAGGAGATCATTATAACTACAAGAAGAACTATTCAAGCTTCTTACCAGAATGTCTTTAAAACTCAAGAGCTCCAGACCGTGCTCTTCCACATTTTTCTTCAGCTCTGTTGTCATTGGCTCAATCATCACAATCAGTTTCAAAATCGGCAGCTCCGATTTGAGCGATATCAAAGTCTTGACCCTGGCTTCTGTGTCCACTACAATTACTTGCATCTCACCTGGTCAGAGATTCAATAGTATATTTACATTGACCTTTCTTTTCATCACTTATATGAAAGTGTCTAACACTCTTCTGTAGTTCCTCTTGAGTGTTTAACACATAATTAAAATAAAAACAACATGCTAAGTATCAAAAGGGACATAACACCAGTATACTTCTTACTTTTGAAAAATGTAAACTTTTCTTATCTTATAAATTAAAGACATTTCTTCAGAAGAGAATTACTCCAACTAAATGTTCAAAGTAATTTTTATTTATACAAATTTAGCTTTAGTCTTCATGATGTATATTAAGATAAGAGAAATGAAGTTTCTTAATTTTTATATTTTTTGGCCAAGGGGGAATACAATTTTTCATAATAATAGAGTAGAATGTTCCCTAGGATAGTTTCCTGATTATTGATGGCTATGATGGCACTGGGTTCAAACCCTGCCTGCTGTTATCCACCTCATCCCGACAGAGGTTTGGGATAATATGTAATTACCTTCAAATCTGAAGGATCATCCAAAATGTGTAAAACAAACCAAAACAAAACAATGTTATGTGAATAATCAACAGTACAAGTCACAAAAAAATGTTAAAAAATCTAGGTAAATTCATGTAAAAACTCTAAGAAAGTAGAGTTTTGCACAGTCTTCCCTTACAGAAATCCACTTTTATAAATTTGATGAGAATTAAAATATGAACTCACATTGGTTGATTATATGCTTGCAAGCATCAATTCCAAGTGTATCATAGAGAGGGACTGGAACCATAGAGTAGTAATGAGTGCCATAGTCAGCGATGGTCCACTAGTGAGCAAAAGATAAAAATTACCATAAAACCTAAACCAGTTATTATCTGTTCACTATCAACACATTTTATTTTATCAGGTTTTATTTTACATGTTGTATATAAAATACTTCACACAGAAAAAAATTGCATTTAAATTGATTAACAAGAACAAGCAACAATTATTATAGTTTGAGTTGTTGTTTATTTGCATATTTTTTTAACAATTCATGTTGTTACTGTATAGCCCAAAGGATTACTATTTTAAGACTCACTGTGGTAAGCCTACTGATCTGGTTTGACCAGATTTTACAGAAATAAAAGGGGCAGAAAACTGAAATTTGCTGAATGTTTCCTTTTTCTTGTTGTATTTTACATTAGCCTTTACCTCTTGTGCTGGTGTGTATGTGTAGGTATGAGTGTAAAAACAATTTGTTGCACTTGTATGCCAGAAATATTGCATTAAACATTTGTATAATATTATATTAGAGAATTTTTTACATTACATTTCATAATTTATATTATATACTAAATCTATATACACTCAATGACTTCATTTATACACTGTATTATCTATATATCAATAGCCTACATTTATAATTTGTTGAATTCAAATGATATATTTTTATAGATAAATTGCAAATTATGTAATAATATAGCCTAAAATTTCTTATAGTCATTCAGATATTCATGGCATATGTAAATCATTTGATCCTCACTTATCTGTATTGATATGTAATAGATAACATAGAGACTTACATGTCTTAAAACATGACTGAAGAATTAAAACTTTATAGTGTAGATTGGTTGGGATTTTACAGTTCAAACTATTGGAAAATTAAAATTAAGTTCAATCGGGTGGCCTTTTTTTTTTTTTTTTTTTTTGCTATGTTAAAGTTGGCCAAACAAAACAGATGACATTAACATCATCTGCCCAGTAGGTTGCAAGGTCTAAAAGGGGAACTTAACTTTACTTACTCTACTATGTTACAGGGCAAAAATTTGCAAACCTTTCCCTCTAAATTGTGTATACTCACTTCTGGTCTGTTGGTGGCATAGATCCCAATGAATGTATCATTCTGAGGTTTGCTCCCTTTATAGATAAGACCGGATCCAAACTGTATTACTTGATCTATCACCTGTGAAGTATTGAAGTGACTTTCAAAAATATGTTGTTTTTTTAATTTCAAAACAATAATGAAATAAATTATTCAATTATTTTTGAGCTCAAGTGTTAGAAATAACTTAATGGACTATTTTAAAAAAAGTATTGTATCATATGTAAAAGTGAAACAGATGGACGCAGATTGTGAATGGTCTCATTGTCTGATTGTATTATTTATCCCAGTTCAGTATAATTATAAAAGTGACTTGATGGATAAGGGGTAGAGCCCTGAGTAGTCCAGGACATGGAGCTGGATTAAAACCTGGTCTGGAATTTAATTTGAAGTTCAAAGAGATTGTATAATTCACCCAACAATAAAAATGTTTAAGAGGTTTCTAAGTGCATATCTAAAGCACGCATGACATCTCTAAAGCATGCATGACATCTCTAAAGCACGCATGACATCTCTAAAGCACGCATGACATCTCTAAAGCACGCATGACATCTCTGGGGAGACGAGGTTAATGGGAGCATGTTCTTGTTACCTAGCAACACAATCATTGACCTGAGAAATAAATCAACTCATAACCTACTAAAAGCATTTTTATAAAGGAGTTTAATAAAGTGCTTAGAGTGTCCAGTCAAAAGTTGAGACCTGTGACCTGGATTAAAAGTTCATCTCCAAACAGACGGCTCTGTTTGAAAGAGTTCCCATCAAATGGAAGTTCACTGTAATGTAATCACAACCTGTTAGGGGAATAACAGTTGATGATAGAACAACTCTAACTGGCTGCCTGGTCATGTGGTTTGCGTGCTGGACTTATTGATGGTCCCAGGTTCAAACCAAGCCTGCTCCCATCCCCCGTCATCCTGCGGGAGGTTTTGGACTAGGAAGTAAACTATCTTCAACTCTGAAGGAACATCCGAAACATGGAAAACATTTTACAAAAACAAACACTTTAACCGACCTCAAATTCTTAATTTCTTAAAACTTAACTTTTAGATAGTTATCAAAGTGTTTGGAGGTGTGGTGCCTGAGTGGTAAAGCACTTGTTCTCTCGACGGAGGGGTCTCAAGTAGGAATCTTAACAGATACCTGATACGCTGGGGAAATAAAGGCAGTTGGTCATTGTACTGGCCATATGAAACCCTGGTTAACCATTGAAAACAGAAAAAGCTAAGCTTTACATCATCTGCCTCCATAGACTGAAAGGGGTACATCCTTTTTCCCCAAAGTAAGTCTTAATCCAGAGCTTGTAATTCTACATTAACACATGCTTTAAACATGTATGTTGAGTCGAAACAGATAATTGGTAGGGTTAGCAAAGTCACAGACAAGGCATTGCAGTGGCTACCAAAATTTTGGCTTGCTCCATAGTAAATTATAGAATAGCAAGGCACAGCCATAAATTATACATCGCTAATGAATAATAAATGCTAACATATATGCTTGCGAAGAAATAGCTCTCTCTATCATTTGATTCCTTTAGCATTCTATTCTTTCATTGAATGGAGAAGTCCAAGCTTTATGTTATATGGTTGTAATTATGTTGAACACAGTGGCTCATTCATATGTTATTTCAATTCACCTCTTGATAAGTCAACCATTCATAAGCTCTGTCTTTGCCGGTCCTGGCGCCCAAACAGGGACCATTGTCTGGAGAGAAAAGTGAAGCTAAGTTTAGCTTGTTTAAGGTCAAGGTGAAACAAGATTACCATAAGGAGTTCAGTGGTGTTAAAATACTATAATTCACTAATTGTATGTTAAACACTGGTTTAGTGCACTAAAGAAAAAGAGACGCCAAGCTCAAAATAAAATAAAAAAAAGGTTTGAAATATAGGCCTACAGTGTCTATAATGATGATAATAATAATAAATATAATAATATTAACAAACTGTAATTAAATTGTTTATGAATTAGTCCAATGGCCTCATGTTTCTGAAAATGGTCTATTTTTTTTTCCTTACGACACTTAGCGTAGGTGTCATAATGACCTCGAGTCTCATGTCATATTGAAAAGGAGTGGAAAGATGTTAAAAAAAAGGGGGGGGGGGGGGAGATTCTGCCGCCTTGCAGCTACACCCAAACATGCGAAAGACTTCGGGAGTCAACCATGAGGAAATAATCGGGAGCTGGCGACCCTTAGGCATCTTCCAGCACAAAGCGCTACACCTTGCCGTTGATCCTAAACTGTGTCGGTAGTTGTCATTCTTTTGGATACATCAGCTGTGTGGAGAGAGGGGAACTTTTATGAGGGCGACATCCTTTCGACTACAGCTAATGCCCAGGCATTCATCTCATTCTCATGAGATGATTTATAGTCGTTTCGAGACTGAAGAAGGCCATATACAGAGTCAGCAATGATAATCCACCTACCTCAATCCAATCGTGGGGTTAAAGGAATCGATCAATGCCTTTGGCTTTAAACCGTAGATAATGTACGAGAATTGCATAGAATGGGTTGCCTGAGTCAGCCAGGAAAACCAGTAACTTGGCAGAATTTAAGTCATAGTTTATGTATGACTAAATGCATGACGCGACGTAATCATCATCTTTTTTGAAGTATGTCTGTATTATAAAAGATAAGAATTGAGCAGTGACCTACTTGTCACCTTTCTGCCCCTGAACAGGACGTCACTGATGACGACACAATCTTTGTTGGGCGAGTCATACTGAAGGAAGTCTGGAGGGAAACACAGTCTAGACCCGCGCTGTTCTGGCTGAAACAAAAAAAAAGGTGAGCCAGAAATCAAAGTTTGGAAGATCTACAAGCATCACTAAGCTGAGGGTGACCAAAAACACTAAACTAAATGAAAACATGACACGGTGTTTCTTGATGGTGTGATATGGTTGAACTTTAAATTAGGTCAAGATGGACAGAAAAATTGTTAGTAAGAGAGAAAGAGAGAGTGTGTGTGTGTTAAAGGGAAATAGAGTGAAAGAACAAGAGAGATAAAAAGGAGAGGTAAATATATATATATATAGAGAGAGAGAGAGAGACAAAAAAGAATAGCGAATGAGAACTAGAGAAAGAAAAAGAATACAAATATTACTTTAGAGTACCATATCTCCTATTTTAAAAGGCTAAAATTTCATTTGATCTTATTTTTTAAAAGCTGCAGCAGTCGCGGATCTAATCATTTTGAGGCTACAGGTCAGTTATAAGCATGTGCCACTATCGTAGCTGGTATACTGAATGGGACTGATTGGTAATACGAGTTATGTTCACCATTTGAAAGCTTGCTGGCAAATTGGTGGACAACGGCCTACTCTTCAAATAACACCATCAAGATTGTATTACATTTAATTATCCTCGGCTTATTTATATCACCAATGTTTGCCAAATAATTAATACTTTCTAGATATTTATTCCAATTTCTATTTAATTGAAATGTTGCTGATCTTTCGGGTTAGAGACTTTATGGGGAAGGGAAAGCACGTGACCACTCACCTTGCCATCAATGGCTACTGATTGATTATTCAAGTCTACAGGAGGTCTGGGTATCGTCTTTAGCCTCGGCTTCAGGAAGTAATAGGTCAGCGCCCCCAGCCCTGCAAAAGCGGTCGCTCCTGCAGCGATCAAAGTCTTGTATTTGTGCCAATTTTGTAAAATGTCTGCTGAAGACATGTCACTCAGAACTGTAGCATCATCGAAGAAAGACAACGATGAACAAATATTAATTAAGAGATTTGAGTTTGGTTAAAAAGACATATATTTTAGTGCCAAAAATATCTCTATGTGACATGAGTTTTTCGCCCTTGTCAAGTTTGTCAATGCATGAATGCTCCATGCCCATCTGGGACTTATCCAGACATAGACAACATTAGTCAGAGGCGTAGATAAACAAGCAGGGGACCAGGGTCAAAATATATTGGGACCCTGTTTTAATCTCGAAGGTTATGACAAAAGCATATCAAGTTGTCTCGAATGCATCAGTACATTTTTTTAAAAGTCATTTCTATGTGGGTAGGGTTACTACCTTCTGAAAGTGATGGTGTAAATGACAGTCTATTAAGTTATAACTTTTTGACAAGTAGGCTTCTTTAGATTGCACCAAGACACTAAACGCTTACCGTATACCACTTCTTAAAAGTAACTTATCATGTGCTTAGTTTTAACAAAATAATTGTTTAATATTTTTCTCTGATATGAGTAGTTTAGTAATTAAATGTGAAGGTAAACTTTGATTTTAAAAAGCAGAGATAGGCCTATAATATAATAATATGATGAATGAATGGTTTAATAATAATACATAAGAATTTAAAATATATAAATTAGTACATTGGTCAACGGCCCGGGTTCATTGAACCCCTTCACGTCATGGATGATACGCCACTGTATGTACTACCAACAGACCTATATACATGTATATCTATAGGTCTGTGATCTTTTACAAGTAATAGTTTTCAGTTACGACGTCTTATAGACCTAAACATGCTTATTGCGTATTTCATATTAACCACAAAAAATGTGTATGTCTTTTCCCATTACTGTATACAAATAGGCCCCCACCAAACTCCGGCGGGCAACGCCTTTGTCTGCATCAGTTGTAAGATATGCAGGTCGCTACTGGGTTTGCGTGGTCATATGAAACACTGCACCAAGCCTTAATCTTGGGAATCGAAGACATTGCCATCATATATCTATATATATATAATTTACTTCGTGGCCAACTATGCGGGACACCACGAAAAAGTCATGGAAAGATAACTCTTTTGTTTCTGCAAGTCGGACTAGGGTTACCCCAAGTAAACTTCGCGGCGACAGAGAGCACGGCTCAGAAGAAAAAAAAGAAAGAGGGGGGGGGGGGGAACAAGTCTTTCTCTTTACATTTTATATTTGACTATATTTATGTGTGTATTTTTTTTACACACGTCAAATAGTTGCATGTTGTTTTTTTTCTGTAGCTTTCTTTTGATTTTGCCCCTTCGTATTGCCCTTTGTTTCCTAACCATAGCCACTGCTTTACATATATTTCGTGGAGTCAACAGGTCTTTCAATATAGTCAAAATTATTGCATCAGGTAACTGTTTATTTCTATCAGTCGCATATTTCTGGAAAAAATTTATCGATGAAACTGTTGCTCTCGAACTTAACAAGATGGCTGTAAGCTTTATTTGCGAACAAAGTGGTAACCATGGCGACGCCCTGTCCGTTGTACTTACTCAAGGAAGCACAGTCATACACTCTGCTCGACAATACGCTGCCTATATGAATACTTCCGGCGTTTATGGTGGCGAGGCTGAAATTGTGGCGATGTCTCAAATACCTCCCGCTACTATCACTATTCACTTCCGAGAACGTCCGCATGACCCTCCTCGAGTTTACAATCCGGGTCAGCGTCTTTCCATATCCCTGCTATTTAGCAGTCCTTTGGATCATGGCCATTACGAATCGGCGTACGCTACGCCGCGGGTAGACTAGTTATTATTTATACAAATTTATGTTTTGTAAATACAAGCTATACACAATAAAACATTCTTCTTTTTCTAGCCAGAATTTTTCTGCTGAGATGTAAGCTCTTTCGCGGGTTGTGCCAAGGTTATATAGTGTGCTATTCGAAAGTATTGAACATAAAAAAGAATTAAAGTTCTTTGCCGATCCATATATTTTCATTACCATTTAACTCTTTCAATAAAGGAATACGGTATTCGTTAAATACAAAAAGTTTTGTTTTTTCTGGCCTTTCAAAAAACAAGCCGGAATCAAGATCATTTTACAGAAGTCATATCAACTCACTCTGTCTGTCTGTCTATATGTTTGGCAAAAAGTTTGTACACGTTATTTCTCCCACACCCAATCTCGGATTAAGCTGAAATTTTGAATAATTATTTCTATTACTTGACAACACAATTATCATTTCTTTTTAATTAACCAATTGGTTAACTGGCTATTGGTAATTATTTAGTTTTGTATCTTGACCAAGGGAAAGAAATCGTACTTGAATGATGTGGTGTTATAGGTTGAATTAGTCCCCTTGAGGAATCTTGCATTCTGAGTGAACTTTTAAAAAAAATACATTTAAAACAAACATCATGTAAACACTCTCCAATTACCTCCCCCTTTCCCAACTGGTCCAGACAAGGGATAGGATCAAAAGCTAACAACTGGTAAAAATATTTCTATCGCACATATTTATATGCCCCTAGGTCAATCGTACATATAATTACATGACTGATCCAAACTAATTAATACAATTACACTTCATATAATGCCTTTTTTTTTTTTTTTTTTAAGTATTTTAAAAAATATTGTTCTTGTTTTTCTATGACATCTTTCAAAACACTTTCATTCATAAAAAAAAAATGTGTAATTAAAATTAATTTCATGATAGTGAAACATTTGTAAACCAATATAAAGATCGACCTCGAGTTTTCCCGATATGGCCTATGAGCTGGTATATGTATATGTATATACATAGCGTATATATTACTATATATTGAAATTTTAAAAAAAAAATCGTTAGAGCTGTTTTCGAAATAAACTTTATATAAATATGAATATATATGCATGCATAGAAAAATTGTTCGTTCAATAGTATAGGATAGTCAAGTCATTGTTTTTTTCTTTTTTTTTAAGGACCTCTGTTGGCCCCCTATAGGTTATGGGTCATGCAATGGGCCCCTTCGCGCCTTGGTTTTACGCCACTGAAAAAAAGTCACAACAATATAATGATATGGTAATGGAGTGTATGAGTGTGTTTCCTAGGTAACGATGATGAAAGAGAGCACTAGTTTATTTAGAGTTTATTTCGCTAATAATTAAATACGCCTACATCAGTTTAGTTGTACTAGCTGAAGCTATAAACCAATAACCAATTATCAACATATGGTATTAGAAGTGAAAGTGAAATATCAACATATCGTATC
Organism: Biomphalaria pfeifferi; assembly: GCA_030265305.1. Classification (NCBI taxonomy): domain Eukaryota; kingdom Metazoa; phylum Mollusca; class Gastropoda; family Planorbidae; genus Biomphalaria; species Biomphalaria pfeifferi. Next base: position 301,722 of record JASAOG010000247.1, read on the forward strand.
AAAAGTGAAGTGAAATATCAACATATCGTATCAAAAGTGAAGTGAAATATCAACATATGATATCAAAAGTGAAGTGAAATATCAACATATCGTATCAAAAAGTGAAGTGAAATAACATATCGTATCAAAAGTGAAGTGATATATCAACATATGATATCAGAAGTTTAAGTGAAATATCAACATTGTCACAGCTTTCCTATTCTATTTATAATTATAACTCGATAGAATCTACCTTAGGTCTCTATACGTCTAGGTGTCCCTGGTTAAGTTCTAGTTAACGAAATTAAAACAATTAAACCACTAGATCAACACAAAAACTTTAATCAGCTTTACTGCATATCACACACGCTGGTCTCTCTGTCTGACAACAAAACACACTTCCGGTCATTCGCGCAGATTGTAAAAATAGATTATACATACATACACACATTCATCCGTGACAAACATATGGTATCAAAAGTGAACAAAATTATGAACAGAGACCCAAACGTTTTCTTCAGCGAATCTTTTGTTCCATTGGCAATTGACCCATTCAAAGAGTATAACTTTACCTACACAAACAGCAGGGCCATTTGACCCATTCAAAGATTATAACTTTACCTAGAAAAACAGCAGGGCCATGTGACCCATTCAAAGATAATAACCTTACCTAGACAAACAGAAAGACAAAGTGACCCATTAAAAGAATCTAACTTTACCAAATCAAACAGAAAGACAAATTGGCCCATTCAAAGATTCTAACCATTACAAAACAAAGCGCAAGACAATGTGACCCATTCAAAGGTTCTAATCCGAAGATGAGTGAGGAATGCAGTATTTCCCATGGCCACGCAGCCCCAACTGCGACCTACATATTTTACTACATCCAGCCTCTAAGAATTGTATATTTAAATTATGTATCCATTTAAAAATCTAGTGCTGTGTCACTGTGGTGTATGTGTATATATGTACTGGCTGTAGTATCATATGTTCGACGAATTATCGGCAGAACAGAGCGCGAGCGTTCTTGTGCATAAACCCGAGTTAGTAGTAACAGTAGATATTCAATGAATCCGATTGAACAAGTCAACAGCGATGAATACTGAAATATACACATTGAATACATAACGGGAATCAGCCAAACCTCTGTCACTGACCAGATGTTGCTTCTGCGAAAGCACTACGCTCTCAATGTGTAGGGCATAATTATGTATCTGTAGTCTATTTCTACAATGACGTCACTTTAAATGAGGCGTTCAAAGTCCATTCTTTTTTGGTGCGCTTAACTAGGCGGAGGTGAGGCCAGGGCGGCATGCTTTCCCAGGCAGTCTTCCTTTTGGTAAAAGACTGGATCATGCGAAGGTCTACTGATGGCAACTGTCAGGATGATGTATGGCGAGAGTGAATATGTTACTTTGATATTTTTGGTATGATAGTTATATCCCCTTGTTTATGTATCCCCAAGGTTATGAATGTGAATAGTCTTGCACATGTTATGAACTGAATGATTTAGTTTTTGTTGAATGTACGAGAGAGTGTGCTAGTCAGTAAGGTCTTGTCCACGGTCCAGGAAGTTTGGAAGGTTGATTCCTGGACTTGTGGTTGTTTATTAATATTAATATCTATTGTGTATTATTTGTGCTCTATTGGATATTAAAGTAATATTTGTTATTCACGTATCTGAAGTTGAAGTATATTTAGCATTAATTGTTCTCGATTGTAATTAATAAGTAAACCCCTAATGAGCCAAGTCAAGCAATAAAAAGGAAACCGGCAGCAACACAGGCATTTCATGGACTGTGACAAAGCAGCTTGAAGATCTGGGTTTACTAGATGACATCTGTCTCCTGTCCCATATACTGCAACACGCTCAGACAAAACTAAAGCTCGCAAAAAAAGGGGAGACCATTGGCTTGAAAATCAGTAACAAGAAAACTGAGTTGATGAGAATTAATAATACCTAAGAAACACCGCTACAGCTCGAAGAAATAGTAAACCTGCTAGAAACCGAAAACTCTGTCTACCTAAGAAGCATCATAAACAAAGAAGGGGGAGCAGACTCAGATGTCAAAGTTCAAAACCACAAGGCTAGACATGCTTTCAATACTCGAACTTTCAATAACGAACACAGACAAGCTCTAAGCTTTCACTAACAAATGTTTGCGAATCATAACTGATGTTATATGGCCAAACAAAATTTCAAACAAAAGTCTGTGGGAAAAAAAAAAGAAAACACCGATAAAACATTAAATCAGAAAACACAAATAGATTTGGATTGTGCATACATTGGGAAAAACAACAGAAAGCATTGACCCAAGACTGAAAAGGCCGAGACACCAAAGCAAACACAGAGAAGATCCCATAAGGCAGCGGCTCTCAACCTTTTAAGCTCGTCGACATCTTTTTTAAAATCCCCCACTCTGACGCGACCCCTCCTCCCACACACAGATACAGCTATAGAATAATAGACAATAACAATCCATAGTTTCAATGGTCTTAGGCGACCCCTGGCAAATCGTCGCGACCCACAGGTTGAGAGCCCCTGCCATAAGGGAAAGGAAAAGGCCGAGACACCAAAGCAAACATAGAGAAGATACTATAAGGGAAGAGAAAGGCCGAGACACCAAAGCAAACATAGAGAAGATCCTATAAGGGAAAGGAATAGGCCGAGACAGCAAAGCAAACATACAGAAGATCCCATAAGGGAAAGGAAAAGGCCAAGACACCAAAGCAAACATAGAGAAGATCAGTAGACCAAAAGGCAAAGACGGCAGGATGGACCCACCTGAGAGGAATTGTTCAGAACTCGACAGCGAAGTACTATTGCGGCCCTGAGCTCCATTGGAAGTCAAAAAGAAATAAGTCTAGTAACTAGATCTATTTCTTATAGAATTAGTGTTCCACAAGCTACAGGAGCAATTAACAGGCCACCACGTGAATTAATCTCTCTAAAAAAATATGCAAAGTGTTCCGCTAAATACTCAGAATGTGCGAAGTGTTCCACTAAATACTCAGAATGTGCGAAGTGTTCCACTAAATACTCAGAATGTGCGAAGACTTCCACTAAATACTCAGAATGTGCGAAGTGTTCCGTTAAGGACAACGTTTGGGAATCGCTGCTTTAAATAAATTGTTTGTTCTAACGTAGCCTGTATTAGACATAACATCGAGGATACGGTCCAATGAACCAATACTTCTGCCATGGATCTAGGGTCTATATAGATGTAGGTCGTTATTATATGTACTTGTGACTCTATGTGGAAATCAACAAATGAAACGAGAATCGAAATCTTAAGTTAATCCATTTGCTTGCACCAGCCTTTAGATTAATAGAAGCATCGAGCTTAATTAACTTTTATTGATCCCTATTGATAACAAATAAATGGGCTAAATGTTATGTATAAATAGATTCATCTGGGTTTTAATTTTTTAAAGTTCATCATATCAAACATTATTTTTAGTAACTGTAGTCCCATGCCGGGCAAAACTAATATATATGTATATATGTCTATATCTAAGGTTATAGTATAGTCTTATCTTAGGTCTTAATCTCTAACCTATAATTCTATGTCCTGGTTTTCATTTAATCTTATCATATGTTGAAATAGGTAGATAAGCAAGATAAGCAAGTAGGCCCTACAGGTAGTTCTCATTATTAGGCTAATACTTACATAAATTTAGAAAATAGTTCATAATGTAAACACAGACTGAAGCCACTTTCCAGAAATCCAATGTGTTTAAGCTTTGGGTCTTCTGCGTATGTTGTGATGTGCTGTGACACAGTTTACCGCATGCGTGTTTGAGTGCATCCGTCTGAGTGGGGGGACACAGTTGTGTGTGTGTGTGTGTGCGCGCGTGTAGTGTAGTCGTCACCTGTAGTTTTTCATACATCGTTGGGTAAAGAAGAGAATGCAGGAAGAAGGGAGGAAGACAGACCATAAGACCTGGGGAATGTTTGAAGTCATCTATGTCACAATGTGCGTTTTTTTTTTTTATTGCTTTGAGATTCCACGATTTATGGGGTTTTTATACGATAATTTTAATCCGGGACGCAGCCGTTGATCCGGTACAACGTTTATTATTAACAATTACTATCATTTTCTTTTAACACTATATTCTGACTAGTTGCTATGCCTGAAGGTCTGGTTAACATTATGGGCCTATTCTATATGTGCAGCTAAGCGTGAACACACCAGATCTAGCTAGTAGACTTCCGTTAGTGCCTACGCGTACTTTACTTCGCTCCTATTATTAAAGCTAGTGCTGCCGACCGGGTAACTGGAGTCTGGACATGTTGTCTTCCTGTCTCATGAGCTGTAGGTCTAGCTACCAGTCTGGGAACTAAACTCGATCAAATTACCCTACATTGAAATTGCTCATTATTTTTCAGAGAGCAAGACACTTCAACTTATCTGATTTTTTTTTAGTAACTAGCTGCAGTCTAGTGGTTAAGTAGTTGGTTAATTGTGATTATTTAGTCAGTTTCCATTGTTAATAGCAGAGCCGGATTAACGGCAGTACCTTGCCCTCAAAGGACTACATTGCTGAAAAGCCGTTTTAAAATATGTATACTCAATAAGAAAAAAAAAAGGAAATGGTATAAACTGAGTAAGTGGTTTAATCTTTCATTACTCTAGCACTTATTAAGATCGTTTTAATTAAATAAGGGTAGAGCCTCCACAAGAATGTTGTTCAGGGCCTCCACCTACTTAAATCGGGCACTGCTTAATACACTCACTAATATTCTTTTTTTTTTTTTATTTCCTTTTCAAAGTATGCGAATGGCTTGGCTGGAATATACTCACAACACTATTTCATGACCGTTTAGCAATTTGTTTAGGTCACCTCAGACAGAAGATGGCGGAATAGGTCTCTTCACCTCAACAAAAATCAATGTTTATAAAGCAGTGGTTCTCACTACACTCTTGTATGGCTCTGAGCAATAATTACCTTAATTCTTTTACCTTCCATATTTTTATAACTTACCTCTCATGCAAAATGTTCTTATATTCATCAAAATCTTTGTTATCTAACCATATAAAATATCCAAATCTTTTGTCATCTAACCATGTACAATATCCATATTTTGAAAGTTCTTCAGTATGTAAAGTTAATTGATACATTTTGAATACACCTTAATCTTATAAAGAAGACGTTACTTTAAAAAAAGATGATTACGTTCTACGCGTGTCCCTATGTCAATCTTATCATGCATGTTAATCAATAATGACTTAAATTCTGCCAAGTCATTGGTTTTCCAGGCTGACCTAGACAACCCATTCCATGCTCCAATAGTACTAGGGAAGGAGGAGCATTTGTACAAATTTGTCTTACCATATGAAACAAGGAATGTACTTTTATCTTTGCGTCTTTCTGAGTATTTTTATAAGGTTTTGTTTTTGTATTTGAAAATTATTCTTCAGTGCTTTATGTATAGTCGAGGCTGAAAGATTTCTAAATGTAATGATTTTACTAAAGGTGTTTACTCTAATCAAATGTGAATATTCGTTTGTTATGAATCTCACTGCTTTATTTTGTGTCTGTTCCAGTGTCTTCATGATAAGATATCGTCCAACGAACAAGTATCAGACAATTTTGTATAGACATAGATTGGTTCTACTTTGTGGCTTTTCCCAAGCATCAAGATTTTTTGGATAGGCTCCAACTAAATAGTGTACAAATAGTGTTTTCAAGAACAACAACTTTAAATTAGGACTAAGATGAAATAATCTTATATCTCTGAAGGAGCAACCCAAGCAAACAAACATTAAAATTTGTTTTGGTCCAGAATCTTGATTACTTTTTTACTACAGATTTTAAAAAAATTAATTTCTTAACGACATATGTGTTGTTGTTTTTTTTATTTGTGTAAATAGATGCCAAGAAGATACATCTTGAAAAATAGGAGAAAGCAGTGGACATCTGACGCAATGGCTGTAGCAAGTACCTCAGAGACAAAAAAGGGGGCTATTTAGAAGCTAGCAAATTTTTTGGTGTTTCTAAGGCGTCTTTAGAGCGCAAGGTGAAGTGGTGAATATTCCCTTAGGGAGTAAGCCAACATTGAACTAGAGGCAAGACTGTTTGTGATCTTAACTACCAATGATGTGGGAAGAATGGCTTATCAGCTTGCCACAATAAGCAATACTAATATTAGTTTCAACATGAAAAACGTAAAGACTGGCTAGAGGCATTTCTAACAAGGCAACCAGAACTTTCTTTACGAAGTCCTGAATCAGCTTCAGCTGCCCGAGAGCTACTGCTTTTAAACCTCTTGGAACAAGAAATTGTTATTAAGAAATTTAAAGGTCTTGAAATATATAACAGTACAGTCTAGCCAATGCTAAAAGTTTATCCCTAGAATGGAAAGACAAGCTGGAATCCTTTCATCAGCTGAAAGAGGCCCAACAATACACAAACAGACGGAGAAGCTGATGCAGAGGAACTACTCCTGAAGCTCCTCTTCTGAACCAGTCCATCTCGTCTACACAACCCAACCCTCCTGCCCAGCCCAACCCTCCTGCCCAGACCAACAACCTTACACAGCCCAGCACTCCTGTCCAGCCCAACCATCTTACACAGTACAACCCTCCTGTCCAGCCCAACCATCTAACACAGTACAACCCTCCTGTCCAGCCCAACCCTCCTGTCCACACCAACCCTCCTGTCCAGCCCAACCATCTTACGCAGTGCAACCCTCCAATCCAGCCCACATACTCAAGCATACCCCAACGTAAACAGGCACTACTCCGACAAATAACGCCACACAGTAACATCAACCGACCAACCCACCAGCCTCGACTAACCACTCTCCACGATGACTGTAAATACAGCAGACCAGACAATATACATAACCGCCAACGGTCTAACAGACTAAGGGATAGGTGAAGTGAAATTCAGCTTACACCCCAAATACAGCAGACCAGACAACATACATAACCGCCAATAGCTGCAGGCCCCAAAGATCATCTCCACGCTGACTGCAAATACAGCAGACCAGACAACATACATAACCACCAATAGCTGCAGGCCCCAAGGATCATCTCCACGCTGACTGCAAATACAGCATACCAGACAACATACATAACCGCCAAAGGTCTAACAGACTAAGGATAGGTGAAGTGAAATTCAGCTTACACCTCAGTCAAGTACAATTTCTTTCCTTTGTTCAAGATACAAAACAAAATAATTAACTACCAATAGTTAATTAACTAATTGTTTTTTTTCTTTATTGACTCTTGTGTTATCAGGTAAAATAAATAATTGTGCAAACTTTCATCTTGCTCCGAGATCGGATGTCGGAGACATAACGTGAACAAACTTGTACCCAACAGAGTCACAGCTTTGTAATAAACATGAACACAAATGGTTTTCTGTAACAACAGTTGTGTGTTATCTGAACATTAATAGACGATCCCTCGTTCTATACATTTGTCTTTTTAATCTGTGTGTTTGCGTTTGTTTGCGTTCATTTTGTTTACTGTCTATTCAGAAAAAAAACTAGAAAAAGTAATTCCGAAGAACAGTATGTTTGGTTGCTAATTTTTTTAAAGGTATTGAATACAATTAATTAATAAAGTTATTATATTACGTGAAAGCTACCGGTTTAACTAAAGGACAGATGGAAAATTCATAAAAAAAAACAGCTGTACATTCAAAGCTTTAAATATTATAAATGCTGCCGCCAAAGAGAGAGAGAGAGGGGGGGGGGGAGAGAGACGGGAAAAAGACAGGGGCAGAGAATATTTAGGTCGAACCCAGAAGACAATAATTATTTACATCTGTATCATATCAACAGCATATGTGATTAAAAAGGTCACTCTTCGGTCCTCCAGGCTACGTAAAATCTTTCTAAATCCGTAATGCCTTGAGCGCCACGATCAGAGGAGCATCTTTTTTTTTTTTTCAAAATTAATCATGTAAACCCAGCATTCTGACGTTTCTAATGCGTAAAAGACAATTACACACATATAGTTGTGTACCCAGTGTGTTAAGCGCCCGGGACAGCAGGCCTGTCCCCGGTCCATTCCCTTTAAAAGGTAAATCTTATATGAATAAAATAATCAGCAGACTTGTAGCTGGGCAAATATTTTGTACACTATTGATGCTGCACTAGCTAAATGTAACGTTACCTGACAAATTAACAAGTACAATATTTCTTTTAATTCGTAACTCTAATCATAAGACAAAGAACTTTGCCTATACAACTAAATCTATCAATAATGTAGAGATTATTTCCCTTATTCGATATTAAACCAAATAATTTATACCAACAATTAATTGACTAATTGGTAAATTTAAAAAAATATAAATATAAAAAAATAATAATAAAATAATAAATAATTAAGTATCAATTTGATCGAAGAATGCGTGTGGGAGACATAGCGTTAAAAAAAATTAAGGGGACTAAACTCTACAAATTTAGCCATATCAATGAATGCCGAAGGATTAATTTCCCCTGTTGGTACAAAATAAACGAAATAATTAATTAACAGTAATTATTTGACTAATTTGTTTATTTATTTTATTGACTCATGTCTAGTCTACGCCAATTAATAATTGTTGAAACTTCAGTTTGATCCGAGAATAAGTGTGGGAGAAATAACGTATACACACTTTTTACCAGACAGACAGAAAGACAGACAAACAGATAGTGAATTGATATAAGCTTTGCAAAAAGAATGCCCAGATATGTTCAAAGTATGGTAAATGTTTATAAGAAAAACGCCACAATACATACAATACAGACATAGGTATCCCATAGGTATGTCTATTTTTTTTTTCAATAGATCTATTCTCCAATGCAGCAGTAAATCCTTTTTTTTTAATGATAAATATTCGGCGTATGTTTGTGGTGGGCTAGAGATATAGAGGTCGGGAAAGTCCTTTAAAACAATATTAATACAAAATATTAACAAAATGTATTTATCTGTACCGCTAACATAAAGCGCCTGACCACTATGTGATTTTGTAATCGCATACCACCATAAAATCTTTGGAATCGATATGTATTATCATGTATACCTAAGATATCGGGGGTTGTCATGTTTATTCATCATTTCTTTCTGACATAAAGTGTCACACCTCAACCCAAAAGTGACAAAACCACGAGTTAATTACTCCTTCGGTTGTCTCGCCTATTATCGAGACCAATCGCCTATGTTACGCCCTTGAAATTTGCATTCCATAATGTTATTTCAGACGAGACTGACTCATGACTTGCATGTGAATAGTAACTGCGTGCACAACATGTGAGGGGTGAATACAGAAAACAACAGCTACAAACTAGGAGCGCGCAATGATGAGCAGTCCTGAGAATCACGTGACATGTGTGGTGTGGGAGATGGAGAGGGAGAAAGAGGCACAACAAATAGATGAAGAGTATTGCATGACTTCGTTTTGTTTTCTTTTCAAAGCTGTACGTTTTTGAACTGGACCACTTTGGTACTTCTAAAGCAGGGGGTGGGCAAATTACGATGCGCGGGCCACATACGGCTCGCTGGAGTGTTTTATGCGGCCCGCGGACACCTACAGAAATTAGGTGTGCCTAATGCAAATATATTACAAATAAATAATTTTTAAATCTACATAAATTAATGAAACATCTGATTCGTATCATTTATGATGCAGAGGCTAAAGAAACATTGTCTCTACATGTCATTTTAATAATAATAAATAATAAGGCATGTCTTCGAGCCGAAGATTAATTAGGAATGCAGTGTTTGCTGTGGCTACGCAGCCCTAATTGTGACCTACATATTTTGCCACACCCAGGGCATGCATAACCATTGTTTTTTGGTCTCAAATGTGTATCCCGCGGCCTTTGTGATTGACCTCCGCTCTTTTCTATGTCAGCTAAGGCAAGTTGGCGCCTAAGCTTGTATTTAAAGCGTTTCCGTTGGGCACCTCTGTTACGTCGACCACGTTTCAGCTCACCAAAAAAGACTGCTTTGGTATACGTTCGTCCCCCATACGGAATACGTGCGTAACTGTCGGACCTTAAGAAGTCCCTCTATACTGTTCATACCGGCGTTCGTAAGGACATCGTTGTTTGTAGTGAGGTCTTGACACAGTATGTCCATGATGGAGAGCAAGCATCTTTGGTGAAAGCGCTCAAGTAGTCTTAGCTGCTTTCTGTATAATACCCATGTCTCAGATCCATATAGAAGGGTTGCGAGAACCACCGCTTGATAGACATTGATTTTTGTAGGCTAGCGGAGTGATTTATTCCGCCAAACTCTCGGCTGAAAGCGCCCAAAAGCATGTCACTTTAAAGAGCTTAAAATAAACAAAGATTATCTTATTTGTAATATTTCGAAATATTAAGTAGAAGACACAAACTCAGGCCAGTATTATTTCAATGCTATGAAGAACTGTGTTGAAAGTGCTGGGTTGGCTTGAACAAGATGGCTGGTGTAACAACTGATGGAGCCCGTGCTTAGACTGAGTAAAACAGGTTTTTAATAAATTAAAGAACAACCATAAACTCTACACGGGAAGGTTTGAGCAAAGTTACATTGAACATCAAACATGTTATTGACCTAAATATCTATGTAATCAAACATATCAGAACCAGGGGTGTTGACCAAAGGCAGATAATAGAAGTATTTGATAATGGACCTCATTCACCAATCGTAAACAAACAACATTTAGCCACGTGATTCTCTATCTCTTCTATACAAAATACGATCTAATTTTTAATACACAATGGCTATCACGTGACTTTTTTTCCCCCGTTGTTTTATCAATATTATCACGTGACTAAATATTGTTTGTTTACGATTAGTGAATGAGGTCCATTGGATAGAAAACATTCCGATGTTCTGTAACACAGTTGTATCCGCTGGCTTAGGATTAGTAAGGTATTGAGAAGAATATGGAATCTCAAGGATGAAATAGTTATGTCCCTTGACGAACATTTAATTGTGACTGTTTTAGTAATATTTCTAATGAGGATAGAGAAGATAGACTTTATGTTTTTCAATGGAAGTATTGCAATGGGTTGTTTGCACATGAAATGTATGTGTATATTACATCGTTTCAACTAAAGCTTTCCCATTTCTCCAGGCAAGCGAAAAGAAACGTATTTTTCTATCGCTGAAAGGTGAAACTATTTCAAGTGAAATGGTTGAAAAGTGCAAGACACTTGGAATCCTTGACGGTGGAATTTGAAAAAAAAAAATTAAGACGTCAAGAACTTGGAACCAATTTTAAATACTTCAGTTCACCATTTAGTGTAGAAGCTGATTCAGTTACATTTCATTTTTTTTTTAATGCGGCCTTCGATAAATAAAGGTTGCCCACCCATGATCTAGGGCAGTGTTTCCCAAACTGTGTTCCGCGAACCCCAGTATTCCGCGAGGCCTGAAAAGGTATTTAGCGAACTACTGCAAAAATTAACTAGTAAGTCACTATGTGAATTAATCTCTCTAAAAAATAAGCAAAGTGTTCCGCTAAATTCTAAAATGGCCAACTGCCTTTTCTTCCTAACGTATGTAAGGTATCCACTAGAATTAAAATTGTTAAACAGAAAAAGCGATGGGAGGACAACATAAAAGAATGGGCGGGCCTGCCATTGAAATAGGTTCTAACTAAGGTAAAAGACAGAGGAATGGAGAAAGATGGTCGACGAGTCTTGCATGGTGCCCCAAACGGTACAATAGACTAATGGATAGGTAAAGGTAAAACCAAGTTTTTGAAAACTCGCTTATATATTAAGTGCTATTGCATCTATTACTTTTAATCCATTGTAACTAAAAAGAATAGCTCAGGTTACTCTCTCATGTAATAGCAGGTTTCATGTATTGTATGAAACATGTATTTGGTGTGTAAAAGTAAAGTTCCCCTTGCGATCTATGGGGTAGATGATGTTCTGTGGCTCACGGTCAACTGCCTCATAGGCTAGAGGCGCCCAAAGATCCCGAAAGCTCCCGAAAATAAAATCCTTGTCTTCACCTTATCAAATCTAAAGCGGCCCTGAACTCATGCATGTTACAAGTAATCTAGATCTAGTCTAAATATAGAGTTTGACATTTTTCAGTTACAGTTCAGTTTACATTCGGTTTCTGTTTTAAATATTCAGTTCGATTATCTTATCTTATCTTATACAATACAGATGTTACTTCAAAAAAGAAGATGATTACGTCCTACGCGTCATGCATTCAGTCATGCATATTAACCAATGACCTAAAATCTGCCAAATCACTGGTTTTCCTTGGCTAGCTCAGGCAACCCATTCCGTGCTCTACTAGCACTAGCATTTGTACAAATTGGTCCTAGTATATGGAACGAGGAATGTGCCTTTATCTCTGTGTCCTTCTGAGTATTTTATTACATTTTGTTTTTGTATTTGAAGATTATGGTTCAGTGTTTTATGTATAATTGCTACTTTACTTTTGAGTCTTCTATCCTGGAGGCTTTCTAAATTTAGTGATTTTACTAATGGTGTTACTCTAGTCAAATGTGAATATTCGTTTGTTATGAATCTCACTGCTCTATTTTGTGTCTGTCCCAGTTTGTTAATTATAACGAAGCGCATGTTTATGATCGTGGTGTAAAGAAGCGAAGAGCTTGATTCTAATTGCACACCGTACAAGTGAACAGCTGTAGTACATGGACAAGCAACTAGATCTAGATCTATATTCTAGTGTCATTCAAGCACGCGTTCTAGATTCTATTATTAGATGCAAAGTGTCTAACCTGTGAGAAGATGTAATATCCTCCTGTTTTCAATGAAAGCTCACTGTATCACTACATCGGCGCACACACCAATAAATGCGAATGTAGGACTTGTTAAAACAACACGAGATAAAAAAAAATTGGAAGGTTTAAAGTTCGACCTGTGTCGGCATTAAACATCACATCGAGACCCGTTCCACGCTGTTCTCTTGTAACCAAAGTTCAAGGCTTCGACCTACATTTACATTGTTAGGTGTAGTAGATAGTAGTTATTTGCAGTGAAATCCGACATACTTTTAAGTACTGTTTAAGCGATGGCTGCTAAAATATAAAACTAATAATCTTTTATTTTTTTAAAAAAAAGCTTATACTAGTTCACTCTGTCAGTCAGGTAAAAAAAAAATAAACACTCTCTTTCTCTCACAAACATTCTCGAATTAAGTTGAAATTTAAAAGTAATTTATTGTACCTAACAAAACATAAATCTACTTTTCTTTTAATAGCTAGATCTAATAATGGGATATTTTTTACAAAGCTTATATCAACTATGTCTGTCTGGGTGGATTCTTTTATACGTTTTTTTCTCCCACTTCCCATTCACGGATCAAGTTGAAATTCTGCTGATAGGGGAGGGCAGGGGCTTTTTCGTGTCTAAATGTCTTAATTGTTATCTCAAAATAGAAGTATTAAATATTTATCTAATATAAATGTTTAGTACTTCATTTTGTAAATCCCGGGAAAATCGGAACATTTTAGCTCACTATTATTGGGGTGTTCTAAAACTCAGCCACTATTATATGGTGCTTACGGTTTATTCAGGAAAGCTGTAGCAGTTATTTTCATGTGCTGGTCACATACCACATTCATCAAATCGGGTCATAGAAACAGGCACGACATTAGGTGTCCATGCACTACTTGGTTCTCAAAGGGGGAACCTTTATAACTGTGATAGATTTATTTTTTTATTTGTCCAAATCTTTACCCTAGCATCTCATCCTCACATTTCTGGAGCATTGGCTACCTACCAGCTTCCTCTAGACAGAGGCGTAGTGAAGGGGTAAGGTGCCCCGTGGGCCACCTCAGGGGAGAGGGCACCATACGCAGACTATAATTCTGTGTGATGTTCATGGAAAATGGGGGGGGGGGGGCGCCAATAAAGTACCTTGCCCCGGACGCACGCTTTGCTCACTACGCCTCTGCCTCCTAGAGTCTCTTCAACGGTCCCTTACGTTTTACCCATCTGATTCGCATCTGAATCCAAATCTCTTTGTGTGTTCCGTGTAGCCCTAATCTTCTATATCTTTGTGTGTTCCATGTAGCCCTAATCTTCTATATCTTTGTGTGTTCCATGTAGCCCTAATCTTCTATATCTTTGTGTGTTCCATGTAGCCCTAATCTTCTATATCTTACCTAACGGAAACAATTACCAAATGTTATAGTGAAGACAAAAAAATAGTTTTTTTTTTTTTTTTCATTTCTAAGTAATTATTTAAATTCTCTTACAGACCAATGTTTTTTTATGCCACGGTTACGTTTGTAAATACAAGTTACTATTAATCGATCACTAGTGCCATTTAAGTTGAACGCTCGCACTGAATATCATTGATTTCGCTTTAAAAGTCAGTCTGATCAATAGCATACAACCAGGAACTGACACCGGGCTTCAGCTAGGCTACAGCTTGGACGCTTAGAGGTTCGTTGCCACTCTGGCATTTGTGGGACATGTGTCAGTACATTATTGCGTCTGTACATCATTGTATGTTGTTCACATTTTGTTTCCCACTGACACACACACACGGGCATTTTTCATGAGATAACAATGTTATCAAACTAAAGGAGACACAAAGAAAAAGATTAGCTTAAAGAGGGAACACAAAGAATTATGTGATAGGTACATTTTATCTACTTTGGACAGAGGCACAATCAAAGAGTAAAATTCTTAAATTTAGCAGGGGCAGAAAAGTAAGGGAGATAACAAGAGTACAAGAGAGATAATTAGATATCTTAAGAGAGGCCTTTTTTTTTTAATTTTCTGTTAATTGGCGCTTAAGTAATTAAATTAAATTAAAGAACGTGTTAAATATGTTGATTATTTATGTGTTTGTGTTAGTGTGTGCATACGTTTTCATGTGTATGTGTGCTTAGCTTATGATGACGTGTAACAAACATATATAAGCAAAGTGACACAAATGAACCTATACACATACACACAGGGCGTTTGCAGTGGGTCCCGCACTTTCATAAGCCCCGTGCTTATTCTATGTGTAAATTATTAAATTAAACCATGAAAACTCGTATATATAATAACAGGGTTTCTGAGGCCTCCTGATTTTCCAGGGTCTCCTGGAAATTTCCTGTAATTGCAAAATATACGCAAAAGGCCAGGAAATATCCTGAAATTATAAAAATCTCCTGATATCTCATAAAACTCTCCAGAAAATAGACAAGAATTTTCAATTTTGGGGTGCCAAAAATAAAACGGCATTGTCAGCTTTCATTTAATGAAAGTTTATTGCAAAGACGAATGCATGTTCTAATCCAAAATCTCAATTTTGATATTATGGTTATCCCTACCGAAACTGGGCCCCGCGCTATCCGTTTCGCATAGGGCCTCGCAAATGTTAGGGCCGGCCCTGCATACACACCCACCATCTACTTTACTTAAACATCCAAAGGTGTCCAACCCATTTATAATAAAGAAACAATAAAAGGATTTTTTGAGCCTTTTAAAGCGCACATCCGAGTGAATGATGATTCTTTGGTAGTGCCTCTTATGCCTTTTTTTTTCAAACACCATTTTGCCATCGGTGCCCGGCCATTTCATCCCCGGCCATTTCATCCCCGGCCATTTCATCCCCGGCCATTTCATCCCCAGCTATTTCATCCCCGGTCATTTCATCCCCGGTTATTTCATCTTTGGTCACTCCATACCCGTTCTCTTCATCCCCGCTTATTCATACCCGGTCATTTCATCTTTGGTCACTCCATCCCCGGTCTTTTCATCTTTGGTCACTTCATCCCCGTTCACTTCATCCCCGGTGTTTTCATCCCCGGTCATTTCATCTTTGGTCACTCCATCCCCGTTCTCTTCATCCCCGGTTATTTCATCCCGGTCATTTCATCATTGGTTACTCCATCCCCGTTCTCTTCATCCCCGGTTATTTCATCGCCGGTAATTTCATCTTTGGTCACTCCATACCCGTTCTTTTCATCCCCGGTTATTTTATCCCCGGTCATTTCATCTTTAATCACTCCATCCCCAGTTTATTTCATCTTTGGCCACTTCATCCCCGGTCATTTCATCTTTGGTCACTCCATCCCCGTTCTCTTCATCCCCGGCTATTTCATCCCCGGTCATTTCATCTTTGGTCACTCCATCCCTGTTCTCGTCATCCCCGAATATTTCATCCCCGGTCATTTCATCTTTGGTCACTCCATGCCCGTTCTCGTCATCCCCGGTCATTTCATCTTTGGTCAGTCCATGCCAGTTCTCTTCATCCCCGATTATTTCATCCCCGGTCATTTCATCTTTGGTCACTCCATCCCCGTTCTCTTCATCTCCGGTTATTTCATCCCCGGTAATTTCATCTTTGGTCACTCAATCCCCGTTCTCTTCATCACCGGCTATTTCATCCCCAGTCTTTTCATCTTTGGTCACTCCATCCCCGGTTATTTCATCCCCGGTCATTTCATCTTTGGTCACTAAATCCCCGTTCTCTTCATCCCCGGTCATTTCATCTTTTGGTCATTCCATCCCCGTTCTCTTCATCCCCGGTCATTTCATTTTTGGTCACTCCATGCCCGTTCTCTTCATCACCGCTTATTCATCCCCGGTCATTTCATCTTTGGTCACTCCATCCCCGGTTATTTCATCCTCGGTCATTTCATCTTTGGTCACTACATCCCCGTTCTCTTCTTCCACGGTCATTTCATCTTTGGTCACTCCATCCCCGTTCTCTAAATCCCCGGCTTTTTCATCCTTGGTCATTTCATTTTTGGTCACTCCATGCCCGTTCTTTTCCTCCCCGGTTATTTCATCCCCGGTCATTTCATCTTTGGTCACTCCATCCCCGGTTATTTCATCCCCGGTCATTTCATCTTTGGTCACTACATCCCTGTTCTCTTCATCCCCGGTCATTTCATCTTTGGTCACTCCATCCCCGTTCTCTTCATCCCCGGCTATTTCATCCCCAGGCATTTCATTTTTGGTCACTCCATGCCCGTTCTCTTCATCACCGCTTATTCATCCCCGGTCATTTCATCTTTGATCACTCCATCCCCGGTTATTTCATCCCCGGTCATTTCATCTTTGGTCACTACATCCCCGTTCTCTTCATCCCCGTTCATTTCATCTTTGGTCACTCCATCCCCGTTCTCTTCATCCCCGGCTATTTCATCCCCGGTCATTTCATTTTTGGTCACTCCATGCCCGTTCTCTTCATCACCGCTTATTCATCCCCGGTCATTTCATCTTTGGTCACTCCATCCCCGTTCTCTTCATCAACGGTTATTCCTCCCCGGTCTTTTTCATCTATTTTGGTCACTCCATTCCCGGTCACTTCATCCCAGTTCACTTCATCCCAGTTCACTTCATCCCTGGTCTTTTTCATCTCCGGTCATTTCATCTTTGGTCACTCCATGCCCGTTCTCTTCATCCCCGGTCATTTCATCCACGGTCATTTCATCTTTGGTCACTCCATCCCCGGTCTTTTCATCTTTGGTCACTCCATTCCCGGTCACTTCATCCCCGGTCTTTTCATCTTTGGTCACTCCATCCCTGTTCTTTTTCATCCCCGGTTATTTCATCCCCGGTCATTTCATCTTTGGTCACTGCAAGCCCGTTCTCTCTTCATCCCCACTTATTTCATCCCCGGTCATTCCATGTTTAGGTCACTCCATTCCCGTTCTCTTCATCCCCGGTTATTTCTCCCCGGTCATTTCATCTTTGGTCACTACATCCCCGTTCTCTTCATCCCCGGTCATTTTATCTTTGGTCACTCCATCCCCGTTCTCTTCATTCCCGGCTATTTCATCCCAGGTCATTTCATTTTTGTTCACTCCATGCCCGTTCTCTTCATCCCCGGTTATTTCATCCCAGGTCATTTCATCTTTGGTCACTCCATCCCCGTTCTCTTCATCCCCGCTTTTTTCATCCCCGGTCATTTCATCTTTGGTCACTCCATCCCCGTTCTCTTCATTAACGGTTATTCATCCCCGGTCTTTTTCATCTTTTGGTCACTGCATTCCCGGTCACTTCACCCCGTTCACTTCATCCCCGGTTATTTCATCCCCGGTCATTTCATCTTTTGGTCACTCCATGCCCGTTCTCTTCATCCCCGGTCATTTCATCTTTGGTCACTTGATTCCCGGTCATTTCATCTTTGGTCACTTCATTCCCGGTCATTTCATTTTTGGTCACTCCATCCACGGTCATTTCATCCCTGGTCATTTCGTCTTTGGTCACTTCATCCCTGGTCATTTTATCTTTGGTCACTCTATTCCCGGTCACTTCATCCCCGTTCAATTCATTTCCAGTTATATATTTTTTCTTAATCATTGTGTCATTGTACTGTTAAGGCTTTCCCTTAAGCTTCATCTTAAAGTGTTTACAGTGTTCCCCCCTCC